>JAGPOW010002149.1:12875739-12905129 GCA_030014935.1 Caiman crocodilus
TAGGTACTTGGCTGGGGTCCTGTGACCCTAGCACTCATTCCTGCCATTGGCGGGGGGTCAGAGACTTGATGACCTGCTCTAGGCCCCTTCTGACCCTAGATACTATGATACTATGGCTGCCTTCCTTCAGCTACTGGGAGCTGCCACATGAGCAGATCCCCACATGGGGTGAACCACTATATATACAAAGGACAAGGAGTGTGTTCATTTACAACAACTGCCCCCTCCTCAGCCCCGTGTTCAAAAACTGATGTGCACAATCCCAAAGGTTCCCAGTCTCTGCTCTGCAGTTCACTTCCACTGAACGCTACTGAGTTCTTGTTAAAATTCAGTCCTCTCCCCTTGGTCAAAACCTGGCAGGACTTTAGCATGAAACAACTCCAGCCTACAAATAATAATTAATCATTGGCCTGAACCCATGACGAACCAATGAACTACAGTCCCCCTCTTGTGCCACAGTCTAACGTAATTCTTAATGATACCTTGCATGAGTTAAAGAGGAAAAAGGTTTTCACTGCAGATGACAGAATTGAATCTTTTCCTTTTTTCTTCCCCTGCACATAAAAAGTATCTTTAATGCAGAAGCCACAAGCAGCCATTCATACGGACAGATCAATTCTTCTCCTCCTTGCCAAAGTCTTTAGTAACAGTCATTCAAATGCAATGATTTTTTTTTCTTTTTGTATTTAGCATTTGCAGTCGCAGGGGGGAAAAAAAACAGAGATTGATTTGGTTTCATTCTAAATCCAGATGATATCCTGAGGCTGCCTTGTATATAACTGGTGGCCTGATTTAACAGGTTATAAAGTTCCACTGTTTTCTCACTATTGACTTTTATTGTAGTGTGTAAAATTTTTAATGAGAAATAAATTGATAGAGATACATTACCACAGAGGGGCCATGGTCTGTTCATTTGCGAGCTACAATGTCAAGGATCACATTTTTAAATCTAAAGACAAAAATCATCACACTGTTAGTGTTAATATTCAGCTGGGTTTGGCATGGGTAGTACTGCACTGTAGCACGCTAGGGTCTTGATGCATGACAGTCTCAAGCTGCTACCGCAGTATATACCTAAGACATTTTTGTCCATCAAGACCCCTCTTCCACTCCCCAGATCCCATTTTTTGTAGATGATCCTCCCCAAACCAGCTTCTTTCCCAGTGCTTTCACCCATGTACCTACCACTCCTGTGTCCTGCTTATGTTACATTAGCAGCTCCGTGAGGTGTGCACCCTCTTGCACCTTTTGCACCCTCTGCATTGTGACAACTGACCACAATATCAAAAAGCTTATTATTCAGGGGGCCTCTCCTTGGCTAGGATTAAAGCAGGCTGGAGTTTTCCGTGCGTTTAAGTCCATTGCAAACTGGGATAAAGGATGAATGGGTGGCCCAGCAAGTTCGAGGCGGAAAAGTTCTGCTAATCCAGCCCCCTTATAAGCCAGCTCCGTGTGAAAAGGTGGATCCCAATCTGTTAGAGGCAGATAAGGAGAAGTTCAGGATTCAGACGACTGCTCTAATTTCAGCTCCACTCCACTGAAATAGACGGGAGAAGCAGACTGCCTGGCCAATGCAACTCAGTAAAACTTGGTGTGACCCAGTCATGGCTATGAAACCAGCACTGACTGACAGGCTGTCGGTGCTCATCTGCACGGAGCAAGGATGCCTCGAGGTGGGGCATCCAATGGCATTGCTGGTGGTAGCAGGACAATAAGCAGACACATGGAATAGACTTGTTTGTATTACAGGAGGCAAAGATATAGGGCAGCCTGCATCCCATGGTCTCGCCAGAAGGGGACATCTGAGGGGAGGAGGTGGAAGAAATAAGAACAGTAAAATTGTGGTTCAAAGTAAAAAGACCTTTTTCAGAAAGGCTCCAATTTCTCTCCCATGTCAGCACAGTCCAGGTCAAAATTAAGGTGACACCATGCTGCTGATATAAGATCAGAGAAGCCCAAAACATGACCCCCTAAAATGCTACCTGCTTCAGACCTGAAGAAAGGAGAAGAAAAAGCCTACAAGGGAGGGGAAGAGAAAGAGTGGAGGCCTTCCAATGTGCCAGACACTTCACCAGCATGCCCTGCATCTTTCTGGGCCCTGCCTTTCAGACCCCACCTCTTGCTTCCAGGACACAGAGCAATCAATAGTGCATGAACAGATGTCCTCATATCAATGGAGATGCCATCATCTTGCAATAAGCTCCGTCACATGCACTGCCTTTCCCTTCTAGCAATGGCAAGCTGCTCATTTATAATCATAAGCCATTTTAGAACATGATACTGTGGGAAAATAAGGAGGACCATTGTACTCACAGCCTATGTTGGAGCCCTCTTCCCTGAGAAAAAATATAAAGCAAGTGATAAACAATCAACAATTAGGAAAATCCCCATGCACATATCTCGTTTCCTTTCTCCGTGCATGTGGGGAAAGCTCTTCGGCTTCACCTCTCGCGGATGTTGCGATTTGGGATTAAAGACTTTCTAGGTGCTTATTTCTATTATGAGTGACCGATAAACCTCCACGTTTCCTAGGACTGAAACATGAAGCTTCCCCAAGCCTTTAAAAATGGGTATTTGTGTTGGTAACATTGTGTTGGCAACATTGGATGGATTTAAAATCTCTCTCTCTCTCTCTGTGTTGCTTTGTCTTAACAGATTACTAAGCATCGGCCTTTGGCTGAAAAGCCAAAGGTAAAATATTTCATTAAGATTTACCTGGACGTGTTTTGCTCTGATGCAGACTTGCTCCATTGGCAAGCACAGCTGTATCCTTTCCACACGTGTGCAGGGGTCAGGCAGCAGGGTTTGTAAGGAATTGCTGTAACCAGACCAAAGGGGCCTCTCAATGCCGACATGAAGAAGAGACCTCCACATGCCCCCACACTGATTAAGAAACTCCCGAATCTGCTGCAGCTACATCAAGTCCCATCTGCGCTCCCACCCTGCCCCTGCATGGCACAGCGCACCCAGTGAGAGCTGGCAGACAACAGGTTAAGCTGGAAATCCTGTTAGCCCAGATTAACCCTATATGTGTACTAAACAGGCAGCCACTTATCTGCAGTTCGAGCAAGCTGATCTGACAAAACTTCCAGATAAAGGATATTCATTACAAGTTCACTTTGCTACGCCTGACAATGAGGCTTCCAGAATTGCGCCTCTCCCAGACCCTGGACGGGTGGCCCCTGACCCAAGATAGAGATACGGGATGGCAGGCTGTCTCTACGGAGATTAGAGTGGGGAGGCGAGCCGAGGGTTTCCTCCCTCGAATAGTAATTAACAGGGATTGCAGTGAATCAATCTCTCTCTCTCATTTTTTCCTTTCTTAGACATTCTTTTCCCACAGATGATTACAGTGCAGTAAAAAAAAGGTTTAAACGGCTCTTCGAAGACAACACTTTGATATTCAATGCGCAGAGACAAATTCTGCCCTGAATTTCAGCGTTACTGAGATTACATTTGTGCAACCAAGGGCAAAATTTGGACTGCTAGGTATATCCAAAGGAGGGAAGAGCATTTTAACTAGGGAAATAAGTACTACAAAGCAATATAGTGCAATTCGGTAGGAAAAAACCTAAATTGGTGTGTACCCTCTTTAAAGACGCTGTGGGTGCTTAGTAATAGATGCACGTAACTCCCATTGACAACAGTGCCGGAACAGCACTAGTCTCCACTTTGAGAGCACCATTTACTGCTCAAGACTGTGGCTAGTGCCAGCAGCAAGGTGGCCCAGCACATCAGCAGGACCCAGATCAGAGTGACTGAAAAACAAACCACATAGCAAAAGCCCGTTCTAAAACCGGAGGAGAAACGAGAGACACTTTCCCATAACAACGTCGTTCTTTTTCCGTAACCAGAGTGCTCCATAAATCTGACAACGGCCCCGGGCTTCTCCAGACGATCCTTCCTCACCAGGCCTGAGTTTCTGACCGTCTAACTGGGAGGAAACCATGAGTTGTCAGGGTTTCCCTCTCCAGAGTCCTTTGCACAGAAGAATTGCCCCCCAACCCACAGGTCATTCGACCAGCCGGCTCTTCGCTTCACCCCTGGCGCTTGACCTTTATGCCTCCAGACTTGCAACGTCCCAGGATAGTGCTGCTCCCTTTTCATAAATGCATAAAATGGGACACCTGGAAGCTAATTAATTTGTTTGAAGCTACTCAACAGTAAACCAGACAAAACTGTGGGCACTCTGACTCAGTCTCCCCCAGGAATCATTAGATGCCAACTCCTCCTTAAGAGTCATGTATCAAGAGGAAAGAGCAGGACTGACCTTAGACAAGCACTGAAAAAACAACATCAACTACAGGAACCCCCCCATTGTAAGGAGCACCGATTCATGGCTCTACATCTTCCAGCTGGATTTTCCCTGCCCCAAGAACATAGTCTTCTTGTTAGGACATAGTCTTGGGGGGTGGGGGGGCAATCCTTATTTTTTAGGGACTGATAGAAAACAAAGTTCTTTATCACCACCTGCTCAGATGAGTCTTATACCAACCAACACAGGCATTTGTTTGCATGTCTGCATGTGGAAATTAGACCGGGAGAGGGAGAGAGACCACTCTTGCACTACAGTCTATAGTGACAGGCCCTAACTAGATAGTTCTACAGCATCCTGGACCACTACTGTAAAATACCACAAAACAGAAGGGTGGGGAGGCATTACTCAGACAAGCCCTATTGAAAAAGTCAATGGAAGTTAGGTGTCTCATCCTCTCAAGCCTTCCTAAAAATCCCAGTCTAACATTTTTAAAGATGCCTGCAAATAATATCAAATCCTGGCACTTCTTGAGAATCTCTGCCCTGGGGGCATTATTTTCCTTCTTTGCTTTGAAACATCTGGTCCTGCGCACTTCTGGGACAGCATACCCAACTGAGATGATCCGGTGTAGCAATTGCAACAGGCCTTACGCTTGCTGTTTCGCTTGCACTGGAAGAATATCCACGACACAGGATTACTTTTCACTGCCAAGGCGGTTATTCTCTAAAGCAGCGCTGTCCGTGTATGTGCAGTCTGTAGAAAATATGTGGCATTTTAAAGATCTCCCTCTTAATACCTCAATCAGCTTTCATATCAGCACGAGATGAAACACCTTGTTTTGGGAAAGGGGATTAACACAAAACCGCTATGAAGCAAAACTAATCATAGCCGCTTTCAAAGCCCCTAGTCCAAATGTTTTCTCAAGAAACCTCTGAGGAAATATCGGTGACATCCTGATCTAACAAGATTGCTTTACACAATGGTTTAAAAACACACACAAATAAACGGAGGACAAAGCCTTTTTTTCCTAACTACACTCTGACATGCCGGGGTTGTAGCTGGATTCATGTTACAACCGAGTGTCTGGACAGTCGCACGTGCATAACGTGTTTGTGGCAGGGGTCCCAGAAGACTTGGAGATCCCTCACAATCTGTGTATCCCAGTACTACCTGGCACAAGCCAAAATCCCTGCTGTCAGATCATCATGTTCCTCCTACCACTCTGGCCGCAACTCGCAGTGCAGGAAGAGCAGAGTCTCCACTGGGATGCAGATCCAGGAGGAGGGTTTTTGCTCTTAATTGGCAGGTCCATGCTGAGCTCTTGACATCGGCCTTTAAAAGTTCACAGAGCTCGAAGCAGCCGTAAACTCATTACAGGAAAGTCGTGGAACTGCTGGGGAATTTTTCTCCTATCATAGTTGGCATATTTCTCTACAATGAGCTACTCATTAGTTTGTGCTTAATTTTCCAGCCAACCAAAATAGCTTCCTCTTACCCCCCAGCACAGCTGGCACTTTAGAAGACATCATCTGAATGCGTATATTATCACATCAGGAAAGATGAGGCTGGGACTGTCCAAAAAGCTCAGATTCGAATTATGATAGACAGTCGATGTCACTCGATGATAGATCAATGTCAATTGATGATAGATGTCAATTCTAGCTCCTCGACAAACGGGAGGAAACACTACCAGCATCTTACTGAGCTGCTATCGTTTTATGAAGTGTATCAGGGAGAAACGGGTGGAGCAGAGAAGTCAAGATTTTCAAAAGCAAGAAGTGACGCCACAAGAGAGCATTGGAGGGTCAGTGCCTTGTCCCTTCTGAAAACCAGGCTGATTGGGGTATCATAGGCTGGGAAAACCAAAGGTACAGTGTAGAGCCCTGAAAGGATCTTGTTGCAATGTGACTGCTTGTCTCACCTTCAAAGAGTTAATCATTTTTGGTAATTACCATTGACTGACACACGTCACCATTTCCAGAGCACTTAAAAACAGGAACTCCCGTGACTAGTTCAACATGTACAATCCCTATCACACTAAAGGAAAAACAGAAATAGACAAGGCCACAGAGCAAAAGTCAAAGAGCTTTTTGGTTCAGACCATACTACTCTCCTTTCAATCTTTATGGCAAACAATGATGGACTATGTAAATGAAGATGCAAAGTATTATGGTTCATACTAATATTGTGACGGAGTCTGGGCCAGCCGCAGATGTTCGGCTTTTGGACACAACATGATACTATGGGATCCGGGGCCAAGAACGGTGCTTTAGGTGCTTTTACAATACAAATAATAAACCACAGCAACACAATATTGTAAATGCTTTTTAGATGAGTCCCAACGAATTTCAGGCCACAAGATTTTGTGGTTTGTCTTCATGAAAGCCAAGCCTGTTATAAGCTCTTTTAGCAGAAAAATAAACAGCTTAATGCAAACAGGCTTAGCAAGATGCTACTTGTACTGTCTGACTACCATTCACACTGGACACCATTTAAGTTATTCATCTTTTTTCCCTTCCTGGCACGTCCCTAGGCAATAGGGAAAAAGTGCAAGACATGGTCCACATGGTTCTCATGGTCTCAGGGAGGTTTGAAAACAAGGTCAGTCAACCAATGCATTTAGACCAACTAGGAGATCACTTCGGCGAGAAAGGGCCAAGCCCTGGCCGCTGTGGCTACAAAAGGAGATCCTTTGGAAAAATCGCTTTAAAGACAGATAGGTGCGTTTGATTGTGACTTGAAAATGAGCCAGACACAGTTGTTTTAAATGCCCAAGTAAACTCCAGTGCCACCAGGCCACTGCCACTCCAATTACCTATCCCCAACTTTCCTCTGCTGCCCCAGAAGTGGCTCGACATGATGCAGCAGCGCTCCAAGCAGCTGCCGGACCTTCCCCGAGACAACTGATCAGCAGCTTCCCTACTCCCTGCCTGTTGCATTGCAGGACAGGGTGCAAAGAGTAACTCTGGCTGCTCTCTTGCTTCTGCTGCCTTGGCTAGGGATAACAGGCTCAAGGGGAGTAGAGTGAGGGCCTTGAAGTCAGACTGCCTCTCATTCCTACAGTAACCATCTAAGGCAGCCCAGGAGAGAGGAGAGGAGAGGAAAGGCTGGGAACCAAATAAGCACTTACAACTCTGACTCTCTGCCCCAAACTTCCCACAAGTTGGAGAAGTGCTCTAGCCTCCAAGGGACTGCAGTGCACGCTGAGTAGAAGCAGGTAAAAGATGCTCCAGCCGTTCCCCCTTCCCACACCCATCCTGCGCTAGCTCTGCCTGATAGAGACTCCTTCCCTATGAGTTAGTTCCCATCATGAAACCCGTTCCTTTTGCATTGCTGCAGAGGGTGGAGGCCTAAGCATCAGCCGGGGGCCACCAGTCCTTTGGAAATTAATAAGCTTGTACCAGTCACCACTGATTGAGAATCCAGTGCCAAAACACACTGGCATAGATGAACACAGACTAAGACAAGGTCACAATGATGCACTGGATGCTCCAATATTGTGTCACATGCTAGAGGGCTCTGGTCAACTTGAAATCCAGTCCATTTAAAAGAGGAGTTTAATGTCCTTTCAGATGCTATCCTTGCCCATCTGTCTCCCTGCAAAACAGCCTAAAATGCAGAGAAAACATTTTTCTTCCCCATCCTGTAACAGTAGAATGAAAGGAAATTTAAAGTGCAAGTAATATCTCTAAATTGATAATGATTTAACAAGTATTTCATCAACAATACAAATAAATTAGGAGACCATGATGCATGAAAAACTGAAACGGTCAAGGATGACAAATGCTTTCTAACAGGAAAGGCTTTGATAGCGCTGCGGTGGGCGGGACAGTCCAGATCAAACCAGACAGACTCTGTTCAATAATTTATGCTGTCTATTATTGATGCAGGATTGTCCACTACAGTCGATTCCCTGGGGCTCTGTCCAGCTTCGCTTGAAATGACACAGAATGGGGTGAGTCTTTCAGATAAGCACAACCAAGGTTTCTCCGTGCCCCAGGAAAAAGGGAAATGCTACACCTGGATTTTAATCCCCTTCTTTCCCCCCATGGAAAACTTCATGTTTCTTAGTAAAACGTCACTTCCCTTTCTCCAGTTCACTTCTCTCTTTCTGAGCTACAAGCAGCCCAAGAAATGGATTGCCCCGAAGCAAACTCCCAACAAATTCTCCCTAATATCAGTAGCTTAACGCACAGGACCACAATTACCCAGGCGTTTGGTGCTTGTAAGCTGTCAGTTGTTGTTAAAATAAAATAAAAAAGAATTTCCCCTTGGGCAGGGCTCCAAAATCTAGGACAAATGCAGTGGTCTCCATCTTGCAACTTGTTCGAGTCGGAGGGGGGTGGGGAATATTTCACATCTCCTTACTGGCAACAATGAAAGACTAAACTGGTGAATCCCTTGCAATAAACCTGCCATGGGATGAACTGTCAAGTGCCTATGTTTCCTCCGAGCCATGACAGTCCAGTCCACTCTGTCATTCATTTGGCTCTGGCTAGTTGCAGAAATGATCCGAGCTCATTTAGGCAAAAAACGATGGGATCAGGAGCCGGATTCCAGAGCGCCTCGAAAGTTCATATATGTCCAGAATCTGAATCCTGCGGCAAGACCATCTTGATAGAGAGGACACGCTTTGGTTAGGCAATTCTAGCTAACCTATTATCTCTAGGAGAGCCTCAATCTTTGATGGGAGAATTGCTGTGAAATTGTGATTAGTCAAAACGGAACTTGAAAAGCGAACAGGAATTTACAGAAAATGTCACAGAAAAAACCTGGAGACTGTATAACAGATTGCACGTGTAACGCTAAAAGTTATGGCCGAGGATTTTGGCTTATCTATGAATGCTTGTTTTACTATAGATACCATTTCTTGTTCAGTCACAGAATTTGCTGAGTTACCATGGATTTGTGGCAAAAAAATACTTCAGGAAAGGTGAAAAGCCCCTGACCCTCTTATCATTCAAGTACCTCCATCCTGTCATTGAACATTAATGCTTTCAGACTGTCTCTCTGCCTGCCGAGCAGCATGTCACCAGCACAGAACCGCCTGTCATCCCGTCAAGTCACTTGGAAGAATCTGCCTTTTGTTTTTATGACGACTATTATTGTCACCATTAATTAAGAGTTTTGGAAGAGTACTGATAATTGGCGCCTGTTTCTTGACGTTATCATCACTCCTGGCTTTGCCACCAGTAGCTCGCTAGCAAACTCATTGTTCTTGGGAAAGCGCCATTTCCCCACCATCTATCATGGGCTGTTATTTTTCAGAACACTTATCAACAAAAATCCATCGGCCCTTTTATTAGATGTGAAACATGACTGTCCCATTCCCCCCCTGCAAGAACCCACCCACTTGTTCTGAAAAGCAAATACTGGCATCTTCCCTGAGCCATGCCGAAGCACATTATTATGGTATACCTACAAGCGAGCAAATCCTTGCCAAGTAACTGGTTGTGATTTCTACCATACAAAGATGCACCCGTTAGGCCTTTGGCCTCTTTTCTAGGCCGTCCACATCATGCCACAAGTCATTATTGCCATCTCCCACTGATTTCTCTTACAGATAATGACACATGAGGTCTCAAAAGCCACAGGTTGCCTATAATGGCTTAACACTGCTGGAGGGAGAAAAAAAAGCAAGCAGCCTTTCTTTATTTTTCCGCGAGGTTTTTAGCATCACATCAGTGGTCGGAGAAATGGCAGGGTCACTGTTTTATTTGCTGGTAAGTAACTTACCCATTTAACTCTAGCAAGTAATCCCCCCCAAAGAGTGCATGGAGGTGGGAAGGGGACAAGGTTATGAGGTCTGAACTCAAGTTCAAGAATAACACAAAGGTGTATTTTGTTTTGTTCCCCACCATCGTCCTACTCAATTCCTTCCAGGCCATATTACTGGATTAGAAATGTCTGCCTTTATCAAGCTTCACTTTTGTCTAAATTGAACTGCGGGACTTTTGGTCTCAAAGGGCGGATGCAGAAAATCTAATTTAAAGAGAGACGTTCAAGGAAAGTGTCAGTAACAATATCAGATACGTAAATGGATCAAGCGCTGAACCACTTAGCGGCCCATTATTTTCCTCTAAGACAAAATCATGTACATCAATTAAAAAAAAACAAAACATCCAGAGAGGAAGAACTTACACAGCCTGGCTGGATGACGGAATTCGGTTAAATGCACCCCCAGATCCTAAATCTGATCTGAATGAAACTACAAAGATACCCAAGCACTAGGGAAATGCTCCTACACGTGTCGGAGACTACCCGATACATGGAAATAAAGGAAAACCCAACAAAACAAATTCTTGGTGGACTTTCAACATGCTAAACCTACGCATAAGAAAAAGAGAAACTTAAAAAAACAAAAGGAAGGACACACCATCTTTCACGCTGTAGGGTTTCTTCCTTCAATGTAAACGATTCTTTCACTACCTTATGGTTCAAAATTCATAGATTGTAAGGGGTTGGAAGTAAAATACCAAAGCAAAGTAGTCATTCAGGAGTTCAGTTTTCTCCTGAGTGCTGGTAACCACCTACCCTGAGTTGCTGAGCAATGGCTCCACACTCCCATTTGTTTTCTCCTGTCCCCTACATACCTAAAAGAAAGACTTCTTGTTGTCCTTGATTCCCATTGCTAATCTACGCTCAGTTGCAGGCTTAGCCTTCCGAATTTGTTCCCTACAAGTGTGGGCCATTGTTGAATAGTCCTCCTTGGGGCCTGTCCCCAGCTTCCATTGTTTGTACCTTCTTTCTCACGAGGACCATGGTTTCCCTGTTGGACCAAGAGGGCTTCCCAGCCCTTCTGATACCTTTCCTTCCTAACTTTCCTCCAATTCTTTAATGTTGACGTATATTATATAAAAAAATGAAATTGGTGGAAGACAATACATTTGTTTGGGATGTGGGTGTCTCTGGGATTAAAATGAGTATGATGCCTAGACACAAGGTACTTTTTAGAGGCAATGCTTACAGCCCCATACCTGTGGGATAGCTCCTATCTGACTGGTGAAAGGTCTGTGGGACTGGTGGAAAATATGTACTGGCCCAATTCAAGAGAGGTAGGTAACTGTGATTAGTCACAAGTCAGAAAGAAGGGACGGGAGATTTGCACCTTTATTGACTAACTATAGTTAATCTATACATTTAATTCCTCAATTCAAGAGTAAGAAACATCATCCCCATGTGTGTGCTGGATGCAGAGCTGATACAGATACACTGCTGAAGACAGCAGTGCCATTTCCTGGTATTTTCTGCTAACTTGCAAGAAATATTTTAGGCTGAAGTCAGACCATGCGATTCCTCCAGATGCCATCTACATGTGAATGTAGTGCTTGCACATTCTCAAACTCTTCCCTTTTGATCCCTTCTTCCTTATGCAGACAACTTCCACCAGAAGCAGTCAGGGTCCCTTCACTTCATTACAAACAAGGCTCTGTCACGCCGATTGCCACAAGACTCTCCGAGTCCTTGATAGCAGGAATTCTGTATTTGCCACTGTTTCCATTGAAAAAGAAACCATCTATATCATAAATTATTCTCAAGAGATGCTTCAGGTCACTTTGTTTTACAGGATGTAGAAAAGCATTCCCAAACTAACTACAAGAGACAGGACTCTTTCCCAACAACCAGTGTACTATGCAGCATCCATAAGATTACATTTAAATTCTTTAACTATTATGAATGCTTTGTGAGCAATTAGAGGCCTCCTATTTCCAAGGCAAATCTAGTGATGTACACATAACTATCACCCATATCTCTCTTTTAGCTTACCTGGATATGCCCATACACTTACTGTCTAACAATATAACCAATAAACAGATCCATACTAGGGGTAAATTCACGGTGGGTGCATGGCTGCTTGGTTTGGGTGCTCACCTAAAAGCTGGGATGCTTATCTGAACTGTGGGACAAGCTCATCCTTGATGCAGCTCCACTGAAGCCAGTGGATATAGACCTTGCCTACGGGGATTTTTTCTTTACCAGTTACACTAATGGCATCAAACAAATGCCATGACACTCATTTCTGGGCAATGGTGTTGCAATTACCTCTGAGACAACCCAAACACACACTCAGTGATTTTGGACTTGCTTACATGAAGGTCGCACTGCCTCACCTGAATTACGTACTGTCTACATGATGGCAAAGATAATTAGCCATGGACCAGGACCCGACTGTACTAGGCACTGAACAAAACATGAACAAAAGTCCCACTGGAAGATAAAGGTACTTGCATTCCTAGACTACTCAGATATTGGTGAAAAATCCCACCCTACCTGTAAAACAGCAGGACACAGATCCAAAGCAAACCCAACGTACACTTGTACAACTCTGGGTGAGAGCACACAGCTGCTTTGTGAAATGAACTGCCATGCCTCTCTTCTGCGCGTAAGTGGCTATTAGTGGCCTGTTGCTTGTATAAATCCAAAACAGGTGCCAGTGATGATAGACTGTATCTGATAAATAGCTTGTGCTATTCATGCTGCATCTGACAAACAGCAGATTTATGATGTTTGGATACTTGGCTCTTGGTCTTAGGGCTATTCTGTGTAAGCTCGTCAGGAGAAAACAAACCCTTTGATAAGGCTCAACTTTGGCAAGCCACAGTTCTGAACAGGACTCGGTTCAACAGCGCACTCCAGCACAAGCTTAGTATACTTGAAAGCAATGGGATTTAAACATATTTAACACTGGGCATTTTCAAAGGGCCCAAAAACACTGGCCTTCAATTTCTACTGAAGGGCCATACAACTATGGTGCTCAACCCCCTTCCACTTCTGGAGATCCCAGCAGAAGCTCAGGGATGGATTTAAACCCATTCTTGGCAAATGCTTACACACTTGGCTGAACCGGGGCTGCAGTGTCCAACCTTTGCTGAATCCCAATCACCAACCAGTTGACTAGAAACATCCAGCACTTAACTGGTGCAGCAGGCCACGACCTAAGCTGGTCTCAATTGCACAGTTTCTCTGAAGTCACTGTTATCTGTGTCGATTCATCTCGGAGAAGGCCATACTGGCCCAACATGGCAAAATATCACGGGGATTTGTTCATCCTATTATAAGGTCACCTTCAGAAAAACAAATGTTAACAGGAGGAGAAAGTATGTGAGGAAGAGCATTTGAAGATCCCTTCTGTGCCATCATTCAATGGTCTTGCTACCAGGTAGCTACGAATACAAAGATCAGCTGGAGCTCAGCCCTGTTACACAGAGAGCAGAACGGCTTCTCAAGCTCATGACTCATTCCCACTCCCTTCTATATTGACAGTCCAGATGACAATACGTCTCTTCTTCGAAGCTTGGGTAAGAAGCTTTGAGCTTTTGTTTTAGCAACAAGGTTCTTGGCGAGTAAAACAATGGAGTGAGGAGCATAGCCACAACTGCAGAAATCTCAGACTCTTAATTATTTTATGACAATTCTTTTCTCTTCATTAGCTGCTTCCATCTGTGTATGACTATATTGTGAAGTGTTTATCAATGCTAATGATGCAGTCCTCCAGAGGCCATTTACTCAACAGGACTGCAAGTGAAATTGTTAAGAAATTAATTTAATCTGCAGCAATACATCAAAAAGGGGTAGTAAACAGAACAATAGTCCAGCTGTACTTTAACTAGAATGTCAGCTTGCTGGGGCTTGAATGGCAAGACCTAGATAACTACAAGAACCCATGGACTGGATATACATCTTAATAAACACTTTTATTAGTAAATACACATGTTTGGGGGTTGGGGGTTTTTATTTGCTTGGTTTTTTCATGACAGCTTATAAACCTGAAACCTAAAGGCACTAATTGACTAATATAACTGGACTGCAGACCCCACAGAAGAGTTGATTTTGAAGCAAGGAACAAAAACCACCTCTGCAGCAGGCCAAATTCTTTGCTGACAAAGTGAGTAAAACTCTCGTGAAGTCAGTGCAGCTGTCCCCCCATTGACACCAGCAAAGTTTGGCTCTGCATCCTTCCCTCCCTGCACACCACCAGTACGAGTACTGCTCTCAAATGCTTGGAGAGGCAAGGGGAAGGGGTGCCTGCATCTAATTAGAAGCTAAACTAGACTTCTAAGTTTAAAATGCTAGATTATAGATACTTCACTGCAGTCTTTCATTGGGTTATAAATGTATTCATATTCATTCTCTAGTTCCCATAAATCTGGGCTTTCTTTTTAATCTCTTTATGATATTGTGGGGAAAGGACTAATTTCATAGACCACACACTTAAGACAATAACTCATAAAACCGATTAGGTTCTCATAGAAAAGAATTCAGTGGAACTGATTAGAGCAAGATGCGCTGGGCTGACGGGAGGCGGAGGATAGCGAAAGAGGCTATTTCTAAAGCACAGGCCATTATGTAACTTGGAACATTAACTTGCTTGAAAAGCAATTTCTAAATGACGCTGAAAGAAAATAAAGTATTCATAGAGAAAAAAAATAGCTTCCAAGTTCCCCTTACCTAGTAGGAAGCCAGTGTCGGATGCTCTGTTCCTTCACACGGGTAAGGCGTAAGGGATGGGAACAGAGAAGGATGGCTTTCAATTGCCTGGCCTATTCCTAAATTCTTGAGCCATCCAGGGAACCTCCCACCCCTGCAACATGCCAGAGAAACCCCAGGACTGCTTTACCCAGCTGCAGGGCTGCAGCAGTAAGCCATAAATCCTCCACTGTGAGCTGGAACGGCCTGGCAAAGACCCTTCCACTATTAGTTGTGGATGGGAATTTGGGCAGAATAATTCCCGAAGCCAAGTGAGGAACACCATTATACCAGAAGTGTTTCTAAAAGTTTCCACCGAGTTGACTGCTCATTTGCTCTGCCAAGGAGCCATAAAGTAAAAGCAAATCAGACAATAGAGCCTTTGTGCCTCTGCTTCCTTAGTAAGAGCTCTGTACGGTCCTGAGACAGGACACGAGCCGTATGTCCATCACACGCTACTAGTTCTATAGGTGACTCCTGCATTTTGGGGGGCAGAGGGTGTGCAGAGCATAGGCCAGAGAGAGTTCCTTATGGCAACACTGCTGAGACTGCAACAGCTTCAAGGATCCCTGCCTGGGTTTAGCCATGGAAAGAGTTAAAATTCTCTCTCCCCAAATAGAGGAGGGAGCAGAGGGGTAGCCCTGCTTCCCTCTCCCTATTTGTGAAGTCTGGAACAAGCCTGGCTGAACAAAGCTCTGCTTTATACAACTTATTTCAGCCTCTGGCTTGAGCCTGAAGTCATTTCACTACCGATTTTTGCAATAAAATGCACGACATAGATGCTTCCATTCAAACTCAATTAGGACCGCTGCAGAAAATTAGCCAGGCACACAGGCTGCTCCCAGGCGGTTACCTGGGTGATTACAGAGCTCATGGCATGTTTTCATTCTTCCAGTGCTGGTGTTTGTGAAGGAAAACCTATAAACATGTCCTCCTAATGATGCTCTTCTCTTCCATTACTGAGCTTTCCCTGCCTAGTGGGAAAGTGCACATCTACTGTACTACTTCTCCCCGATTCATCCCTCGGGAAAGGGATGGAGACCAAAAAATAAATAAATAAAAAGGCCTCGTGTTTGACAAGAGACTATGAATTCCTGACTTAGGAAGGAATTCCTCACGAGCGGCCGTGATTCTAAATAGTCCTGAAAGGGCTGCCATATGTGTTTAGATTTATCACTTGTGCTTTTTAACTTGTACATCTGTTTTTTATAAGTGCCTGTCCAAGTCAATGCATCTACCCCCTCCTCACTACCTAGCAGCATAGCTTTGCAATGAGGAATCAGCCTTGGTTTTGCCAACATAATGCTGATGTTTATCTGCTTAGTGGTCTCCACTAAGTTATCTTAAAGACCGAAAGCATTATCTAGAAAGCTTAGAGTGGGTGTTTAGGGCATTAAAATCTGAGCACAATAGCCCATTCTGTGCTCTGCTTTATTCCAGATATCTCTTTTGGGAGCTATTCCACAGCATCTCTAATAGTGGGGGAGCACACTTATTCAAGACCAACAAAAGGGGAAAAAAAACCCCAAACCACATCATGTGGTTTAATCAGGAAAAGATGTGGAAGTGACGACTGTAAAGAAGTCAAATGGGATTAAAAAGAAGCATCAGGGAAAGTAGGCAATGGGTCTATCCACACCACCAATGGATGCAAACACAGGTCAGATCCTCACATTGCACCAGCTAGTGAAACAATATGAACTTCAGTGGAGTTACAGTGATTTGAGGATTGGCTCCAATATAGGGTAGGGGCTAGAAGCATAAACTAATCACAGGAATCAGAGCATCATGTAGAAAAGGAATGTGATGGTAAGAAAAGTTGAGTGTAAAAATCCAACAGGCAGCCGATGTATGAATCAGGTTAAATGGATGGACAAAATGTGGAAGGTGTGTGATGGGGAAGAGGTATGAAGCATCCCTTAGGCTCATTTACAGCAACTAGGAATACCAGGGATCCTAAACTGGTTGACTGCTCAAGCAACTAAAACTCCTTGTTTTCTAAATTGGATTTTAATTATGATCCAATAATTTCTCTTTCCCCCCCTCTCTATAAAACCAAAATGGCATCAACTGATCTAATTCTGGAAGAGAAGCAGAATGCATCAGGTAAAATCTAATCTGCCTACCTACACAGAAACTCATCAACCTGGCATCTAAGTGCTGGGATAAATGGGATAAAATAATAGGGAGGAAAGATTTAGGAAGGAAATAGAAAGCACTTAAAGAGAAATGCATGCTCTGGAAGATAAACATCAGTAATGTGGAGAGCATACAAGTACGTGCTATCATTTGCAACATTAACCTGCCAAAATATATAGGAAATGGAGCTTAACAGTTAAAAAGATAGAGAACTAGGAATGAGGATTCCCGATTCCCAATATGCTCTCTGCCACTCATTCACAGTATGACCTTGGCCAAGTCATCCAACCTTTCTGGGGATATCTATGCTGCAATTGGAGGTGCAACTGCAGCACAGGGGGCAGCCCCACGTTACCTTCAATTGAGCTAGCGTGAGTGACAACAACAACCGAGATGCAGCAGCAGAGACTTCTGCATGGCCTACCAGCCTAAGTGGACACAGTCCACACTGAAGCCCAAGGTGCTGTCCTGCTGTTGTTACCCACTCTGGGTGTGCCTGCATGGGCCCCAAGCACACACTGACTGCAGTACACACACATGCATTGGCCGCAGCGCGCGCGCGCACACACACTAACTGCAGTACTCACACTAACTACAGTACACACACCAACTGCAGTACACCAACTACAGTACACAGACACACACACACTGATTGCAGTACACTCATCAACTGTAGTACACTGACTATAGTACACACACACCCTCGCTGAATGCAGCACACACCAACTGCAGTACACCGACTACAATACACACGCACTACACCGCCTCACTGACTGCAGTACACACACCAACTGCAGTACACTGACTACAATACACACACACACACTACAGTACACACACCAACCACAGTATGTACAAACACACTCTGACTGCAGTAAGCACACACTCATACAAAGACACTCTCTCTCTCTCTCTCTCTGGCCCAGTCACCCTACAGAAGTACAGAAGTAATTGCCTACACCACAGGGCTTCATTAACTAACATTTTCAAGGGATTCTGAAGTGTTTAGACCCAAGACACAATGTCAGAGCAAGTGGACAGCAACTGAGCAAGAGGTCTGCAGCCTCCGAGATGCTCTTGGAGAATGCTTCGCCCCAAAGGAAATTCCCTATTACATTTGTTTAAAATAAATGCACATATCTTTGAGTTACTCATGTCTTCTAACAGGTGTGTTTACCACAAGGACCGTATTTATAGTCTGCTGGACTGTGCTAAGGGGGATCACTAAGAAAACGTGCACCTACATGCTGCAGGCCAAAAGATCCGTCATAAGGCTGCCTGTTGGTGCATGCCTAGAGCCACTTTCAGTCTTGGACAAAGCCAGTGGCACTCTCATTGTGGGGGGGTTTTGGCGTGCAGCATGCATAGACCAGGAGTGAGCAGGTGGGAGTGCGTTCCCATGGTGGCACGTTCTAGCACCATCCAAACACAGTGTAGGCCAGTCACAGGAGTACACAGAGTCAAAAGCCTTCTTCTTAATTAGAAAGAACCCAAAACAGGTGCTCAAGGGCTAAAAAAAAAAAAGGGGGGGGGGCAAGGGGGAAAGCCTAAAAAAGATATGCAATGGGAAAATGGAAGGATTATAGACAAGTGTATATGCTTACAGCAAAACTGGAAGCTGAGAAGATGCAGATGTTAATGAAAAAACACTTCAAGAACTCAAGGAATAAAAGGTCAGTAAAGAAAGACAGCGATGTCTCTAAGAGAAACTGCATAAGAAATACTGACAGGAGAGGCAGATATGCACAGTTAATGCCATTCCTTGCCTCTGTGTTCACAACAGATGCTGAGGCAGACAGCACAGACACAAGAGGCATTCCTGGAGCAAGAGGAAGGAAATACTGAAGGAAGCAAGACAGCTGAACAGGTGAGCACAGAAGAGGAAGCACGAGTGTTCAGGGTCAGATGAAATGCCTCTTCCTCTAAGCAGGACCTCTGTGCTTCCCCACAGCTGGGCGAAGCTGCAGTCTGCTAGCTCTGGTCCCAGCTAGGGGCGCACTGATAGAGATTTTTGTGGCCAATACCGATAGCCAATTTTTAAGGAAGCATATCGGCTGATCGGGATGCGATCTCTGATATGAGGCCCGGCAGCTTGAAGAGCTGCCTCCAGCTGGTAAGTCTGTGGTGATGGAAGGGGAGGGGGAGAGAAGCAGTGTGGGTGGGGAGATCGAGGCCCCTGTGGTGAGGGAGGGAGTGGGGCCGGGGCAGGTGCTTCCCAGCCGGGGCGAGACAGGGCATAGGACAGAGCCATGGCTCATCAGGTGGGGGGCGCTTCTCCCACTGCTGCGTGCACCCTGAGAGGGCAGGGGGCTGTGCACCCCCAGATCAGTACAGGGCAAGGTGGGCTGCAGCTGCAGGCTGGGAGCAGCACCGGGCTCTTCCTGGCAGGGGTTGAGTTGGGCTGCACTTGGGGTGGATGGCGGCACTGGGAGTCGGCTACAGCAAATCGTGGGGTGGCTGTAGCCCCCCCATGTAGTCTTGCTTCCAGTGCCACCACCACCGCCCACCCCGAATGCAGCCTGGCCCAACCCCTGCTGGGAAGAGCCCGGCCCCAGCCTGCCATGCCCTGCACCACCCCATGCAGATCCAGGGGCATGCACCACCCCTCCTGAGCAGCAGGAGCTGCCCACCCCCCCCCACAAGCCATGACTCCATCCTGTGCCCCACCGGGGCAGCACCTGCCTTAACCCCTGGCCCAGCCCCACTCCCTCCTGTAGTGCAAGGGCCTCGATTTGTCCCACCTCTATGCCCCTTCCCTCCCCCGTCCCCTTCCACCACAACAGACTTACCAGCTGCACGCAGCTCTACAAGCTGCCGGGCTGCGCTCCTTGTTGCCTACGTGCTGTGCCGCGGCTGTGAGCATACACGGGGCATTCATCAGCCAAATCACTGGCCACGTCAGGGAAAAAAGAGCTTATTTCTGATATGGCGAATTTTCTTTATATTGATGCTGATCTGATATACCAGTGCACCTCTAGTCCCAGCCAGATGTTGTATGGGAACAGCATCAATCCCAGGTTTAAATACTAGTGTCGCTGAACCAAATCCTCAGTTAACCAACTGAAGTTGAATGGAGTAGTGTTGATTTACATCACCTATCAATTTGACCCAATATGTATAGCAAAAGACTAAAAACCAGCAAACTAGATTAAAAAAAAAAAAAAAAAACCAGCAAGAAGCAGAGACCGTGATGTTTTCCTCCCCTTTCGGTCCCAAGTCTCAGTAGCCTGAATTGACATCTGAAAGTGAGAAAGCGTCTCACAAATCCACTCTTCCTCATAAAACAAGGTGGGAGGAGAAAATGAAACCTGTCAACTTTTCAGCGGAAATACCATTTTCTTTGTTATTTATTGGCCACGTGTTGATTAGAGACTAGTAGCTGGCTTTGCCTTTATCAAAATGCTCCAAGCACATGTCACATCTTGGCCACCGCCTCCTCCCCTAATTGTTACCATTTTAGAAAAGCATACACTGCAAAGCAATGAGTGACAGCTGCACAAGTCTTCGCTTCTGCTGCCTGGAGAGGTTTTAATTGTGATAACATTCGGCAAGCCTAAAGAGGCTTGTGAAAAATTTACCTGACGAGGAAAAGAAAGGGAGAGAAAGAGAGCGTGCAGATCTGATTCTTTTAGTATAATCACAAAAATGCACAGGAGCAGATTTACCCTCAATAGTAAGAGAGACAAAATATCAAGTTGAATTAAGCCTTAAAAGATGATATGGTCCTTGGAGGAAAATGAACATATTTGATGCGTGTTTTCTTTTATGCTTGGGTTTTACAGCAATATAAAAAACTAGTTGCAGAGGCTTTCCACAGTATGTTTCACACCAGGGTTTGAGCTTTTATTTAATGTGTACAATCTAAATCTGGGTAACCAGGGGTAGTTTTACTATTGTGAAGATTTCTTTTTTCCTGCAGTGCTGTGATAGATTAACAGACTAAACTAAAATTTGGTCAAGTAACTTGGATTTCGTTTTATAGAAAAGGCCTATGACTTTAATTGCAGAATAATGATGCCTCACTGCTGTTATTCACAAACTCAGGTTTCAGTGACTCCTTGGGGCTTTAGGCTCCTCTCCAATTCATCATTACTGATCACAGCTAAATTTCAAACTGTGTTTTCGGTTAAAAAAAAGAAAAGAACGGCTGCCTCTTGTTTGCCCCTTTCCCGTACCTCCTCCAGCCAAGAGAGAAAATTTTGCAAAGCTGTCTCAACAAGGGGTAATCTTCCCCCACAATGCCAGCCGGAGAAAGACTGAGGAGTCAAAATAGCCACAGCGTACCCTGTGCCCTCATTTGCAAAATGGTAAAGCAACAGTTTAGGACCACTGCTATTCAGCAAAGCATTCAAGCACATGCTTAAGCTGAACTGAGCTAGACTTCAGCACGTGTGCAAGTACCTTGCTAAACAGCTGAACATACGTCCAATATAGAGAACTACTACCACCACTGAGCCAGGCCGATGATTTTAGCAAAGAAGCTAAAAGCTGAGCGGGGAGGGAGGACTGCGTACTGCTGTTCTCCATTGGCACGGAGCCGTCCCAACACTGCTGGCGTAAGCTGGAGGGACAATCAGGGAGGAACCTTGTGTTACAACTGTCTGTACCCCACAAACAACACGCAGATGGAGACACCAAGCGCTCAAGTCATTTCCACAAGCAGAAAATTTACTGCCATGAGTTAATTCAGACATCCCTTCTGCTCCGAATTCCCCCCTTATAGCTTCATAGCCAGGTTAAATAGAACGGCTGAGTAACAAAACAGAGCTGGAAGTCCACAAATGCAACACTGGAAAGTAGAACTCTCATCTTGATTTCCTGTGCTGGAAGAACAGCGACATTAGGACGCAGGTTCGAAAGAAAGGTAGCAAAAGACAGAGTAACCATTTCATGCTTCCACTGGAAAAGGATGAGGAAAGAGTTAGGTATGTCTACAAATGACAGGCCTTTTACTTCCTTGAAAGAGCTGGACTTATCTCAGTTTGTTCCAATATACAGAAAAGCAGGGCACGTGTGACGTATGCTAATAAAGCCTGCTGAGATGTTTCTTCCTGCCCTACTTCACATGCAAAGAGCAGGAAGTCTTCCTGTTTACTAGCATCCCTAGCCTGTGCGCAGTACACAGGTCCTTGACTTGACGCCTGCAGCGGCCTGAATAATCGTTAGACTCAAAACGACTCCTGAACTCTGCCACCTCTCCTCTTTATGTTTATTCCTGCTGCTTTTAGTTAGTGGACTTTCAAGATCTGCAAGTCAACAGCAGAATCGGGGGGGGGCGGGGGGGCAGGGAGAGATACATGGCAACCTGACAGCTCCCGTGAGACGGTGTCTCTCATAGCTGCTCATTACTTCTCAACACATGCCAGGCACAGCAGTCCTGTCACCCCCATCAGCTTGCAGAATCTCCTCCAGCTTAGCTCACCTTGTGATATTAGGAATGACAATGCTCTTTGGACCCTGTATAGCAACCCCGCTCCCAGGACTGAGCCTATTATTATTTTGCATAGCGCCACTGGGAGACAGAGTCCTTCACAGAGATGTAAGAAGAGAAAGGCTTGCCCAACCCTACATGTGATCCATGCTGGTTTTCAGTTAGCAACACTATAATTTTATATTTCTCCTTTACCTAGAGAGTATGTGCAACAGCTATGTGAAACAATGACGGACAGACCGGGATCCCTAGTTCAACTTTTTAGCATCAAAAGACTGTTAACAGCAACAGCACCCTCTTGCTTTGCTGATTTGGTCCTCAGCTTGCAGGAGGTCAGATGGCTTATTGGAAAACCTTGGATAGCGCAAAAAAAAGACTGTTGTGGTAAATTGATGTTGACATTAAGAGGGTCTGACTGCATCATTTACTTAAAGCTGAACTACAAGGCAAAAGATGGAAAGTGACTCTGAGCTGAGCCGAGATTTACAGCCCTTATCTGCAAAAGTGCTTAAAAATGCATGCAACTTTAAGCACGTGAATCGTCCTGACAAAGTTAGTAGAAATACCCCCACCCTTAAAACTGTGCACGTACTCAAGTGCTGCGTGGGATCAGTGGCTACGAGCAGGATGATTCAGGCTCTGCATGTGTCTGGGAGAAGAAACTTGGAGTCATTCAGGAACGATGCACTCAGTCCAGAGAAGCAGTTTTAATTAACATTTTAATTAAAGCAACATCCCCCTCTGTGAAATGATCTTGATATTTAAAGGCACTGGGAAGACAATCACAGAGTGCAGCATGGTGTGGCATTACCAGTACGAGAAGACTGATCATAAACCTGAAGTTGTGCAGCATCTTAAAATGATGCATTTTGGTAGATCCTCACTAAGTTCCTAGCCAAGACCACTTAATCCAATGCAGAAGAGAAGGAAAAGAAAAAATTTAAAGTTCAGCTAACGTTGATGCCAAGGTCTTTCCACACAATGGGCAATGAAAATACTCAATGCAAATATAAAGCATTAATACAATTTTACTCTCGTTCACTTCTAACACATTGTGCTAAACTCTGTTCCTGTTATACCAGCTTCTACTCAGCCTGGACGTACAGTTCACTGTGATCCAGAAGACATACTGAGGATGCTCAAAGGTCCACTAAAGGCTGCTACAGTCCACAACAAAGGCAGCACCGGCTGGAATAGATTATGGGTTAATTCTGCACAACCCCATCGCAGTCCCATCTAGGTGCGTTCCTATGAAAAAAGCAGAACTGTCATCTTGATGCAAACCCCACTTGAGAGAGAGAGACAGAGCGGGGCAATAGCAGAAATACTAATTGCCCTCCCTGAGATGACTCCCCACTGGAGCACAGCAGGTATTAACTAGCCCCAGACTGTTGCAGTTGGTACCTCTCTGGGTCACAAGGTTAAATCTAAGCTGTAATTTCTCCATCGTTACTTCCACACAGGCTGAACAGACCTAGAATGGGCCAAACACATGCGGCTTCTATTTACCATTTGCAATTCGGTCATGCCAATGGCTCTGGTTTGAATGGAGACTCCACCGAGCTGTGTACCCTACCAACTCAGATGATGCAATGCAGCCCCTGCTCTAGAGCAATTATGATCTAAAAACACAGAACAAATGAAGGGTTGGCAGCCAGGTTATGGCAGATGAGTCCATGAATATGGTTACTAGGCTTGTTCGTTAGTGACGCTATGCAGTCTCCGGATTGTTCCTACTCCCCTGACAATGCAACCCCTTTGGAGGTGCCAAACAAAGAGAATGAAGAAAGTGGCATTAAGTACAATCATTGCTTCCATCCCAAACGTCAGGTGGAGGAACTGAAAATCCTGTCCATCCAGCACAGATCCCTCTTCAAATTCATCTTCCAGTCCAGTGAGCTACCACTGTGCTTACAGGATGCATTTATTAATGAGCCATGTCTGAACAACTGCATGTGTCCCTTAGGTATTGTTTTTTCAAATCTCCCTTCTCTGGATGGTGGGCGATTGAAGCCGTCTGGCTAGGCAGTACCTATGATCTGCAACTGCTTTACAGGCTTACTTCAAAACATGTCAGAATCTTAGATTAAAGCATCCCCCTGCATTCAGAAATTTCCCAAAGTGAGCGAAAGCATAATGCCAAGCAAACGTCTGACAAAAATGAAAGGAAAAAAAACATGTTGCCATTTTGGGCAGTACAAAAGCTTTTTATTCCGATAGAATATGAAGTTATTACATTGATCTAACACTTTGAAGCTGTATTTCACTAGAATGGGAACACCCCAGGGATTTTGCATTAGATATCTCTGTGGCAAGTGCTTGACAAGTGTGGCTTAGGACAGACAGACAGATGCAAATCAGCTCTTTGGCAACTTGACATCTTTTCAGCCCATGATGTCTGCACATTTGGCTGCACCTTTGGAAACTGTGCCAGGATGCATCATTATCTTGATCCTGCCTGTGCTGAAAAAGTGACTCATTGAATCTAAGATGCTGGCAAGTGAAATCCCCTTCCTCATTGCTGATTAAGTCTATGCTTCCTAGCACACTTGAGAGGGGTCACGACAACTGGGGCCAGAGAGCCCCTTCGTTCCACAAAGACTAATCTTGTCACTCGTTGTCCTTATCTTTTGCCACTCCCCTACCCATCTTCAACTCCAGTTCATAACTGCTCCAGCTTTCCAACTCTCTGGCCTTCCCCCTTCTTCATCTACTACCGAGTACTCTGTTCTGGAGCAATGGGATTTGGGCTATCAACTTTGTTGGAATCAGAATTGTGACTTTGTTTTTTTCTCTCTTATGATCTACTTACCCTCTCCCGATCCCATGGTGCATTTGCCTCTATCATTCAACATACACTGGCACCTCCTGTACAATGGCTGCATCTATACCAGCACATTAGCAGGTCCAAGGAGGGACTCTCCCAAGCATACCCTTCCCATCCAATACCGCACACCTCAAACCCCCAGGAACTGCTCCAGAGATGCTCTCCTGAAGTTGCTCTTGAGACCTCAGTCACTGGTGTGCTTGACAGTCTCGCTAGTGTATTTTGAAGCTTGGAGCAGGTGAGTAAGGCATACTTAGAAGGCATCCCTGCCAGAACACCTGCCACCATGATGCAGACACATCCTACATCCCCAGTTTTCTAGAAGTTACAGCAGAGTCTTTTTCCACGCTCGGCTTCTACTTTGCTGAGTGATTTCAAATTACAACGTCTAACCTCTGTATAAGAAATTCCACCTTGACATCAGCTAGTGCAGTTCTCCTGATATCAACCTGCATTATTTGACCTGTGCCAAAACTAACTATGCCAAATATTTACTGAAATTTTATCATCTGCAGAATAGGGATGATTGTTAACCAAGTTGCACAAGACCACTGTGATGTAGGTGGTAAGGCTGGCAAAACATTTACAAAGCATCTTTCAGCTGAGGAGTGTAAAGTACCACTGTTAATGCATTGTTCACAAGTGGTTCCATTAATGTTAATGTAACATTATTTCAGAGGGAATAACTCATTTCAGCCAACACACTGAGTGCTACCGGCAGAGAAGTAGAGAGAAAAATAATATTGCTCGTGTGTGTAGATGTCTCATCCAAGAGGGCACAGCTAAAACAGGGAAAGCATCCGATCACCTGGAAGAAAGTACAATTCTTTAAACACTAGAGTCGGAGTCTAGAGATCCAGGTTCAAATCCTGGGTCTATCACAGACTCCCTGCAAAGACCTCAGTAAGTCTTTCATTTTTCTATGCCTGTTTCCTGATCTGGAAAATGGAGATGTAGTAACCCTTCCCTACATCACAGGTATCCTCTGAAGTTAAGTCCATTATTGTTTGTGATGTGACTGGATAGTATGGTAATGGCAGTGACAGAAAGTGGATGAGGGAGAAGACTCCGGAGCCTGAGACTGTATATCTGAAACCTTCTTATCCTGCCATTATACTATGTCCATAAATAACTGGTCACAGGAAGTGCTTCCCTCTTATTTACAGGATTTACAGGTTTACTTAGTCTCCAAATCTTAGTTCGTTGACAGCTCCTGATTCTACCCAAGGGAATGCTCTCGCCCTTGCGTCGTTAGGTTCTTCCTTCCCCAAATTTTCAGACTTCTCTTGTCTTTGCTTATCACGGCACAGCTTTGCTCTTTGTGTAATAACAAATGATTTACCAACCGTCATGTTCTGGGCCTGAAGAGATTCGAGGGCAACCTTTGTTAAATAAAGTGTGCTTTCAGAGCACGGCTGGCTGTCGGATCCAGGAGGCCAAACAGCAAAACCAGACAAATGCAAAAATTTGCCAGGCTTCTTTTTAATGGCAAAATGACTTGCCTGCCCACAGACTCACACTCCACCATGCTACAAGAGACTCTCCCCTGACTCTCCTCGAAAAACAATGGAGACATTTGCACCCTCCGGCTCCGGCCACACTTGCTTAACAACAAAAAGAAAAACCCTTCCTACTGTGGCAAAACAGGGGAAGCAAGCAGAGAAGCTAGGAACTATGGACTAACTTGGTACCCACAAGGCAGAAGACTCCTCACTCCCATCAACATACAGCCCAAAGAGCGGCACTGACATTTGTTGGGAAAGAAAACTCCTGTAGGCTGAGAGAAATCCAAGTTTCCAACACTGGATCTAAATCCAGTTTACGGTTTAAGGCACCCTCAACCTATGGACCCTTTCCCCACCCCTCCATCACCTGAGACAAAGGTTTTCCAGGCTTTGGGTCTGTTGCATTATCAAAAGTGCATCACGAGGAAGTTTCAGAGCTGATTCTCCCTTCTCCTTCCCTCCCCAAGAGTGTGAGCTGCTTGGTATTGGGAGTTAGGTTACAGGCACACCTTTGCTCCCTATGGATACAAGATGCCACAATCTAAGCACTCTCAGGTCCATGCAGCTGTCTCATAAATGACCTGCTCACTTGTGATCTGCCAACAAAACAGCCTTCCCCGAGCCACCTGGATTTGCTGGAAGGTGGGCCCAAGTTCACTGAACAGGCTCGTTAGCCTTTCAACAAACTGGCAGCAAGATTTTCATTTGAAAGGGAACCAAGCTAGTTGTGTAGTAATAGTAATAGTAAAGGCATGCATGACTAATCCTGTAATGATGTTAAATATTAAAAAAAACCAATACGCCCCATGTCATAGGCTTTACTCTGTACCCTGCACTTCACCCGCCCCCACCCCAAGCCCCCAAATTTCATTCATTAAACTGTAGTCCATTCAGTTCCTGCCTCCTGTATACCAATACTAAAGGATGCTCCAGATGAGCTCTGACAGTCTATACCCTACCTTGTACTCCATAAACTTCACAGGAGCATTTACACTCGACACAAGCCCTCTAACACTGTCTTCGATTGAAGCCACTGAAACCAGAAAATACCCAAAACACTGAATCCTCAAAGCATTTCACCACAAGCTAAACGCAGCAGTGGCAGTGGACAAGCACTGTATGGAGAAGGGCTGGAGAAAGGCACTTCTATAGAAATCAACAAAATAAACTGTCAGACAAATGTTCCTTAGGTGCACTGAGATACCACAGTGCATGAATTGTGTTATATTGATTCAAGTGTGTTAGTCATGAGGCTGTAGGCCAGGTCGCATCAATGAAATGAGGCATGAATTAATATACCGCCGTTCTCACATTGGATCTGCAATACCTAGCAGCAATGATAATATTTAGTCAAGGGAGATCTATTTTCCTCCTAAATTGACTCCCAGCTGACACCCTTTTTTCTTCATCTCTGCAGCTCAGTCTTTTTTCTCCTACCTCTGTACTACACCCCCCCAATCAAGTAAATATAAATGCATGCATTTAATGACAATCGGTATCAAAACTGACATTGAAATTAGAAGGGAACAAAAGAGCAAACCTTGCTCCTCCATTGCCGGTTCACAGCCTTGCACTTTAGAGGTTGATGATAAATAGTGCAGACAATGGACCCATCTGTTCACAGAGAAGAATGAAGCAACAATGAAGATAGGCTCAAACATGTAAAGCAGTGGGGAAGAGGGTCCTTACTCTCTAGGGGGTAGGGGGCTGTCGCTATAATATGCATTTCATTGGTTACCTGTCAGCCTTCCTGGGCGGTTATAAAGTGCACACTCGGCTAGGCACGGAGAAGAGGAGGGAGGGGTGTGTGTCTGTATACATGAGAGAGAGAGAGAAAGAAAGAAAAAAGGAGCTGGAGCAAGGAATACAGTATCAACACTCAGACGTTACTGTGACAGGCACCTCATAAATATCATAGATGGGAAGATTTGATTAGCTGGATAGGAAAGAATACAGGCAACGAAGGAAACCAAGATTTTTTTCTTGTTCATGCCTTGATTGGCTGTACTGAAGTTTCGTTAAGCCAAATTTCCCAAAGTGGAGTTAATTGCACATGACTCAGTTCTGAATTGATCCTCCTACAGTACAATTTTCAAAGGTGCTGAGAACCAGAAGCACCCCCTGATGTTTAAAAATCAGGCCCAGGGTGTCTCAGGTTGGGCACCCTAAATCTGAGGCACCCAAAGACAATGGACATGCTTGAAATAAAATGTTGCTTGCTAAGCCCTCTCTTCTCTTGCGCATGTTCATCTTTCTGGCTCTCCTGGGCTTCTCTGGGATTTCTTGCCTCCTCTATCATGTTAGATAAATGAAACAACAATTACATTGGGACTGTCAGCTTGGGGTAGGGAAATGGAAGCCAGAGAGCTGAGTTCCTCCAAATTCAAAAAAGACCTTTATTAAACACAGATCAGAATATTACTGCCAAAGAAAAATCATAAATTCACATCATAAAGCTTCTCTCTCTTATGAAGGCCCAGCTGAGCACTTCACAATCTATCATGTTCTTATCCTCATACTACCCTGGGAAATGCAGCACAGCTATTATACCCATTTTACAGATAGGAACTATGGTACAAAAAGCCTATTTGATTACAGGCTGAAAGCAAGAACTATGCTGAGCCTGCAAAGTGTTGTTTTACTTTCTAACTTGAAGAATATTACTATTTTTACCACCATTTCATTCCTTTCCCTTCCTCCCCCCACCCCTGCCCTCAACACACTGAGTAGGTGGTGGGAATGAGAGCACGTCACAGCTCTTAT
>JAGPOW010002149.1:12908957-13053412 GCA_030014935.1 Caiman crocodilus
ATAAGAGCTGTGACGTGCTCTCATTCCCACCACCTACTCAGTGTGTTGAGGGCAGGGGTGGGGGGAGGAAGGGAAAGGAATGAAATGGTGGTAAAAATAATAATATTCTTCTTCAAGTTAGAAAGTAAAACAACATTTTGCAGGCTCAGCATCGTTCTTGCTTTCAGCCTGAAACCAATAAACAAAGGCCCAATAGCTTAACAGGATTGAAATATGATGGTATTCAAAGGGAATGTCAAAAGGATTAATAGCCCGTCTCCTCCTAGCTCAATGCAAAAGCCATAATATGGCCTAGAGTTAAAATCGCGCTTAGCCTGCACGCTACATTTTAAATCTTCTCCATTAAGTGCAAGCCATCAGCATCTCGGTGTGAGGTGGACTCTCACCGCTGCAGTGCATGTTGGTGCATTTCTCCTGTTCTGCCTTTGAAATGGCCCTACTGCTTGTGTAGCAGCAATATTCAATATGCTGAACCCAAAAGAAAATAGATTATGCCCCCACTGTTCCCGAGCCTGCCTCCTAATACCCAGGAGATGTTGTGTGCCTCTGATCGTGACGCTGCAATTACAGGGTTTGCTGAACACCAAGCTGCTTGGAACATGGACAGCCACTTATTTTTGGCATTTACTTTTTTTTATCTTCCACTCCCCACTCTACGAAAAATAATAAAACAACAACCATTTTTAAGCTTCTGTAATGACTGCAAATTGAAACAAACACCAAGTCAGCAAGGACCACAGGTTTGGAAGAGAGTAGATTTTTCTCCACCTTTGCTGTTGCTTACAATTATATTTTGACAGCTATTCTGTGGATAACTGTTTTCCTTACCATACGTCTATCCTGTCCCTAAGGTTGTGTCCAATATGGTACTACTACACACGTGCACAGCACCTGGACCGAAGTCCACTGACATCAATGCGAGTCTTTCCATGGACTGAAATGGATTTGGGATTGGGCTCGTACCTGGGGTGAATCGGAGATTAAGGCATTTCTCAGGGAACCAACTTTTTTGTAACGATCATTAATAACAGTGACTGCAGCTTAATTGGGAACTCTTCTTAATGTGGATACATTTAGACAGTGCCAAATGATTAAGTGATGCTTGACCAGATGTTAAATTAATGTGAAAATCTAATACCAGGCATTTGAATCAAATATTAAAAGAAGGGGGGGGGGGGGAAGGAAATTTGAAGACAAAGTGTAGAAGAGAGATATTTCTACTTATTATTTCATTTAGCATATTTTCTCTCTACTTATTACTCCATTTAGCATATTTTAAGACATTTTATATTGTTTTGCCCTTTGTTTCATCCTTATGCTTAATCTTACTTGCATCCACATTCAACCCTGGAGACCATCATCTTAATTCACCGTGCAAGGACTAGCACTATCATGGTCCAATTCACTCTGTTGTGAAGGGTTACTTTTAGAACTGGTTGACATTCCTTCACTTTCAAATCTGAAGAAAGTTTCAACATTTTGATAATATCTAAAACAAAAAGAAAAAAAAAACTGGTATTTTCGCCCTTGTTTTGCTAGTTGTCTCGCTGGCCATTTTTATTACTAAATTTGAATGTATATTTTTTCAAATTATGGGAGCTTTCTTTTTTCCGTTTTCAGACCAGCAGTATTTTTACTTACGCCGATTTAAATAAGGCAAATAAAAAAGCAGGGCAGCACCTTGGAAGCTAACTCCGTCAGAAAGGCATAAACTTCCATATGCGGCAACTTACCTCACCAGATGCCATAACTTCAGACGGCTAACTAACCCTCTCTAATTTAAATCACGTATTTACATTCTTGCAATGTTAGTTCCATGCAATGACAAAGTTATCAGATCTTAAAGGATTTAAGATCAGTCCGCTTCAGCAGCAGTACAGGATTTACAGAGCTACAATTTAGCGTATGCACACATATTCTCTTTGTTCTATGGGAAAGTGTCTGACTGATCATCTTTGTTCCAGCAATTAGATCGAAGTCTCTTCCATGCCATTTCCAGCATTTGCAGGTTTAATTCTCAGTCAGAAACACAGGACGCCATCCCAAACTCGGCACTCTCAGTTCCAGGTATCTCAAGTAGCTGCAGCATTTTACTATATCCTGTGGCTAGGGAAAAGTGCAATACTACAATGGCTATGCATTAACAAATGTAGACTTCCCAAAAGCAAAAATGGTAAGAAATAGCTTTACCTTCCCGTGTACTGCTCCTTCTGGATAAAAGCAGGAAAAGCAGAAGTAGATTTAAAAAAAAATAAATTCATAGTATTGTCAGCCCTAAAATAGATAAGGCAAAAGGCTTGAGTTGAGTCCCAGCTGCATCTGAATTGGTTTGCCCTTCTCTATTTATAACTAAAATGTCGTAGGTTTGCCTTTCAGCATCACCCACCTGATATTTCAATGGAAATTTGATAGTAGCTCTTAACCTGTACTTTCACATTTCTAAATGACTTTGTCCACTGAACGACTGTGCAAAATTAGAAAGAATAATAATAAATCAGGATTAGGAATTAATAAGCCAGGATCAAAACACCTTCATAAATCATCATAAGCTCCCCGCATGTGGATGGGTATAATTGTTTTTTTGTTTGGTTTTTTTTTTAAGATAAACTTAATTTAGACCAGTAAAATCTGCACTCTTGAAGGAAAACATCCTGGATGAATTATGGATATTAGTTCTAGAAATAAGTTATTAAGAGGTTTTCAGATTTAGCGTACCATGGATGGTATAAATGTAAGTATTCCACATTGATAGAACTGTTAAAAAGGTAATATGTCTATTCCATTAATGGCCTTTGTATAAGATGAAGTGTCCCCAGGATGGATAATTAGTATAAAGGGAGTATAATCCTTTCCGCAGTTCTTCAAGAAAAAAGTAAAATGTGTTTACTCCAAAACATGGAGAATTGTCCCTTTCCTCTGCCTCATCCTCCGCAAATAAATGTGTAAACCAGAAAATCTACAGCTGCATGGGGTACTCGATTGGGACCGATGTAATATCCCGTTGAAGAGATTAGCTCCTAAATCAAATTAACACATACGCGGGTAGACCTTACTGAATGTATTAGTGTTTCATCCCATTTTATCGCAGTAAATTCCTTTTAGATTGTAGGGGAAAGAATTCATAATCTTGGAAAACAGAGCCTGCCACATGGAAATATTTTCATCTGACATCTTTTGGGTGGGAAGTAAGGCACAAGGTTAGTGTACGTGAGGGACAGCACGAAGGGCAATTCCCCGTCTTAGACAGATATTTGAAAAGCCCCTTTATATTTATATACAAGGCAGGGATAGGATTTCTTTTAACGACTAAAATTAGGATGCACAAAGTATATCTTGGAGCTGATATTTGTCAACCACGTCCTCGTGCTATGATTCCAGCTATTCACAAGATTGCGCGTAATCATACTGGAAAGGCGGCACTATGCATTTATACGTATTATAAGAGTGACAATGTGTAATTTCAAACCCCTGTGTGAAACCTGTAACATAACATAAAAAAAATGCTCCTGAAATGTCATTATATTCACAAATGAATGGGTTAGCCGGGCAAGGTAAATGCTGTGAGCCACCGTGCTCTTTGAGGCACGAGGTCCTGATCTGCTACACTCAGTGGGAAGACTCCTATTTCAGAGATTGCAGAGACATTAGGGGCTGGAAGGGACCTCGTGAGATCATCGGGTCCAGGCCCCCCACCATAGGCGGGAAATCAGCTGGGATCAAGTGACCCCAGCAAGAAAGAAATCCAGAGTAGGTGCTTGCACCACCTCTGGGAGGAGTTTGCTCCAGACCCTGGACAAAGGGTTGGATTACACTATTGATTGCACCGAGTTTGTTAGCAGGCTCAGAATGCCTTTACGTAGTAACATTTTTCTCCCAGATAAACCACCGTAACTCTGTGAAACATTTCCCCCGCCTCCCAACCTGGTGATATGTGAAGCCATTTTTGCACGTAACATTGCTTCTCTCGCTCTAGCTCAGCGTACTTGGGGGCCATGGCTGTCTGTTGGTCTCCCCGTGCCCTCTGCCCTCTGACAAGCTGAGCATTGGGAAGTTAAGCTTCAGGACATAAATGCCAGCTTCTAAGTGCCCCCTAAGGATCACACTTCACTCGATATGCCAATACTTACCATCTGGTTAGTGAGGACGTGTATTATATGCCGAGCTCTGGACAGCTAGCTGGGACATGCACCTGTTTCCTTCTGCAGGCTAGTTCAGCTTTTCACTGTGAAAATAATTCCCTGTTCATACAGAAATGTCAGCAGGGCCCTGCCAAGCGGTAATCTAGGTAGAGCTGTCCACATGCATTCATCTTATCAACGCTTTAATGAAATCCCCAGCTGGCTCAAATTCAGCAAGTTATGACAGCTAATGTTTTCTTCGGAGAAAAGCTTTTCAGAGTCTGAAATGTTAAACCTGGTGGTGAGTTTTGTTTGCGTTTCGGGTCTTGAGTTTCCCAAAAATGCACAAGAAGTCTCTGGTCTGGCAGTGCTCTGCTTGGACACAAATGTCTTAGAGCAGTGTTTCTCAACCTTTTAAGTAGCAAATACCCCCTAGCTGCTGAAAATGTTAGTAAGTACTCCAACACTCACTTTTCCTGGGGATTTTAGATTTACAGATTAATGTGTTGGAAGAAGGGCTGTGTTTATAAGGCTGTGATATAACAGATGTCTGATTTGATGTGGGTAGAGCTGCCACTTTTTACATCAGGGGTGCACAACTCAAGTATGTACCTGGGCTAGAGGCGATGCTGGCCAAAACTAGAAGGGTTGAGCCCAGTGCCACACAAAGCATGGCATGCCAAATTATTACTGGGGATTTTATCCCAATTCTTTTTTTATTCCAATTTTTTTGCCATAGTTTTGAGTGGAGGAAGAGGCAAGACAGAGAGGAAGAGAGGGCGAGAGAGTGTTGAGGTACACGCATATCCCCTACCTGTGTCCTGCATACCCCCAGGGGTAAGCGTACCACAGATTGAGAAACTATGCCTTAGAGAAAGGACGGCCTTGAAGTTAAGGCATTGGCAGGGGAACTCAGGTGCGGCAGTGCATTTCCCGGCTCTCCCAGGAACTCCGGATATGTCTCTTGATTTCTCTGCTCTTCGGTCCCTCGTCTGGAAGATGGGGGTAGTAAAGTGTGGAGTACATGTACATGGTACAAGGCAGTACTGTACAGAGAAACACTGCTTTGAAAGCAGAAGTAGAGAAGCTATCTTAGCACGGTAGGGTGCAGTGCCATGCCAACGGAGCTGAACTGCTTCTTGCTCTAGATCCATCATGCAGTGTTAGTTCAGGCCTACAAGGTGCCGCCTTTGCCATGCAGACTCCAGTACACGAGCTAAAGCACTGGCAGCTACACGGGGCATCTTTGGGGCGCTGCACCGTGACATGAAGCCACGCCGTTTTTCTCCCACCTTTGACTCTCTCTCTCTCATGTAAATAGCCAGAAAGGAAAGACAAGGGCTGTCCCGCAAAGCGCTCACTGAGCACGTTGCAAAGAACACCTCAACCCTGACTGAGATCCCCAACTGTTTTTATCATGCAAGTATTAAAAATAAAACAAGGAGAAACAAAACAGAAGCTAAGATAATATTTGGTGGAGAGGACAATCTTGCCTCATCCAGCATCCCAGCTGTTTCATTCATAAATATTTCACTGATAAGAAATCTGCCTGCCAAATCTTAACAAGTGAGCTTTGAAAAATATAAAAAGGGGTTTCCATTAGTGCCTTTGATGTTCTTTGCATGCAGAATAATGAACGCGGAGGATTCGACTTCTCTCCCTCCCGCGTTTCCTCTTGCTTTATTCTTTTATCTCACAGAGCCATGCACAGTCTCCCGGGTCTGGAGCATGTAAGGATCTGCGCTGAAGAGCGATGTGCTCTGTGCTGTGCAGTGATCATGCAGAGGCAAGGAGTCTGACACAGGTCTGCACCAACACTTACTGTGTCCCGATGCAGCTCGTCATCTGAATGTCTTTTTCATGGAAGCCTTCCAGATTAAGGGCACAGGGGCTTCTTAACAGGGCTGGCTACTAGTCCTAAGGGATAAATCCTGCTCATTTGGACTAGATCTATAAATGCCCTAAATAAGTAGTCTCAGCTGCGTACCGAACGACACTAGTAAACCACACCAGGATACATCTCCTCTCCCTAATGAATGCTCTCCTACCCAGACAATGAGCATCTGGTGGCAAGGACCATCACTTTTCCTGGGCATTGAACAGCATGAGATGCAAGAATCCTTGATCAGCTTTCCTCAACGTTGATGTATCATACGTGGTTATACCCATGGATTGCACCCTGGGCAACTTTAACAGGCTAATTTGTTCCTGAGATGCAACTGAGGCAGCCTGACTGACTTCCCCAAAGTGGCACTGGTGTAGCCAAGGCCACACTGGCTCAATTATTATGTGAATACAGAAGCAAGGAAGTGACAAAGAACTAGGTTTTCCTTTTTGTTTGCTAATGAGGCCTAGCGTGACAGAGCGAAGGGGAGAGAAGGTGCAGATGCAATGGGAGATTATTATAAATATATAACAAGCTTGCTGCATATCTATTTTATAAAGACCGGGCGATGCCTTATGAGAACTGTGAATAATCAATGCTGAGTTACAGCCTGACAAAGAGCTTCCAATACAGCTGATACATTTAAGGGAGCAACTTCTTCTCCGTCAGCATTTCAGGCCAGATCTTGCAATGGACTGATTAGATTTCAATTCCCATTAACTTCCATGGGGAGCTGAGGACCATACCTTGGCAGGAGGTGCCAAAGTCTCTAAGAATCAGGTCCCTCTGTGTCAGCAAATCAGAGGCCAACACCAGCTCTCCCTTTCCACCACGGCGTAGGGCGTGTCAGTCCAAGTGGTATGATTTAGAGCAATGTATTGCAATGCCAAGAGCTCCAAATGCTCAATCAGCTTTTTCACTTATTGCACATGTATACACAGTTTATGCTATACATCTCCAATTTGGTTAATCTGTACGGTGCAAATCTACCCTGCCTTCTGCATCCACTTGGTCAGTATTTAGCCTCACATATTTCTTTAGGAATGATGCAGCTAGGTGGGATTTAACTGTATTAAAAATGGAAAGGGTTACATGGAAAGCAATCTTTAAGTGTGTTTTACTGAGGGTGAAAAACGCCAGTGACAACTATGCCCCCTCTTCCCTGGCCACAGGAAGAATAATGGTAATCTGTCTAATGGGCGTTAGTTATATCCTTTGGCAGTTGGATGTGATCCCAAGACACTGAAGTCTTCTGCTTATCCACAGCATAGGTATAATAGCAATAAATTATGCTATCCCCAACGACTTATATGTGACAACATAGCCCTGTCCTGATACTCATTCATTCCTTGATCTCTCTGCTAAGATGCCAACTAGGATACCAATTGCTAATGCTACCCTGTGTAGGGTGTTTTTTCGTTTAATGTCATCACTTGGTTCACAAGAAACGGAAGAGGAGCATGCCATTCATATAACACACCGCACATGATAGTAGCCTCATGCCACTACAGTAACACTACGAGTGCTGCATTTCAACCAGTCAGCTCTAGGTGAAGGATTTACTTTTCCCATCACCCTCCCCTCCCCAGGCCAAAAAATCATGGCACATGGTGTCTTACCAGAAACAACCTAAAGCGTCTAGTAGATGTCAATGTTGTGATTTCATGTTCACACCCAAAGCGTAAAAATTGATATTTTGCCTGCTGCTACAAAGATGAAAATGATTCCCCATATGGACTGACAGCAAGTAGCTAAATAACAGTATAATGGTTTTAACTCTAGCAACAATGTGCGAGTTTTCTTCCAATAAGAAAAGGCAGGTATAGAGAAGTCAGGTGAGCTTATCAGCCGTGTGACAGATCAGTGACCAATTCAGAATGAAGACTCTTAGTATGTATTCAGGCCACTCAAAATGATGAAAAAAGGGCTAAAACAAATGTAGTGTCAGCAGACAACTTGTGGACATGAAAAGTAAGTGTCGCTACTAGCTGTTATTAGTGGGAAAGGCTGTAATTGTTCCTCAGAGTACCAGAGGCCTATGGTACCCATCAGCTATGTGAAACTTTATGAAAACCAAGTCATGGAAAGAATCAGGCCAAAAGAAGGGGAGACAAGCCCATCTGAAGCTGTCAATGGAGCACCAACACACTATACTTCCAAATACGTGAGGTTTAAACCACAAGACAGACTTCAGCTCAATGTGGTTTGCCTAAACACTGCCGTGCAAAGCCAAAATATCCAGTGAACTAGGGTGGCCCACATACAGGCTCTCTCAGCTTTAGAGTTTAACATCCCAGTGTTTAACTTGTCTTCATGTAGATAGTGGGACATGCACCTGCCTTTCTCCTGGTGTGTCAGCATCAGTATCCAAAAACCTGAGCTGCAGAGCTTTAAATTGCATCTTTTATTGTTTCTTCACACTTGCATAGTAGTATTGCACCCAAAGCAAATATAACCCACCCTATTTTCCCTGCAATCATTCCTAAAGTGGAGTTTTTCTGTGCAAGGCAGAGATTATGGTTTTAGACTGGTTTCTGATTCACATCCACCTTCCATCAGAGTTTAGACTGCAGTCATCTCTTCTTTCTTATATGAAACCTGCAATATGTTAGACTTGATAAACACAAATTTAAAGTAGTTGAAGGGAATATAAATAGAGTCCTGTCTGTGTCTTACAGATTTTTTTTTCTTTTTTTTCTTTTTTTTTTTTAAAGAAAAGGAAAAGAAGAGTCCTGAAAATATAGATAGCATTTTAAGAGACTTGCAGGGAAATTAATTCAAATGAGAATGAATGGGATGCTAATGTTTGCTGTTGAGTTACCGCTGCTCATTATTCATGCCTTTTTTTTGTATTAAGAATGATTATGAAATCCATCATGTGCCAAGTGATGACTTGGCTTCAGGGCCTTCTGGGTACAAAGAACCACCAGTGTTAATATAGCAGCATGCTCCCCATGAGGAAGACTTCTATAAGCAATTCTTGTCCCATTTTTAAACCTCATTCTCTGACTCCCCCAGTTCCCACAGTCAAAAAAGGCTGTCAGATGGGAAGCTCAGAATAGATAATGTTAGCTAGTCTACTGTAGGGATGTGAGAGGAGAGTACGAGGAAAGCTTGAAACACCACATGCTCCTCTTCACCCTAGCTCCACATGCATGGGAGCACATCCAGAGGATGCTCTGGGTTTGGGCATGGGATGCGACAGAGAGATGTTGCACAAGGGCTGAGAGGCAGTGGGTACAGCCTGTTTGCAGATGGATCCTGGCCTCCAGAATATGTCAGGGTCGAATGAATCTACAAAATATCAGGGCCTATCCCCTGCTCCTTGCGTGATGCACCAAAATGGGAGTTGAGCCTATTTCCCAGGATGTGTTCTAGTATTCAGCTTACTGCACTGTTTTCTCCCAGGTTCGGTAGTGATTAAGGAACAGAGTTGAACCTTGAGGTTCACTGCAGATAAAGGTTGGCACGTTGGCAGGATAATGACAATGCAGCTGGCGTTTTGTCTGCTCCCTCTCTCTCGATTCCTCCTGTAAACAGACTGTTCCACCTCCAGGACTGTCAATCTGGTATTTCCTAGGAACACCGAGGTCACTTCTTCTTTTTTGTTTTCCCTTAAAGGCCAGATGTACCACATAAAAATCTGTCAAGAAAACTTCCATAATAGCATCTACTTGTCTTAGCACAGTCAAGCCTATTGCTAATAGGAAGCTACTCATTTTGAAGTCTCACCTTTGCAGGCACATTCTCTTACTGCTCATTCTCATTCTCTAGATGCCCCACCTGGCTTTAACAGACAGCATCCTTTCCCAATAATGCAGCACCAAAAACCAGTCTAGATCCGAGCCTGCTAAGATGCAGCATTTTCTGTTTAGCCTTTTCATTTGAGCTGACTCTAATTTACTAAAAAACACTCCATGCCTTCTTTTGACCAGTTTCTCTTTGAAGGTAGCATAGATGCAGGAGATGTACAACAGTGCAGACAATGCAAAGTTATTCCCATAGAGCAGGGGTGGGCAATTATTTTAGGCAGAGGGCCACTTACTGAGCTTTGGCAAGCCATCGAGGGCCGCATGACATGTAGCTAGGGGCACATAAATATTAATTTTCTAAATTTTTTAGGGGACTCATGGGCCACATATGATGGCCTGGTGGGCCACATCTGGCACGTGGGCTGCAGTTTGCCCGCCCCTGCCATAAAGCCACCTTTTATTTCCCAGTAGAAAGAAAAATATGGAGAAATAAAGAAACTGCAAGATGCAATGTCAAGGGTGGGATTTTGTTTTGGTTTGTTTTACTTTGCTTTTAAAGACAAAACCTAAAAAATCTGCTTGCAAAAATTATTTATTATATTATTGCATCTACTATGATCAGCAGAGCAGCAGAGACTGGTCCCTATTTTCTTAGGCTTCATGCAGAGGATTAGCAAGAGAGGGGCCATGCCTCAAACTGCTTTAAGTGAAACCAGAGGTTAGGAAAATGAGGCAAAAAGATGAAACGACTTAATGACCTTGTCCATGGAACTGTGCTGCTTCTCAAACAACCATGCTTTCGTGTGCACAAACAGAAACATCTCCAAATACTGGCCCAGATTGTGCTTGGGGGTGTTGCAAGTGGGCTATATGTCCAACTCTGTGCAAAGAGCACTCAGCCCTCATGCCCCTGAGACTTGAGCACAGGGATGAGGAACCTATTTTGCACCCTTCGGCGGCAGCCGGGCAAAAAGAAAAAAAAAGAAAAGGTTAGATTAGGAAGAAGCAAAGCCATAATACAGCTAGGCCTGTCCTAAGCATTGGGGAGGGTGCAGCATGCTTGCCCTGGTAGCAGAGTAGGAATGCTCCCCGCACCCTGTGCTCTACAAAGCCTGAGAAGATATTGTAGATATTGTAGTATATTCGAAGGCCGAGGTATCATCAGGGCACCACCAGGCATTGTGGGTGCGCATTGGGATGTCATTGAAAAATAAGCCAAGTATCACACACACACATGTCTGCCTGGAGAATTTCAGCTTTTATTATAACACCACTTTCTTCTGGAGAACAGAGCTTTGTGAAGGGCACTGCTCAATGTACTGCAGGGACACAACTATTGAAACTGCTGATTATGCAAATGGATCACTTATTACTGCTGAGTTGAAAGTAGGAATTCCAAGTATGTAAAATAAAAATAACTGGGGGCACAACCAGCAAGTAAACATGCAATGACATCTGGTTACCGAAGAACCGGGGGAGACGTGGACAACGGATCCGGTGTACAGCAACAAACAAATTACAAAATATAGAGCATATATATTGGGCCACTGCACGTACTGAGCAGCTGAGAGCAGAAAGTGCTCTGAGTAATGCATAACTGTACTACAAGAAGATCCCAAATACTTTACAATATTATCATGGTGTTGATCCCAGTGCAGAGGGCCTGTACATGGCCTATTCCATGCAAGTCCTCAAACTGTGGTTTAAGTGGAGCACACAGATATACACATGCAACTTCTGAATGATGGGAATTTTAGGTCTTGCTTCACCTTGAGGTAGCTACAGATTCTCTCTTCTTTACAGTTAAGAGCTATGAGGCACAGAGACCTATTTCTTATCTGGGATCATACAGAGCAGGGCAAGGAATCTTGATTTCAGTTACCAAAATGCATTTATCCTCCAATAATCCATTGTCAGTTCCTTCAAAGCACAGAAAAGGTCTGTGGTATGAGCTACTTTCACCTGAAAATATATGGCTTTACAGTGTTTCAGGACTACATCTCAACAGAACGAGCCAGATCTCATCAGGAAAGGAACCAAAATTTTGGTTGCGTATTAGAACAATTTATAACTTTGCAGACAGGAATAGCGAGATCTGGTTTGTCCTGTGATGTTTCGGCACTCCTTTCACTTACAGCATCCAAAGTGCACAACTGCAGGGTTTCATATATAATCCATAGTGGCAGAGCCTGAATCTCTGTCTTGTAGCACTGGGGTCATATAAAATGTTTGCATGTCTGCTATGCCTCCAAGCTACTGGATCTAGTTCAGAGATTTAGAGGTCTCCGGTTCAGCTCCTGTAGATGACTGTGCCGTTGGTACCAGACAGATGAAGATATGAGGAATAATTGGGAATAAAAACTAGAAACAGTAAATGAACATAAGAAGTTCAAAGCTCATCCCTAGAAACAAACCGTGGTTCAGTGTTATCCATTTTCCCTTGGTTTCAGCTTTCAAGGCCAACCAGAAAAAAATGTAACTGTGTAGGCTTGCTTTCAATAGTCTAATGTTAGCAGCATTGTGCTAATATTATTAATGCGGTATCATTGTGTTGGTGCCGATTTTTAAATTCTGCCATAGCTGTCACAAAGAATAGTTTTAATACACTGGAAAAGTAAAAGCAGCTCATGCACTGACCTGTAATTAATGCCCTTAAGGAAATAGCTGTGTAAGGAGGTTTCTTCTTTTGCACGTAATGGCAAGCTGAACGCATGAGATCCCATATGGAATGCATTCTTGGCTTCAAAAGAGTAGCGCGCATATAGGGTTTGCTCATTTTTATATGCTCATATATTTTTACATAAAAATCAATAAAGCATTAGGTCAAGAAATGATAAATGTTTTGCTGGAATTTTTGTTGCTGAATATTATCCGCATCATAGGGACCGCTCCTGGAGGGCCACAGAGCCTACTTCTATGCGTATGAGACTGCCAGATCAGGTCTTAGAAAAGTATACTATGAATTATGCTTTTGTGAACAAATATGGTTCATTGAAAAAATATGAGAAAAATCCTGGCACAAGACTGGCTGACAAGCATTGTGCTTTTTGGAACATTATTGGAGGTCAAAGTTTGTGCCAACCGATCACATATGCAGAAAAGTGCTTCCTACCAGGCACTTTTACAGATGGGGTATGTGGTACACAAGTCTCCTTGGGCCTCTGTCTCAACATGGTGGTGCATAATGATAGATGGTTACTTTTTTTTTTTTTAATTCATGTCTAAAAGGGAGAAAGACTGTTCCTGACAATAAAGTATAATGCACATGAAACAATACAAAGATTAACCATGTTTCAGTGACTTTTAAGATGGTCTGTCCTTTGAGATGCATGAAGGACAATTATTACAAACTGAGTGGGATCCCACTGAGTAAAGCTAATTATGCATATATTGCATATGCAGGAGTCAGGCCTACATTTGTTCTCTGCCACAAGAGAAGTCAATAACTGCTTATTCTTATCATCATGGATTGCTAACTAGTTTGGGGACACTTCTAATGCTGAGCTCTGATGCTGTCCTTCTCAGCTACTGGTCTCAAGTGCTTAACAAAAAGATGTCACAGCATCCTCATCCTCATCTCACAGGATGGGTTACAAAAGCACAGGGAAGAAAAGACCTGCCCAAAATAACAGAGCAACCCAGTAGCAAAGCAGGGAAGAGAGCCCAGGTGCTCCGAGTCACAGTCAGTGCCCCTAAACAATGTGAGTAACCAACCTTGGGACAAAATAAAAATCCAAAGAGATTCTGCTCCATGAAACCTTCTGCAGCATAATAAGATATCTGGTTATTCCCCACACCATGGGGAAAAGACCTAATCCACTCATCTGCAACATATGCTTGTACAGAAGAAAAATAAAATGGGCCTAAACCTGTGACACTTACTCACGACGAGTAGTCCCCGTTCCATGAACTCTGAGGATTTGTAGTGCAAGTGAGAACTACAGAATTGAGCTCATAAGTTGTAATGCCAGATGAAGGGAATACATGTCAAAATATGGATAACCACCACCCGTATATTACACGTCCTCTGAAATGCACCAACATGGTTTGCAGAGGATATAACTGCACTGAAGGAAGTATCATTCAGAGCAAGCAGATGATACCCAGATAAGCTGAAAAGGACCTAGAAAAATGTATCTAATGCTACCAGTGGAGCAGCAGGGAGATTTCTTTTTTCCGAGAATATGGAAAAATACATTCCTAATATGGAGTGCCAGCACGTTTCACTATTGTTGATGGGTGTCCTCATCATATCAGACCACCCGCAGAGCAGAGACAAACAGCCACCTTGTCAGGCAAAACATACTATATAAATGAGATGAGATGCTCAGGTTTTGTTACTGCAGGAGGCAAGACAGCCAGCAATGCACATATCACAGCAAAGCTCAAACTTCACGCCGCAAAGTCCAGCTCAAATCTAGGACAAGAGTTTTCCTATGGACTCAGCAGCCAGAGCTGGGAACCGGTGTTTCAGAAGACCTCAGAACTGAATATTTCCCATTGTGGGGGAGAGGGAAAAACATAGTAGAAATCTTTTAAAAATCAAACTACTTCATTTATGTGCCTACACTGGGAGCTGGACTCTTTGGAAAACCAGCCCCAATTATGGCCTCTAAAAATTCTAGCTCCATGTACATCCAAGGCACAAAGCAAATATCTCAAGCAAAAGAAACAAAGCTGCTCACTAAGCAGTGCTATTAGGCTACCTCCAAAGGGGTTCGTAGACTAATTAGTGTTTGCAAAGCACTTGGAGATCCCTGCATGAATAAGGAAAGGAAGTGGGTGTCAAGGACTTGATCCTGTTCCAGCGCAGTTACTGGCAAACCTCCCACTGATCGCACGAATGAGGCTCCAAGGCTGAGAGGGAGCAAATTTCACTCGAGTCAGAAGGCATAAAGGGGTTTTGTGGAGCGAGAACAAGGCATCCTCCGGACGCACAGGAGGGACTGGGAATAATCCAAGGTCAGATAATATAGTCCAATACACAGTCAGTAATTGCAATGAGGCTTGGAGAATTACATGTGCCGGAGGCTGATTATGTAAATAATAAAAACATCCCCCCCCACCCCCATATCTATTTTCTGCACAGAACCACATTTAAGATGATTCAAGTTTCGGCATTAACGAGAACTCTTCATAGGCTAAACTAATGGAATGGCATTCCAAAACCAAGGTCTGATTAATTATAGAACAGGTTACAGTTACAAACTGATGTCAAGGTCTGTGCTTTGCTAAAGGATCTGTCCCATTACTATGCGCCTCTTCTATTATTTATACAAAAAAAAAAATAATCTGTGCACTACTGAGACATGCAGTACGAACAAGGTGAATTCTTGCTACATCCTTCTCCTTTCTTACCTTAAACACACAGACAACATATCTGACAGTCAATGCTAAGGACGCGAGTTGTCAAATGACTTACAGTCTTGTTCTGTCTCTCGCTCCACTGTTCTTGCACTTCCTCACATCCTCTTTTTAAACTGTAAATTAGGGGTGCTCGATAAGAGAAAGGACGAGGGGCAGGATGTGGCTCCTTGAGCACCTTCCCCTCCTCATAGCAAATGTATCCATCTGCTTCCCAAATGTACCTATCACAGTAATGCCTTGGGAGCAGATGTAAAATTAAAAACCATCATATTGCCTCCGATTTTCAACTGCTTTTTCTAGTGAGGTTCAACTCGGTGGCCGTAACTCAAGGAGAAACTGTAAGAGAAAATCTGAACATCCCCGCACTGAGGCAAGGTCCGATATAAAGCAGGCTTCACAATAGTAGCACCCTGGTTTGTTCTCCCTGGGTAGGAAGCATTGCAATTATTGTTCAAACAGCAGACTGTACGACCAACATAAACAGAAACCAGCTCGCAGCCTTCAAGTCTTTCGGTGCTTTCCCTTTGCAAAGTCATAAAATAAAATGTTTGTCTACTCACCCAGGGATCTTGAAAACCCATTTTTCTGGGGCTCTCCATCCAGTTTCTAACAGAGGAACATGCCCACTTTAATGCTGAAAACCAGCCTTCCCATAAGAATGTGGGGTAAACAACCTACCTAGGTCAAAGATGGAGTTTGATAAGCTTGTTTAATGATATGGTGCGGTTCCCTACACCAGCAGGGGCCTGGACTCAGTGGAATGCCCCCCATCCAATCCCAGCCACCCTGCGGGGTATCAACTTCAACACCTAAAAACAGGGTAAGATCCTTTAGCTTGTGTTAAGCAGAAAATCAGACTAAATCCTGCCCTTCTGGCCCTGGAGCTGATAAACCTGTGAAAACTGAAGAACACAAAAGCAATTACGTACTTTGACCAAAGAGATTTGTTAGCGGTACTGTGCACCAAAATAAAAAGCCCCGAATTGCTAGCTTCCTCGAAACTCTCCCCTTTCACAAGCATTTCATGAAACAATTCAGCCAAGAGAAAGGACAGGCCTTAATCATCTAGAAGAACCATGAAAAAATAGAATATTTATAGATAGCCGAGTCCAACAACCAAACAAGATGAAATCCTCAGAGGAGGCTATTAAGGCGATTGCCGGCTGGAGAGGAAATCTAGCAAACGAGATTATCTGTAACAAGCTTATCTGTTGGAAAAGAAATAATCAGAGCAATGAGAAGACAGTTTTGAAAGACAATTATTGAAAGATGGGGGGAAAACTGCAAAAGCTTAACAAAGAAAGGGGCACCATAAAACACAGACCTTTGTGAGTAATCAGACATAAGGATATTATTATATGACCCATTACATCGCCAAGCAAAGGAAATCGAATATAAAATGTTTACAGTGCTCTATTTTTTTTTTAATTTCAAGACCAAAAATATGCCTTATTTGGGCTGATAACCATTATCAGATTTAAATGAACTGGATCAAAGCAAGTGTTCATGAGCATCAGTGAAGTTCTCCAAGAGTACAAGAGTGCAGCTTTCTTCATCACTGCATAGATATCTGCCAGCAAAACTGATCCCATTAAACACATGATCCATTCCTGATCAAGTCAATGGTGTTACGTCCCACTGCTTCCGGGGGTGCAGAATCAGACTTCAGAAGAATGACGTGACGGTTAGGACGCTGCGTGATTCTCTGGAGATCTGAGTTTCGCCCCCAGTATGATCACAGATTCCTTTTGTGATCACGGGCAACAAATTACGTCTGAGCTACTTTAGCTCCACTCTCTAGGAAGATCAAGCCTGCTAAGAAATGATGAGGATGCAGTTTGTCTCGGAGTTTGTCCAGGAAGGAGAAGGATTTTAAAAGTCCTCCATTTATTGTTAGCAAACCAATAGGATTTTTCTTCTTCCAGAATTAATTTCTGACTTGAAATTAAAACAACATCCCTCATAAATCTCTTTGTACACTTACCTTATGTAGGGGCTCAAACAGAGATAAAACAGAAAACCTTGACCAGATATTGTTGTTGAACTGATTAGTTTGAGGACAAAACAGTTTTGAAGATTTCCAGTGGGAAATCTTCCAGAACGGACGTGCTTTCTGCACTGAGACTTTCATCCGCATCTTATTTGTTTGTTTCAGAATAATTATGATCTGCAAAGAAATCTGTTTCTGGGCAAATTCAGATACCTGGGATGGTGAACAGCCATTCTCTTTTACTGGAGAAGCACAATGAAGAGTGGTCTGATTCTGGAGGCTTAATTGTTCCTGTTCAAACCACGCTCAAGAGGACACTACAAAACGGCGCAATTCATTTTTTCTTTGAATTTCCCTGAACCCTAAAAGCACGGGGGCCCATGAATGTGTTGGCTGGACAACTCTCCTTCCAGGAAGGGAACCTGGCTTCTTTCTCTCCTTCTCTGTCACCTCCCCTAGCTTCCTGCCTGCAATCCCAGTTCACAGACAATGCTGCCCAGGCTGGCAAAATAGTGCAAAGGCTCCCATCATCCCACCCCTCTGGTCCCATCCACTTACCTGCCCATTGCAGCCAGCTCCACCTCTCAAATCCTGATCCCACAGGCCCTATCACAATAGTACAGTATTAGCATTTAAGCATTGCCTGTGAGCTTCATCTAAGGTTCAGATCTCCATTGTGCTGCACAAACACAGAACGAAAAGGGTAGCCTGTGCTTATAACAGAACACTACTGTGTTGATGCTTCAGATCCCTGAGAAAGAGAGAAATACTAACTGCACTTTACAACTGGGGAACCTGAAATACAGAGAGATTAAGTAGCTTGCCCAAAATAAAACGGGGAGGTCTGTGGTACAGCTGGGAATTAAATGCACACTGGAAAGCTGGGCCCCAGTCCTGCGCACGAGCCATGAAGACCAGCCATGCCGCTTCCCTATGCTCTCCTGCCCATTAAATGTTCAGCTGGGGCTCTACATTTTTCTGTCCCTCCTTCCAAGCCATTGATTTCCTTCTTCCCATTTCAACCTCACTGAAAGATATTTCTTCTTTACTTCATTAAAGGGAACAAGTGATCACTGATGCCATCGTCAGCATCGGGGTGAAGAAGGTGAGGGAGAGGAGGCTGCTCACAAACGATGCATGCGCGCCACAGAAAAGTTCCTAAATGATCCACTTCCAACCACTCTAGTCTGACAGCATAAGCCAACCTGATCCAGTGTCTTCACAACGAGCACAAAGAGAGTCTCTCACAGTATATCAAACAGGCTGTGAGCACTTTGGTGCAGGCACTTTATCCCACTTTTCTCCATTACAAGGAAGTTTTGGGGAGATGCAAAATGACAAGAAGTGATCCACCTTGCATTTATCATCAGGTATCCTTAGAAAAAGCACCTGATTTTCTATCAGCTTTTAGGAGAAAAACAAGATACAATGACAGGTGGATAAATGAGAGATGACAGACAGAGCACCCAAAATAACCAGATCCATCCCCTCATGTTGGATTAAGGAGAATGTGACAGCTTTTTTTTTCCCCCCCAAGATGCTCTAACCACCACCCAAGGCTATGCAAGTTGTGAAGCTGAACTTGCACTTTTCACAGCAAACAATATATGTGGAGCATTTAAATTCTTTATTTTGAGGGAACAGAAACAGTTGCATAACCTATTCGGTTGCCTTATAAACAGAACAGATAACATGTCACTGATGTTAGGCTCAGCTGATAAAAGGGTCTTGAAATACAGGCACCGATGAAAAAGGTTGCAAAGAAAAAAGCAATGACATCCTTTAAATGCAATTAAAAAGTAGTGGCCCAGCACATTTGCTAATAACCTAAATGGATAGAAAATAGATACAAACATTTCTGTCTCAAAATTAACCTAATATAATCTTAGTCCCTTTACCTGGATCTATGTTGGTGCTGCTGCATATCTTGATGAAAAATCTGGAAAGTTCCTATACTTTTAAATGTCTAGCAACTGCCTCTAAAAGATTCAGAGATACAAGTGCGTGTTTTTCCCTTTGTTTTCTACCGTTAACTTGACATTTCGCCACACAGATGAAGATGAGCAGGACATTATTTCAGTAGATAAGGAAGTGTTGTAGGGTTAGACCAGGGGATGCATTGGGATAGTCAGCTTCTATTAGCATCTCTAACAATGACACAAGTTTATACAACCTTGGGTAAATCTCTTAATCTTTCTACAACTCAGTTCACTCAACCTGGGCCAGAGCCAAAGCCATGAAATAGGCATGTTTCCACTGACTTCAGCAGACTTTGGGGGAAGCTCCTAAAGATGGAAAAAAGACTACAGTCCTCCCCACAGCTACTGGGAACCTTATGGTAAAACATTACCCATCTATAGTGCTTTGAGATCCTTGGAAGAAGTAAATCGAAGTGCAATGTGGTATTAATAACGATAACAGGCTGAGAAATACGAGTTCGATCCTTCCATTGGACACATGGGGTAGTAAACAGTTTTAGATTATGGGATCACCGATTTAATACATTTCTCTGCAGCAACATGAGAAAAGAAGGAAGATCCTAAGCCCCCTGAGATTAGTGGAGAGGCACCCCTCATCATCAATAGGTTTTGGATCTGCATGTACAGATCTGTCGGAGGAAAAGGGAGGAGATGAGACTTGTGATATTCAAACTTGAAGTCGACAAGAAGGAAGCCAGTGACATGGGGACAGCAGCCACATGATAAGGGGACAGTATCCTGTAGCGGAGTACCATCTGCACCATCCTCTCAGGAAGTTGGCCTCATTCATGCAAGTAGTAATCAAATTATCCAAATTATTTCACCATCCACTGCAACGTGGTCACACTGGGATATATATTTAATTTAGCTTTATTATAAACAGGATTTGTTTTTTCTTTAAGGGAAAAAAAACCACATTGGGAAAACAATGCATTATTTTTCCTTCTAGTGGGAAAAGCATGGAGAACACTCTCGCATGAGCCCTCTGAAAACAGGGCAATTTTTTGATAATGAAGATTTTCAGTCTAAGCCATACCATGAATGCAAATTTAAAAAAATGGAGGAAAACAAGCAAAGCACTGGAAAAAACACAAAAAGATAAATGAGCAAGAAGTGAACATGTTAAGGACCTGCCAGCTCAGCCAACATATAGGCAATATTGAGGCAGTGGTCTATAAAACAGCACAGCATTAATTCCAGTAACGTCTGACTGGAGGGCAGTGTTCAGCGCTGGATCCCTCCTGGGATCACTGAAAACAGAAGATGAAATTCTGTTGACTACAGGGTGCACGCATGCGCCCCTCTGAAATTAAGGAAGTCCTTAACTAAAACAGAAACAGCAAGAAAAGGCACTCCATCAAAAAGTAGGTCTTCCTGTCATTCCCTCATATCTACCCACCCAAGAAAGGACTTCAGCACCTGTGAAACGTCACAGCTCTCCAGACTGAAGTCCTGTAGTATGTCCCCAGAACAACAAAGGTATATGGCTAAGTTTCCACTTCCCTCCGTATGAAGTGCTGACATCCCCAGCTTGCAAGGACCACCTCCCAAAGCGGGAGATGAGTGCAGCTTTCCAAGACTGCTCAGCTCTCTGGCTTGCCCTCTGTGACCACCAGTAAGGGTGACAACTAGTGCCAGCTATGATTTCCACCGAGAACTGGATTTTTCTCAACAGTTGCTACTGAGGAGCCTTTGGGATGTGTCCCCACTACTTTAAAAGCAGCCTAAGAGGTGAATCAGGCCCACGATGGAACGAAAAGCATCAACTTTTCACGACGCAACGAAGGACTGTCCTTGCTGGCCTGTGGATCTCCCTCTGAATCAATAGAAATGTTGGCAGCAGCCAAAGTGCAGCGGCACCGGAAGATTCGCAGTGTGTTGTGCTATCATTTCTCCAGTGCAATAGGCTTTGACTTCATCCTGTTTCCTTTGGCCTCAGATCAAGCAGACTTCGCAAAGGAATTTTCCATTATCCTGTGGCAAACACACTAGGACAATCCAGCCACTTAACTGACTTACACTTTAACCCCCTCTGCACAAGGATCAAAACTGTGCATAAAACACAAGCATTTTTGGCAAAATGTAATGTTCCAAGTGCTAGAAGGGTCCAAAAGCTGAAGAAGGGGTGGAAATAACAGGCTGCACTCTAGACCAGCAGGTGTGGGGAGTCATATCACTGTTGCTATCCCCCAGTTTGTCATGGCAAACCCATCTTCTTCCCCCATAAGAATGCTGAACTCTTGCTGTTCCCGCAAAGTACTCTCCCTACTCCAGCTGTGATCATCACAGGATGAGGCCGCTGAGAAATCCTCCTCCTCTGAAATCCCAGCTCCCTTCAACAAGATCTTTGCAGGCTATCCCAGGCCACTCCATGAACTTTTGCTACACAGCCTCTGCATGCAACCATCTCCCACTGAATCCTTCGCTTTGCCTGTTTGTTTCTGAAGCTCCACTAAATGGCCCATACATCAGGGATAGATAGTTAAGGACTCATCCAAAGCCGACTGAGATCAATGGGAGGTTTTTTTACCTTCGATGTCAGTGGACTGTGGATCAGCTCGTTAATCGGGACACACACATATTCAGAAGGGCTCTCAGGGAGTAGATTTAAACCACCTGATACTTAACACCAAAGACTGCCGATTAATGAGGTTATGTTCAAATGACCAGTGATTGGGTCCTATGTGTGCGTCTCATGTAGAGGTGGTGCCTGTTGACTGTTCGTGCAGCTCCAAGCCTATAGTCATCCATAGCTCTAATACAGGCAAAAAACCCATATATTCATTATTTCACCGTCGCATCTTCTCAGCTGATGCTTTGCTGCTTCCACACCAGCCACTGGGGCTAAATGCCAGGCATCTTCCACCTGCAGTTAATCCAGCAGTCTCGCTGTTCAAAGTGCCTCCTGCCAACAGCTGGACAGGTTCAGTAATGCCGACATGCCCGAGACATGCATTTCTAGTGTTTTGTGGCTGCCTGCTAATGTCGAAGTCACTTCAAGGGGGTTGAAAAGGCACCTGACAATTAAAACGAGTCAGTTCAGAGGACTGCACCATATTTGGTAGGAGCATCTTTTCCTCCTCCTCTTTCTAGGGGTCGGGGATTGAATAATATAGGACAGCTGTTAAATTTATTTTAACTGCGTGAATGAGATTGTTGGAGAAGATGGAAGACTAATCTAATTCAAAATAAAAAAAATCATGCTTAAGTAATCTGCAATGTATTGTCAGGCTATTTTGGGCTGCTGCACAGAAACATCAGGACATCTCAGCCTTCCGATATTTATATTTAACTCTTAACGAACCACAGATTCCTGCATCCTCTTCCCTTTCATTGGAACAGTCCAGATTATATAAACTGAGCTGAAGAGGCAAGGAAATGACCTTCACTGTATGACTCAGAAAGGCAAAAGCTGAGTCCAAGATTGTGTGCGATTACATTATATGCACTGAATTAAAGCATAAGTGAGAGTATTTCCAGCCATATGGAACTCCCAGATGTTTGGGATGCACAAAGCCCACAGTGTCCAGCAATGGGATTTGATACTGGACTGTTAAATCTGGAAAAATTTGCAGTTCATTAAATTGTGAAGGATGAAAGCTTTTCTAGGAGCTCACATTCAGCTCCAATAACTGAGATAACCACCATGTTCGTCCACTGTGTCAGGAAGCTTCTAAAAATTTCACCACAAGAAACCTAATAGGATCATGTCTAATTAGCAGATTGCTTTTAAATGCTCATTTGGGGGCGATTTTTCTCTCAAATGCATGTATGCGAAATAATGAATTGTGAAAGAAAGCCACGCACTTGACTTCTGAAAAGTACTGTAACGGGGGTGGAAAATCCAAACTCTGGATAGTACAGCAACACAGGAAGGTACGATCAAGTGCAGTAACAAGACAAATCAAGAATTCTGCCCCTCACCAGGAAGGCAAAAGCAAGTACATTGTACAGATGTCAGCAAAGTAATAATGGCAAAGCAAAGAGTGCTTTCGGTTCATTCGGTTCATCCGCACACCTTGGGCCTGTGCTAAGGCAAGTGGGAGGCCTACAGCAATCCAAGCACAGCAGGGATCCCGCCTACATGAGCCACTTTATTTACTTCCTGATGTTATAAAGGTGTGTCCAAAGAGGCCTCTGGGTGTACGCTGGTTGAGATGTTCAGTTAAGTTTAACAGGGATTAAGTGTCCAAAATCTATCAATGCTGAGTCCCGCAAGAAGCCCGTCTCTGGCTTTTATCCAAGAAAACACTTAAGCACGTGCCTCAATTAGGACATGCCTCAATTATCCAAATCAGTGATCCCATTTACTTGGACAGAATCTGCTCCCCTCCTTAATTTTAAGCACACGCTTAAAGTTAGTGAAAACCAAGCATACCTATTATCTAAAAAAGAATAAAGTTGCTTAATGCCCAATTAACCACTGATGCGATGTGCAATGACTTTCATGGAGTTATACAAGGGAATGAATCTGGCCCTTTACTTCGAATTGCAAAAGCAACTAAGAAACACTTCTAAAGGTGGTTTTATTTTTTTTTTTAAAAAAATCACTTTATAGAAATTCAGAGGTCTGAATCTATGAACAGCTAGATGACACCTATTTAATCAGGTCCCTCATCATACCACAACATGACATTCAAACATGTCGACTAGACTGCAGAATAAAAGCATTAGCAGTGGGTATTAAATGCTATCCATCATTATTACTTATATGTTGCGAGTACCTAGGAACCTCAATTGCCTTGGAGAGCCTACAACTGAATACACGAAGCAGATTCTAGGTTTACTAGTGGTTTACACCTGTCTTGCATAGTCTAAACAATTTTACCAATTCAGAATCTTTTCAAACCCTATTTAATTTTAACACCCTCATCTATCATACCGTAATACAAAAAAAACGTCACATCACCTTAACTGCTCTATTTGCTAGGGATCATGCCATGTATTCAAATAATAATCTGTACTTACCAACTAATCAGCACAGACAAAAATAACTCACTTATTATGAGAACACAAGCATTTAAATAATGAATTACATGGCTTATTAAAAAGTATAATAATAGATTAAAAGAACTGGAAGATTTGCAATTAACCACTGAAAAAACCCTATATAAAAAAGTAAAAAAATCCGCAAGTACGATCTAAATTTTAAAACAGTTGATTTTACCAAAGGCGCATTAAATGGCGGGAACACTTGAAGATTAATTACAATGCAGCAAATGTGATTTGCATCAAAATGACTTAATTGTGCAATGTGTTGTTGTCTTACAATTCCCGCAGGTCTGTCTCTCTCATAGACACCTTTCACATTTCAAAAAAGGCTCTCATATGAACAATCCTCCGTATGCTGGTTTTTTTAATTCAGTATGCCAATGAATTGGGCATTCCTCACTCTGCCTTCGCAAAGCAGGACTGACAGCTTTGTGACTGGCTCGTTCACTCACCTGCCGGGGGTTCACCGCCCATTTTTTATTGCTGTTGCAATAATGCCTAAAAGGCCCAGGCGTGGACCAAGACCCCTCATTGCTAAGCACTCTACAAATACAGGACAAAGATGTTTCCTCAAAGCAGTTACTATCTAGATATTAAACAAGAGACCTAGAGAGGCAGCAAGATAAGGTTGGTCCCATACCACCAATGGACCTCCTGTATGATGTGCTTCATTTCTCACCTGTAAAGTGGGAATATCCCCATTGCCTTCCACACTCTGCATGACTTTTCTTGCCTTAGACAGCAGCTCTCCCAGGAAGGAACAGTCCCTTACTACAGCTGTACAGCTCACTAAGGCCTGCAGGTATTCATGTAAAATTCATGCCTTCTTGATGCCTTCTTGATGACAGGAAGCAGTCAAGGACTTGCACCATCCCAGTTGGCATTCTACAACCTACCCAGAGATGAGAGCTCCTCTGTCCCAATCACTGCTTCCCACCTTCCCCATGCTCCCCAACACCATGGAACCAGTAACCCTGGAGGGTGAAACCCAGAAGGCACTCTTAAAGGGAGGAATGGGGAAGAGCAAAGTGATAACCAACATATTCCTTCCGAAGAGAGCAGCTCCTGCAGCAAGTAATGGCAGAAGGCCAGGAGGAATCCTTCACCTTCTTCCTAGGGAAAACAGTAGGTTTCTCAGCTCAGATCCATCAATGCGAGGAGTGGGGTTACCTCCTTTCAGCTGAAAACTGCTTCTTCCCACATCCACTCCTTCCCTTTCCACAAAGACCCTTAATATAATACCAATGTAGCGTCTCTACAGCCATTTGCTATGAGGACTTTGCAGCGTTTTACAATCGTTAATGCATTACAGTTCACAACATGCACACTAGCATTGGATGCTGGACTGCTCACCCTGGAAAAAAAGGCTATTGTACACGTATAGATAAGTCACAAGTGTAACCGTTAAACGTTGCCCTTCACTGCTCTTCCCTTCAACATCATAGGCTAAGCTATACTTTTCCTGTGTAGTAATGGATCAGTAAGACTACCTGTTCCTTCCTTTCCCTACCCCCTTTTCCCCCCAATTTTTTATTTCAGTAAATCTTTTGTGATTATTTAGTTCATAAAATAAAACAGAAAGGGGAAACTTATAGGGTCACAGACAACTACAAATGCCTTGAAAGGCCCAACATCCATCACCCTACAGCATTTGCAGAGCTGTGAAATCTCCTTTCTTAATAGTGAAGCTGCACGCTGATAGGTGCAGACAATACCTGCCCCGGAGAACTTGCAATAGAAAAAGGTGAGAGGGGGGAGCTAGCATACAGGCAAACAAATGATCACATCATAGTGCAGAAAACAGGCGCAGGGGTTTAACATGGAGCAGCTGATGTGCAGCAGCTGTCCATCTGCTCACTTTTACCGGACAAGGAGTCAAAATTAAACCAAGGCAACTTAGCCCCATTTTATTCAGGGGTAAACAGCCCTGGTTTAGCTTTCACTTCCCGCAGGTGAAGAACACACAGACAGACAGCTACTATGGGTCCACTGCCCTGCTGGAAGTCCTACTCGGTTAACTCACTACAATGCAGTCATTTGTCCAAACCTAGAAGCGCAGAAGCAGGAAGGCTCTCACTCCAGGTCACAAAGCAGAGCCAATAACATAACTACCGAGTCTCACGATTCCCAGCCCAGAGGTCAGCAAACTTGTGGCATGCAGGCAGGATCCAGCCTGCCAAGTGATTTCATCTGGCATGGGAAGGTTACATATTGGTGACATTGCAGTGGCACAGCATTCAGCGGCAGCAGGCACATACACATGCACACGTGCACACACACACACACACACACACTGGTAGCAATGTGGTGCCAGGGAGAAGTGCCAGCATGTCGCACACCAACCTGCGTTATTTCAGCCTGCCGCGCTGAGGTTGTCAGCCTCTGCTGTAACCACACAGTCTGTCATATTGCGTGCATCAGGTGTTAAGCTTTCCCCACAGCACATCTTGGAATGGCTCCCTCCAGCCCTGACATTTTTAGACGTTAAGCTTTGCTAACCTCTCGCGCCCAGATCTGCTCTCGCTGTGTGCCGAGAAGCCGTCACAGCAGCCGTGAGTGCAAAACTCCCAATGTCAGCAAACAGCTGAGATGGGGTGCCAGCCCCATTTGCAGCTTGCCTGGTGTTGTTGTCTACACACTTTATCATCATATGCGATTGTTGCAAGAAAAAACATTTGTTAAATCCATATGTGAACTCCCTCCACCCCCCATCTGCTCCACTACAGGTTCATTTTTGCTGGCGAATTTCTATTTGTGAGCGAGTTGTTATTGCAACCTCCTGACAGGCCAAATGTAAGAACTTAACGCAATTTTAAACATTTGCTCAAATGTCATATTTGGCAAAATCGGAGTTTTCCTTGTGGATATGGCATCCTGACACTACTGGTTACAATCTGGGCTATTAACTCCTTTGCTACTCTACATTTCTCAGCACAAATTAGCTGGCGCAGATAATGGGTACACAAAAACTCCAATATGGGAAAGGGGCAAGGCTAGTGGGGCACTGATTTGCAGAGGACCCTAAAGAAAAGGGGATAAAGGGAATTAGATTCACCCACTACCTTTGTTCACTATCAAAGGCCCTTCAACTGCATCTTGCCTCCTCCACCCTGAGAAGGGGAGGCTGCAACTGGGAAGCTTTCCCATTCTTCAGATGCCCCGGTACATATGCATTTCTACAGAAATTGAAAAGCTGCTATACTACATGGAAGGGCTGCACCTCAGAAAGGGAACCCATGCTTAAATCTACCCCTGATCAACAAAGCATTTGAGCAAAAAAAATTAGGTTCCTAATTTCCACCGATGGTCAAAAAAGGTGGGCAACTAACCACCACTTCTGAAAATCTTTCCCTTGCATTTTAAAGGGGATATTTTCCAAAATGTTTATGTGACTTAGGCGCCAAAGTCCCTTTTTCAAAAGTGACTTGAACACTCAGAGTCAGACAGTCTGCTCCAGTGTGCTCATGTCCAGACAACATTTTCTTTCCTTTTCTTTTAAGCCAGGTATTTAGGCACCCACTTCCAGCAGTATCAACAGGAGCTGGATGTCTAAATACTATTACAAATCTGGCTCTTAGTCAATTGGATTTATGTTCTTCTCAATGAAACATGCACCTTGTCTACATGGGAGAGGCTCAGACAAATTCATCCAAGTTAACATTTTAAGTGGATTAAACAAACTGCATTAACCTCCTGTGCGGGCAGCACACTACTATTGAACAAAAGGACCTTTAGTTGGATGTCGCTCCTTTCACTTCAGAAGCGAATGTAACTAAACTTTATTAAGGCCATATAATTCATAGCTCTGTCCACTCAGGCAGTTAATGGAGTTTAATAAATCAACTTTAAATTCACAACTTTAGTAACTATATTAATTTTTTTCTCCATACCTATGTATAAGGCAAGCTTCTAGGCTCCTAAGTCACTTTGTGTAAATATTTTTTTGAATGCCCATGCCCTCCTGCATTGCTGTACAATGATAAAGACCTGAAATGGGCCCCACAAGATAGGATAATGCTGTAATAACTTGGTAATATTACAAGTTACCTTAAAGTCCGTGGGTTATGGACTTCGTTCATTTTACGGTGTATCTGTATAGTGCTGAGAAAGATTCTTCAGCGGTACCCAGGCACTAGGAGAATTCAAACAGCAAACACTGGAAACCCTGTAGTATTTGCATCACTCCTTAGGGGGAATCTAAGGAATGCCAAGGGAACACCACAACCACGGATGTATCACCAGCTAGCTAGGTAAGACATGTTTTCTGATCACAGCAGCATCCTTCACTGGCTCAAACTGGATGCTCCCAGAGAGGGACAGAGGAGACCCTGAACTGTGTGGTGCCTTTGCCAAACAGCTCCATGTGCTAAATCTGCACAGGAAACCATGATCTGTAATTAAGGATGGTCAAACTTTCCATAGTTCAGGGGGTCAATTCCAGTTCAGATGCTGATTTGAAACCCACCAGTCAACTAAGGCTTGGGACAGGCACTGGCAGTGTTTGCTACAAGAAGATCAGAACGACCCAGCTCAGGTCAGAAGCCAGCAGGAGTTAAAACCTGGTCACCACTGTTGCTTCTCCCCATGACTGAGCATGGCAGAAGCCCCTGCACAGGGGTCTGTGCCATCTTGACTGCAGCACAGATCAATTCCATGGGCTGCAAGTTGCCAACCCTGGGCCTAGAAAGCCAAACATCATCCACATCCTCCTCTTTGCATTGCTAGGGACGTATAAAGGGGCTAGCTGAGAAGACTGTGGAAACCCACATATCAAAAGAAAAGAAACCAAAATAAGGCTAAGTAGGATTAGAAAAGGTTTTAGCTACGTTCGGGGGGGGGCAACAAACTCAAAAAAGACTGTCCACTCAGGTTACCAATGCAAGGCCCAAGGCATCCAGAACCTGTAAAACTGGGAAACCACAAGAGAGCAAGATTAGTTTTTGAGAAACTAGGTTTGGGACTCTCCTGAGACTTCAAATTTGGATAGAAACGTATCAAGGCAGATGCTGCTGTGCTCTTGGAGCATATCCATCCAGTTCCAGCAAAAACTAGCAGAGGGGAAAAAAGCTTCTCTAGCTCACCTGAGCATTTCAGACCTAAAAAACCCAGCTAATTCAAGTCTGGGGCAAACACTTGGGTCCAAATGGTTTTTGCCTATCCTTGCTCCTTTCCCTTAACAAAACAGGTTTTGCATCCTCTTTCAGCCATCTCCACCGAGCATGAAGAAGAGGATAAACTCCCTGGCCATTGTTTTCAAGCCCCTGTCTGATAGCAACCAACTTAACAGTATTTTGCCTGGGATGACTTTACTGCTTGCTACAGGCCTGGCACTATTTAAATCTAGAACAGTAGCACATTGTAATAACCGTACTCCAGAGTACAGTTTTCCTGTTGCATGAAAAGAGAGAGAAAAAACAGCTAACAACCCAATTGTAAAATTATGAAAAAAAATCCAAACCACCATGTGTCTTCAAGATTACATAATAGGACCTTAACTGCAGCAATCGATCTTTAAATTAACACACTTCTCCTGGCCTAGGAGAAAAGATAATGAGCTGGTGTAATTTCTCTCTCTTTTTTTCTTTTCTTTTTTTTTTTTTTTATAAATGAAAAGAGCTTTTTAATAATATGAGTCTGGTACATGAACACTGGGGGTCTAACAAGGACAAATTAATTTACACAGCAATATCAAGGCATTTACGTATTCCCTGAAGTCCATTTGTGCTCCAAATTCTGCACCCACATGGAGCCTCGCAGTTATTTCTGCTTTCAAGTGGTTATAGGATGGCCTGTACCATAGCTCTCTTTCACCTGACCTAGACAGCTCCTCGAATCTAGGAGTTAAATGCCATTTTACCAAATCAGAATAACGCTTCTTTTGTTTCATTCTGATCTGTGCATACCTTTGCAATTCATCCCAATTGCATCTACCCTTTCTGTTAGGCACAGCTATATACGGTCCATTTCCATAGGCAGGTAACTCAGTCCAGAAACACTGCAGCCTGGGAGCTCCTGTCAAAATTTACTCATAAAACTATGGAGAGAGGTGCTGAGTATGGAACCCTTATGAAAAGCCAGTGTCCCACCAACTTGAAAGGATATAATCCCGATCTGTCTGTTCCTTGCCTTCTTCAGGGCCCCTCCTATGCCGATTCCTCAGCTGGTGCAACTCAAGACATCTCTTTTGAAAGTAACGGAGCCAGAGCAACCTACAGCAGTGAGGATCCAGGCCCAGTGGTCTTTATCATTGGCATGGTCTACTTTTCATTTCATTTTATAACTTTGACAGCATATACAGCAAAGACATCTCAAGCCTGGGAGAGGAATTTGTATATGCATACAATTTTTAAAAATTTCCCAACCTAAAACAATAGAGCCCAATGACCACTATGGCACCTCTTTAAATAAGCATAATCCATAGGTCCATAGCCACAAGCTGTGCCTTTGGCTGGCTTATTCCTCTTTATCTCAACAACTGTAAACATTACAGAGCAAAGCTGCCAAAGGTGATTGGTGGAAGCCTTTTCCTCTTCGGAGCATGGCATCGATCCGGAAGTTGGTGGGGGATGCAGGAAGTCTAAATGGAAATCCAAGAAGGTAAAGGGCAAGCATCAGCACAGCATGGTGGGGGTGGGAGGTCTCCCACTTACAGCCTTGGTCACGAAGAGACAGCAGCTCAGCATCCAGTTATGTGTTGTCACAAAGCCGAAGGACTCCTTGCAAGTCAGAGGCACCAACTTTGCATCAAATGCACATGTATTTCACAAATGGCTCCTGTGAAAGCTCTGAAGGAACTTTTACTGCCTGTCTTTGAAAGCTCCCCTTGTCTTAAATTATTGGTGTTTAACTCTACCATCAAACCCTTTGAATCTAACACTTCTGCTTTTCAAGCAGAGTCAATAACTAAGCAGTTAATGCCAGGTTAAACAACATTAGCTAAATGGTACAATTATATGTCACACATTCAGGGGTGGTGTGAAAATACCCTTGTGTTGTTCTATCTCCTGGCTTTCCTGGTTTGGTGAAGTCCAGGTCCACTGCATTCTCCTCCATCACCTTGGCATGTGTTGACTTACCAGTGTCAAAACCAAACATATAATGTGGTGCTAAACAAAGCACCCAGGATGCAGATTTGAAACCAAAAAAAAATAGTTTCAAGACTTAAGTCAGGTATGGGACAACATTGCCCGAATCCCTCCATATCACTCTACTCCATCTTTCAAAAATAGGTGGGGATTTCATTGCCTACAACTCGCTAATATCTTGTACATTAAATATCTTTCGTCTGATATCACTTTAACAAAGTTTCAGCCTGCGGCAATTGGAAAAGGGAGGGGTACTACCGCACCAAATCTACGGGAGGTTATCATCCACAATGTGTTAATTGGCATGGATTGACAGGGTGCTGCCTTAAGGCTCTCTCTTCCAAGTACACATGTTTAAGCATATAAATAGTCCCACTGATGTCAACAAGACTCCTCAGGTGCTTAATTTGAAGTACAGGCATGTTTGCAAGACCCAGTCCTCAAAGAACGATGGACTCATCAATCTGGACCTAAGACGCATTTGATACATGTAGGACAGTAAAAATGATTTTAATCTAAACCTCTAAAAACATCCCCCTGCCACTGGTTGCAACTTAAACACTGCAGACTGTACTAGAGCCTAATGAACTAGGAACTAAGCACCATATAGAAACATGGGATTGGAAGGGACCTCAGGGATTGATTTAGTCTGTCCTACAGCAGTGGTACAGAGCCCGACAATGGATTTAAGAACTGAAGGTGGCATCGGTCGTCTCATGGTGACATTATCCCCACCCACACCAGCTGCTGCACGCAGGAAGTTATCTCGGCAACAAGGTCTTTAAGAAGTGGACACACAACCTATAAGCACAGCGCTGCACTCACCACTACCGTAAGCAAGCACAAATGATGATATCTGTATGTTGAAATCAGTTCTAGGTACTTCCAGTGAGACTGTCCAATCTCCCTGAACCTGCAAACGTGTGACCTGGGAGTGCAGCAGACACGTATGCAAAAATCTGCAAGTATAAGCCAGTTGCCTACCTCCAAAGAAAGTTAGCCCTAAACACAGCTGCTTCCAGGCCTCCAAAATACTGCTCGTTCCTCAAAGCTTCCCTCCCCAACAAAAACACCCCCACAATATCATATAATTGGGAGTTTCAGACTCACAAGGGAATAAAAGTGGCTGAGGTTACAATCCCTTGCACAAGGAGCAGGCTGGGTGCATAGAGGAGCTGTAAATAGCTGCAAAAAGTTTGGTCACGCTGCTAGTCCTCCCAGGCTGCCACTTATGGCACCTTCTGCTTCTACAGAGTCTCTTTGCAAAGGTTAAGAGTCGCACGGTGGTGGCTCATTTCGCATTAATTTGAAGACAATCTATTTCCATCCCCAGAGAGAAAAGACACTGGGGGCAGAGCTTCTGCATCGAAATGCTGCCAGTGGCTCTTTGAAACATGTTTGTATGTGCAACGTGACCTGCTGCTGAGGTCACATTTTATTCGTGCTTTAAAGGGGAACTGTCACGCTGGAGCAAACCTGGAGAACATTAATACACAGTTAAATTATTATTAATTGGCATCAGGAAGCACCTCGCTGACCCCATGCAGATCGGAGCCTGATGGCTCTAGGCAAAGAACAAACATACACTAAGGCACAATACCAGTCCCAACAAGCTTGCATTTTAAATAGACAAAACTGACAAAGGGCAAGAAGGGAAACAGAAAGGACGGTGATTACCCAAGGTGACATGGCTCTTCAGTGCCAGGGCTGGCAACAGCAAACCAGTCACCAGCTTCTCCATCTATTTCCCAAAGGGTATGCAGACATTTGGGGAGGTTAGATTGAGTTAAAAACAGCCACCTGATTTAAGGTAAGTCAGGATGGGCAAGCTAGGTCCATGGGGCACAGGGTTGGCAGGGAAATAGAGGGGTCTGCAAGCAGGTGGGTCTAGGAGGGTTTGACAGGACTGGGGTCTGCAGGGGTTTTGGGGGGAGCATGCAGGAGGCTTAGATGGACTGGCGGAGGCAAGGAGGGGCTAGGTGGCCTGCGGGTGGTCTGACAGGGTCCACGAGGGTCTGGTGGGATATGGGGGGCTAGCAGTGTCTACAGGGGGGTATTGGGCTCCTCTCTCCCCTCTGGGACCAGGAGCTATTTTTAGCCCCCTGACCCCTTCTACCCCAAAATGAACCACCCTCCCCCAACCCCGATTTACTTCCATTGGCTTCTGGATCCGGTGAACACTAGTAATACTGGCACCAGGAGCAGCTTCCACGATGGAGGATTTGACAGTTGGGGTGGGGGGAGGTGGCTAAATATAGCCCAGTGCTGGGGCAAGAAAAGCACAGCCCCATGGTTGGGGTCAGAAGCTGAGCTTTCACAGCCCCAGGATTGAGCTCTGAACTGTACAGAAGTTCAATTATATTAAGTCTCACCAGACCCTACCTAAGTTAAAACCACCTCTGAGGTATAGTCCGTTTAGATTGGGTTAGCCATTTTTATGCCGACCTGTCCTGAACTTCTGTACAGTTCACATTTAGATCAATCCAACTAGGGATCTAAATGTAAGGTCCACAACTAAGCAAACTAAGTCAGCTCAGGTGGACATTTTTAACGCGATCTAGCCTCCTCCCCCCCAACTTCCCTGAACATCGGCATGTATCCAAAGTGGTCTAACAGATTACTTAACCTCTTGAAATGAGCCAGACCCAAATTGTGTGAGCTTTCTTTGATATCATAGAAATCGCATTGGTTGTTTGAAATCAGAACCCTTCGCTTCTCACTCCAGGTCATCTGCTCATCCACGTGTCTAGCGTCTAAGGCTTGGAAGGAACATGTTAGGCTGGTGCAATGTCTTTTTAGCAACAGGTCTGCAGGGCTACATATAATCTGCTGTCTTCATCACGTCCTGGATTTTTCTCAGCCTCCCTAGGCTCCAAACATTTCCCTCCCATGTGGGGAATACCCACATCACTACTCATTGTAGCACTTATTTAGCAATTTGCTATCCCCTGCCCATATTACTGATTTATCTAAGGTCCCTTTGTGCTAATCTCTGTCCTCAATGGTGTTTGCAACACCTTCCAAGTTAATCATCATTTGTGAATTTAATTAATGTGCTGTTTACTCCTTCATCCCAATCATTAATAAAGTTGATAAACCAAATATACAATTGCACTCGGCAATGCTGTTTGGATTTGTGATATTCCCTGGAGGACCTGAGTCTATAAGCCAATGAATGAAATCCAGTGAGACATAAATGTAGCATTTTCATCTGCGAGTCTGATATAATCATTCTCCCATGCTGTTTCTTTTTATATAAAGAAAAGCGGTTGTCTTTTCTTTTCAACAAGCACTGGGAAATTCCATAAAATGACCACTATGGATCAGCACGCTGGAGACAAGAGGCGGCAATTCATTTGATAGTCACCTTTCAATTCCCAGCCTGTGCACATGGCCAAAACTGGTGCATCTGCTTTCATCTTACAATTCATTTTTTTCCACGCGTTTCACTACAAAAAACTGTTTATGTGAAAGGTAGAGGTCCAAAGCTGTGCATCAGACGTATGAAGTTTGCAGGACAGGGTGGGTTTGCAAGCGTGACGATTAAATTTTATGTCATGGTATAACTGAGGTGCCATTATCACTGCTGAAACAGCAGCAGTATAACATTTCCTACCCTTCTCTGTCATTCATTGATATAAATGCAGGTGTATAGCAGCCCTCACTACAGAATGTCACAACGTATAATCATCAGCTGTTTTTACCTTGTTGGACTATGTAAAATTCAGAGATTGGAAGAAATGTATTTCCCATCTGTTGAACAAGTACAAGATCATTTTATGTGCAAACATTTTGCCTTCCTCAAATACAACAATACTGCAAAAATCCTACTCCTCATACCACGACAGCTTGTGAGGCCCATCCCAAAGAGGCTTCTGGGAGGAGGCCAAGCTGACACCCTGAAGGTGAACCTGGAGGCCATGGGATAATGACCTAATGCATCTGCTGGTTTGACAGTATTGGAAAGGGAAACTGCTCCTGCATGACCTAACAGCTCTGGAAAGCCCCAAAATAATGGCTTTGGAAAGGGGAACTGTAGCATGGCCTGAAGTAACCCTTTGTTGCAGCATATGGCAAGGCTTTGCTCTAACCCATAAAAGGTGGGGAAGAAAAAGTATAAAAGCCATGTGAACTAGGCCCAGAATGGAAATACTTCAGGAAGGACAAGGCTGAAAACCAGATAAAGGAGGTAAGCTCAGGACCTGAATGCAGGGTGGGGTACCCGAAACCTATCAGGTAATAACATAGGACAGGGTGGGAGTGCCTTTCCTTGAGCCCGACACGCTAGCAGCTTATAGGCACATAGTAATAACTTGGGGGGGGGGTGTGTGTGTGTGTGTGTGTGTGTGTGTTTCTGCAATAAAAATTATACTTGAGTTTTACCTTGGCATGTAACTTGTGGGTTACTCACCTTCCCCCTTGGGAAGGGAGGGAGCCCCTACACAGCTGGATAATACTTCCTGATTAATGTAGGAGTCCAATACTCAGAGCTTCCCCACAGCAAAAATTCAAAGAATGTAAAAGAAAAAGAAGAAAAGTCCCTTCCATATATCATACATAAAACAACTTGAAAACTGCAGTGAAAACTGAAAACGAAAGGCACAGATTAAAGGTGTTTATACAGATAATATCTTTTGTTAAATTATTTTAGGCCATTATTGCTACAAAGAAAGAAAACAGGAATATGAAACCTTTAACCTCAATATGCACCAGAGAGATACTGCCTAGATAGCAGCTTTAGCTAGGAAGTGAAGGTTTATAAACCTCGTAAGCACAGTTACTACCTGTCACATTCTCTACACTGAGCACACAGGCTGTATTTTAAGAAAGGTTTCTATTATTCAAAGCCTATTGTCCTGCAATCAGTAACCAGTAAGGCAGGGGTTCTCAGACACTTTTGACTCAAAGCACCCCTCCGTCGACTCACGGCACCCCTTTGAAAATGCCAGCTCTTGGTCTTCATTCATTTTTTACTACAGAAAAATAAAAGAGCAATTCTTTTCTTGCAAAGAACTCAGAAAGACCACCACAGGGCACAAAGTTTTTGACACTACAGATTCCTATTTGAAATCTCTGGATTTAATCTAAGTCATGTTTGCACACCTAACAGTGATAACACTGGGTAGCACCCAAGGCACTTTTGAAGGGATCTCAAGGCACCCTGATTGAGAATCACTGCAGCGAAGGAGTTAATGAGACATCGATCTAATGATAAAAAATCTGTTTTCCAGCACTAGTCATATAAAGAATGAAAAATCCAAATATGAGATTCTGATCTCTGATTCATAAACCAAAGGGATGCCGTGATCCTCAAAAATAAACTCTGACCTGCCTATTTCAGAGAGTCGCTGCATGTTCACTTGAAGTGTACTAGGGCTGCGCTTGGAGCAGCCCACATACCTATTTGCAATCATGAGGTTTTGCTTTATTTATGTATTTGTGCTTATAAACCTGTCGGGTTGATGGAGGACTTCTAATCTCTTAGACTACTGGTAGCTTGGAAAATGCCTATGGTGCCCAGGAGACAACCCATTTAAATGCTAATGAGTGGTGTGATGGGGACATTAAGAGATGATGCAAGGCTGTTCAGGTCTTTTCACTTGACACTGCTGGAAGGTTTTATGTTGGAACAACCCTCCAAGGACGGGTATGAATGATTGATCCAGAAGTGTAAATGAGTTCATATTCCCTCTCCTAGCCACGCCTTATAGCACCAAAGAGAGAGAACAGTCACAAGGACTGCTAGAGATGTTCTCTAAGAGGAAGAGGGCACTGGAAAAGGAAAGGATCCTTCCAAGAGATGCTGAAGGGTCTGAGAGGCTTTAAATGGATGAGGAAATGATTTGATTTGATTTGATTTGATTTGGAACTACCTAAAACAAACACTTTGCTTTTTCCCCCCCACTCCTCTCTGTGACTCCCCTCCCCGGTGTTACAGCATTGGGCAGCCACACTGTTCTCCAGGTGGGGATTTTTCACCTGTCTCCATTTCCATAAATGGCTATTGAGAGGAAAGGTAAGCACTGCTCTGTACCTGGTTAAAACAAAACAGGGACAGGCAGTCAGGAGTTCAACCCTGCAAGAATAAACCTGGGTAAAGCCTAAGGGTAGGACTCAAGAGCTAAATAAACCATGTGGCAATGACTTATTTTGGTGTCATTTTTTGACCCACCATATTGCTAAAAAAAGTTCGTTAAATCATCAAAAAATAGCTGCTCTTCCCCGCTATTCATCATTTATGAAAGGCAAAATAACTAACAAAGCAAGTTCATACTTGCCTGCATAACCAGGCAGGAAGGAAATTGTGGGCCACAGGCAGATTTTAAGATGTCAGAACTATGCACTTAAAATATAATAGGAAAGTATCCTCCATGCACAATTCCTTATTAAGATTCTTCTTTAATGATTATACTTGTCACACAGACAGATACTATAAGCATGTTTACTGAGTTCACAACCTGGCCAGCACCTTATTGTTACCTCCAGTCATATAATACTTTTTAATAACATCCATAACAACTTGCCTATGAATAATACAATTTCCTTTTACCATATATTGCTGCACATGGGCTTTTTTTATGACTATGAAATGGAAATATTTTCAGCAACCACCAAAAGGGAAACACAGGTGCGGTATTGTATGCTCTCAGATACTTTACTGGGCAAAGCTCTTGGCAAAATTTTACAAGCAGCCAATACATACTGCCTGGGACAATACTTACCTCACCAGACGAGCTTAAATGTAAGCACGGTGATAAAATACCGTGTTTTGTAAATCACTTGTATTACAATCTATGGGATCTATTGTATTCTGGATACACTCCCATAACTCCCACTGACATTAATGGGTGCTATGCATACGTATGGGAGACAGAAAAAGACTCCTCTACATAACATACATATTAAGAAGGACTGTTAGTCCAATGCTGTAGGACACATCAACGGAAAGTTTACGTGGCATGACTACAAAACCTGGGCAATTAGTAGGGTGACTTACAGGCACCAGAGCTGAGAATTTTCATGGTTAAGTACATTTAAGTCTGCGACACAGCACCTTCGGTGCTCTAGTCTCCCTCCCCCTGACCCCTTCCGGGGTCCACCTAACTCGAGGAGGCGGCAGGCTATTTTCACAGGCAGACTGTACAGCCAGCCATCATTCTCGAGGGCCGAGCACAATGGACCCGTACCCTCCTTCCCCCTTCACACCTCCCATTGGCCAAGGGGCCCCAGCAGCCCCGTCCCACTTCACAGATTGCCAGATGGCACAAAACCACAGGTTAATTACCCCAATTATGTCTGGGGTACTCATTAATCCATATTTAACTAAGTGATTACTAATGGTTTCCTCGGGCTTAATTGAGGTAATTAAGCCACGGTTTCCGGCCATCCCATGCAAGTGACTGCACAGGGATCCACCAAGTCCCAGACCGGCTCCTTGCTGGTGGTGGGTACATGCATGCCTCATGGCCAATGGTGGAGAAGGGGCTCAAGCCCTTCTCTACCATCGGCCCCATGTGCGCACCCGCTGCTGGCAAGGAGCTGGGCCAGGGCTCTGTGGAGCTCCATGCAGCTGCTTGCAGCCTCCTGGATGGCAGTCACAGCTGGCCCAGGCCCAGGCAAGCCTTTGCCACTGGCCACAGAGCCCAGGCTGATGTAGCTTTCCTGCCATCTTACAAGTCAAGGTTTCAGGTATTTTTGGCACTCTGGCCAAAAACGCTGCCAACCCTTGAGCTACAATTTGCTGTCTGGGGGACCAACCCTGTGAGGTGCTGAGTGCTCTCGACTGCCCCCAATGTAAAAAGAATCAAAGCATCAGATCCTAATTGCAGAGCAATTTTGCATTTGTATGCAAAATTTTAACTATTTTATCTTCTGAAAGAAGGTTTTCACACCAGACAAGGCCTGCCTCTTCAGCTGCTGATCTTCCAGTTGCTAAGTTGTAAATCCAACTAAAAGTTAAAATTTTGCGGCCTTATCTCAGGGGCAGGCAATTATTTTGGGCAGAGGGCCATTTACTGAGTTGTGGTAAGCCATCGAGGGCTGCATCACAGGCAGCCCAGGGCAGATAAATATTAAATTTTAGGGGCCCCAAGGGCCAGATAGAATGGCCTGCCAGGCCACATCCTGCTCCCGAGCCACATTTTGCCCACCCCTGGTTAATCTTACGCATTCTTACTTCAAGCTTTTGCTGCATTTCCCCCCTTGCTTTAACATGTCTGTGCCCCTTTTTATCTGAAAGAAAGAGGAAAGTTCTCTTGCAAGTTGAATTACAAATTTAATACTGCCAGCCAAAGGACTTATTAGGAGACTTCCAACGTGTTCAGAGCAGCTCTACTAATCAGGGATGAATCTAGTATACTATAGAGGGTTATACCTTTTATTAGTCTTTCTTGTTGATATAATTAACGGTATTACCCTCTGAACTATGTACACATGCTTAAAGAAATTCAAGACATGCAGAAAACAAGCCCAAGGGGAACCACGAGTTGTTTAATAATTTTCCACTGATTAGCCTGGGCACTGTCTCTAACTCCATCCATGCCACCTGTTTGTAACGGATTATAATAAATTCAACCTTCTTAAAGCAAGCCTTTTGTCTGTTCAATCAGCGTCTCTTGACTGTGGATATAAACAATTTCGGAATAAAGCATTTCCCCCTCCCCTACCACCAGGACACCAGCACTCATTTGTTTATCTTGATTAAAAATTGTGGAATCCAAAGAGGAATGCTGTCTGGGGGAATAAGTCCAAAATAATGGCCTCAAATAAATTAATAAATGAGAGCACTTTCTCAAAAGTATTCCTGAAAGAAGATATTCTCCATTCATTAATCATTAGCAAGGAAAAGGAGCCAGCACAAATCACAAGATCTTCAATGCTCTGAGCTAGTTTTCTTCCTAACAGTTGAACACAGCCACTCCCTGTCCTCAGCCAAAGCTAAACAGAATAAGATTTATGTATCCAAAGAATATGCCCAGGCATTAGTAAAAGCATCCACTTGTTGGGGATGTCCAACTTCAGTCTCTGTGGGCATGATTTTCAGAAGCAAGGATCTAACTACCCCAAATCACTTCTGAAACTTCTGTCCAAAAGCCAAGGCACTGATCTCTCCTCAGCCCTCCTCCACCTCTTTAGTCTACCTTCTAGGTAAGGGAGATGCAAAGTTCAATTCATTAAACCTACGTAGACCCTATAATGACTCAACCCCCACAGGATATAAGTGCACGAATGATGTGTGGAAATGGTGCATTAAGTTAAAAGAAACCAAACTCAGAAGCAGTACTAAATCCCGTGCAGGAACATGGCTGTCCTTTCTTTATTCCTAAACCAAAAAGTAAAAAAAGTTATTCTGCTGTAAAATGTCAAAGATTTGCCTAGTCAACTGTTAATGAACGCTATTCAACAGAAGGCTGAGGGACATTACAGAAAGAGCCTTTTGCATTTAAATTACCAATATGAAGCCCAGGTCAGGTCAGTAGTGACCATAAGCACTGGCCTCTGACAGGCACTCGATTCTTTGTGTGATATCAACTGATGGGTGTCAATCCAGTGCTCAAGTGGAAAGAAATCCAATTTCACCAATACTCCCTCAAAACAGGGGGTTTTTTGGAAGTCATATTGGAGATGCCAGTGAATGGACATGCCATACAGACTGACAGTGCTTTCTCAAGCTGTCTCTCCAGGTTGGACTCAAGATACAGTTGGCAGAGCAGAAGTCTCCAAGCAAGGCATTACATTCGTAGGGCTGGCCAACGCAGAAAAAAACAAAAAACAGCACTAACTTTCAATCAACACTTCTGTGACTATGAAGTTACTGAATGGTTTGTATCCTACCTGGCTCTGGCATTTTTAAGGCACCTATTGCTGTGGTATCTAATGGTCAAGACCTGTAAACCTTTATTCACATAAGCAGTCCTCTTGAAGTCAAGAGCATTACATGTGCCAGAGCTATTCGTGTGCTTAAAAATATGCCAGATTTGTCCCTAAGCATCTAACAGTATGGTATTTAATGTGACATTCAACACATACTGAATAAATTAACCCATAATATACCAGGTTTGACAGAAGTCTGAAGGCACATCCCCACAGACAACTAGAGTGGAAAAAAACTTCCCTAACACTTGGATTTATCAGACAGCTGTTTTAATTTGTTACCATTTATAATCATTTAATGCTGCTGATGGGCTGAGTTAACCCATAAATCCATATATGGTTTTTTTTTAATGCTTCAGGAAGGGCATTTTCCTGCTGTCATTAGAATTAATTAATTGCAAGGGCTCCTACAGATTTTTATATGAGTACTTTAATTTAAAGAAAAAAAAAAATCAAACAAACATCCATCCAAAAATTGGAGCCAGGTCTACCTGTGGGCTGAACATAGTGGATCGTTAAACTGGGTTAACAACTGCGGAGCGTAGCCAGAATGGTGCAAGGCAACCAAAACAGAACGGTGAACCTGGATTATTGGGTTTAATTCCACAAACCACAACAATCTTAGACACACCCTACATAACCTCAGCCCAATGTAATAATAACCTTTCATTTACATGAAAAAGAAAAGAATCTCCAAGAAATCTACAGGGTATTCAAACCTATTTGAGAAAGTGCTTTCCATTAATCTTGCAACATGTATAATGCTGAAGCAAAGAGGCATTTTGCTCCTGCAGAATAAATGCAACTATCTGAGAAGCTGCACCAGGGATGAAACTGGTCCCTAAGAAATGCACTCAGAAACCACAGTGATATGCACAGTGTAGAAAGATGTGTTAAATTAGATCATTTACTAAAATCTCCTAGAAGCAATGCATGTCCAAGGAATAGCACATAAAATGATTCTCTGTAAAAAGTGGCCAAAAAGCAAAGTGGTTTTCACTGCCTTTAATTTGCCTGAAAGCAAAAAGAAGTTTCATGCAACTCCACCTTGTAGAGTTTTGCAACTCCTCACCACCTGTAAGTGAGCAGCTGGCTTCCCAAGTGCATGGACTGCTGCGCATAATGACATAGTTATGATTCCCCATTAAATATCTTGGGTAAAACCTTCAGAACCTTGATGACATATTGGAGCTAAAGTTCTGTTTTCAAGGAAAGATATTCAGAGCGAGGGCCACAGAAAGACCTTGGTGGTAGACCACAGGGCACACTGCAGCACCTAACTTGTAGGAACTGTGCCACCTAAAGGAATCTACAGTCCTGAGAGAAGTGCCTAAGGCTCTCCATCCAATACAGGGGATGGAGGGGTGTTGGGTGCCAAAGAATGAGATACGCAACAGCCAGGAAACTCAACAGGGAGACGCTTCAGCTAGCTCATAGAAAATACCAAAGAGAAGGGTGCGCTGTTTCTGAGCCACTCTTTTCCCACAAAGAAAGTCCCTGGAGAACTGTGAGCTCTTGACAACCACTGCACCCCTCTCTCTCTGAGCAAAACCCGACACTGGTTTTAAATGTGCTCCACTCCTGAGGATAACAATGTGTGCCCTAAAAGACTCAAATTCCGTGATGCAAATATACCAGAAAACGCCCAATGCGTGTATGATTGAGGCAGTTACCATCCAAATACTCAAACCATGACTTCAGCAAGCAGGAAATGACAAATGGGGTGGGGGCAGGAATCATTTAAATATTCTAGCTATGATAACGGGGACAGAAAAATTCAAGGATTTCAGTAAGACTCTGCAGGTGGATAAAATGACAGTTTGTTTTCCCATTGCAGATAAATGCATTAATTGCCAAAGATAAAAGCAAATAATTGGGCATATTTAAGGACAGTAAAAATAATGATGCAGAAAATGTGCATAAAAGGAACCCTTTTATCGCCACATGATGAAGGATCTGTCTCCTGAATGTGACACTGTCACATGAAACCATAAAAATGCAGAATTCAGATGGCATGGGGTGTTTGTTGCAAGCCAAGTAATTCACGGCCCGATTCTCTTCTGCCTAGTGTAAATCAGGAGTCACTCCATGCGTTGGATGGAATTGCCTGTGTGTTAGAGGATGGGCTCAGCCCACTGCCACCTTCCTTAGCAGAGCCTACTGTGCTCAGTTATTGTAAACCAGGCAGTGAAGAACACAGCCAGGCCACACTCTTCCCATCCTTCTGCTAGGGACAATTGTATATGTGCTTCACGTTCTTGACAGACAAAAAGAGAAAAAGGCATTAGACAAATGGGTTCCTGGCTCATTGTCCTTGTTTCAAGCTTGTTGATCTTTTTTGTTTCTAAGCGCTCGTAAGACGGTCAGCCCCAGGAAGCTAAATGGGACTATAGGCACCCAATGCCCATTGCCTGTCATGGGGTTTGGGGCACCTAAATCCCATTTGTACTATGAACCCTTACTTATCCATAAAAGAGTTGCTGCTTAGGATATGACTATGCGGGCTCCCCGCCTCCACCCCAGTACCCTCCCAGCCACATATCAAGGCTGCCAAATGATCCAAAGGGTACTCTTATAGGAGTAGGAGATGGGGATTCACACTGCATGGCTCACTTGAGCCCTTGGCCACATTGCCTAGGTTGCCACTAATGGTTTAAACAGGGTATAGCTTTAGAATGAGATGTCCAAAGGTAACTATAAATTCTGGTCCTAAGTCACTGACTCTCATTAAGTTGAGAAGTATCTGGCTAATTGCACCACTTGAACCGCTTGGTTGGGAAATGCTCTCTCGCTCCCTGTCTCTTCCTCTTCTCTCACCCAGGTAAGACCTGGAGTGGCCAGGTGGCCTTTGTCCATCTCAGCCCCGAGTCCTTCCCCTGGACCTCTTACTGGTTTCTGCAGCTGGATGTGCTCCCCTATTCAGCTGTTCTTTTTCCTAAACTCTGGTTGCCAACTGGAACCACTAAGAGACAGCTGAAGTTTAATCAATTCAAGTTTCCGCAAGAGCCTTGTAAGAACCTAGGCACAGTGTCCCTCTCTGGCTGGGTCAGTGAGACTAGTTATATTAACACAGTCATCTTTACTGTTCCTTCATCCCCCTCAGTACAACCATTCAATCTAGTCATAATCCTGGACTCTCTGAAGTACAGATTCCCCTTGTTATACCCATCTGTGCATGCCTATGCCTGGCTCAATACAGCCCAGATCCCCGACTGCAAGAAACAATTACAGGACTGAGAAAAAGACCACTTTGTTTCCCTTCCCTCTGCTCTGTTCAGTTAAACTAACATTTTAAAATACATTTTTATTTTACAATATATTAAATTTACCTTTAACCAGAACCCCCAAACAATCAGCTTTGCTTTCAAGCTCTATGTAACATATTTCTTTACAAAACTGGCAACTGTGTTCACTGTAGTATCCCTAAAGCAAATTTCAACATCTAACAATATTTTACAGCAGTCATAAATACCCGAGAAAATACAGCCTTATAATGGAAGAGCTGGGACAACTCGACTAGTTGGTGATGCTATAGGCAGGATCGTTGTAGAAATGCAATCGTCTCTCCTATGCTTCCTGTAGAGGCTGAGAGTGATTTGCATGTTATGTATTTTCAGGAAATAAACAAGAGCTACAATAAGATGAACAGAATGCTTGAGGTATTTTAGGACTTTTTATGGTTTAAAAGGGACTGCAATGAGTCTTGGCAACTGTCCTATTATATCCATTTGTCCAAAACTTAAGTGTCAGCCTTTTCTCGGTGCTGCTGGTCAGTATAGCTCAATATTCCTCCCAGGATGTTTATATGCAGTTAATTTTATGGAGGAGGATGTACAATTTGCTGAAAGGAGACTGACTGATGCACAGTGTGATGGGGATCCTGCCAATATTCACCTGCCATACTGTTTTTGCAGTGTGCGTGTGTGTATGAATGCGCCACAAGTGCCAGGGATCCTGCCCAGCATAAGTGGTCCAAGTGGCTTTGTTAATGGTTCAACACACATGTAGCTCTTGTCGTCTCAAAGTAGTTGTGGATGGGTTACCTGAGGGAGGCACAGAGGTATAAGTGACACATTTCTAAACAAAGGAGTCACAGGACAGTTTCAAAAGACATCTACCTCCCTCTTCTTTGAGCAACTGCTGAAGGAGATGCTCTGACAGGTTAAACTCCATACCAGGTACCAACAAGTGCAAAGAGCTGCCTGTGGCCTAAACTGAAAGTGCTGAAGAAACAGTCGTCCCAATCTGTACAAATCTAATCCCTAAATCAGCAGCACAGCAATACAGCAAAAGGGAAAAAAAAAATCTTGCTGTGGCCAGGGCACATTTTTAAGGATCCAAGTTTTCCTCCACGAAGGATCAAGTATCCCAAACTGCGCAGAAGCCATACAGGTCCCGGGTGAACATTAGAAAAACCAAGAGTATGTTGATTTCTGCTAATCCCATGTTTTTGCAGCAATTAAAAGGCAAGTAAAGATTGTGGCTGAGGTCTCTAAGAGAATCTCCAATTACATAATCAAGACACTGCAAGCGGGCATTACTGGCCCTCTTCTGCAATACTAGAGGCACAACTCTTGTTTTATCATCTCAGCTAAAAGCTATTTATACACAGCAAGTGTCAGCTCTTCTGTTTTTGATTACAACTGCAAGGAAAAAAGTAGAGGAACACCATCTTGGAGAAAGATAAAAGCATGCCATCGTGCACTACACTCTCTCTCCTCTAATGCAGCTTCTTCAAGCTTCCATTATTTCCTGCATTAAAGGTGATTTAACCTTGCAAAGAGGAAGACTGTCCATTCCCTGGTGGAGGAAATGATGGAGAGTTTTTTGATTCTCTACAGGATAAGCCAGACATCAGGCAGGAGAGGCAGGTCATTAATACCTGGGAAATGGGCATATCAAAAGGTGGGGGGAATTGCAAAGGTTGGAAGGTGGCAATTCTGTGTCAAATAATCAGAGGGGTTTTTCTCACCAGCAAGAAGCAGATGAGAGCCTTAATACCTACGCTGAGAGGAGAACAGACATATTGTAGATGCAAGAGAGAAAAATAGCTAAACAAAAGAGAGCGGCAGGCAGAGGGATGGTGCAGAGAGGCGTAGTTAGCTATGTAAAGAAGAAAACTTAATTTCCTTGATACAGAAAGTTCTATAGCTTCATTTAACACACCTAGTGCCCTCCGAGCAAAATTTGAACTTCCCAAAGTCATGCTTCATACCTCTTTCTCCCAAACAGGCAATTTATGTCCATCTGCGCTTAGAAACTGAACTGCAGACAACTCATTTGTCCTTCAAGGACATGCAATCCCTCATCTGGTTATCACCCTGGCAGTTCAGTCCCTGATGACTCAAATTAGCAAGGAGGCAGATTCCAAGCCACCTTCCCCACCCCGTAACATTCATGCCATCTTTTGGTGAACACCGCAAGGCATCAGCCACCCAATGACATCTTCCACCTGCCATGCCACTCCTCTTTTCACTGCCACTGCATGCAAACCACAGACTTGTAAATGCAAAAAGAGGGGAAAAAAAGGCTTTCAAAATTGTTCCTTTTTAAATAAAACCACCTGTTCTGGCTCTTGCACACAACTCTAAGTTGCTGGTAATCAACAGGAGACTGTATCTTTACAGTCAGTTTTGTTGAAGGCCCTAGGGAAATCATGGGATGAGCTAGGAGGACAGAGCAGAGAGCCTAATGATCAAAAAACATTTCTCATCAGGTCCTCTTGCAGAAACCCACACCACACTGCTCCAGCTCACCTTCTGCACTTGAACGCACAGTTTTTAGTTCCACATTATCAGTCAGAGCTGGGAGTAAGAAATGGCAATTTAGCTTTCAGACAGACAGGCCAGCTAATCAGGCATGCCCAAAACAGAAAGCTACCCCCAAAACCTCCTACACAACAGGACAATGCACCCGCCACCATGCCTCACCAAGCAGATTCACAGAGAGATTTGCAGCTGTGAGCGACAGGTCTGTGTAGTCAGGATAATTACACAGAGGTATCTTTGTCCAGCAGTTACTTAACTGGAGGCACTCCTCCCCGCCCAGGATCTGAGAAAAGGGAAGGCTAATAAGATTAGAGGAAAACAGTAATATATCAGATTACTTAGCCCAAACAAGCGCTGGGCTCACTCGCACAGACGTATTGAGGAACTGCGGTCTCCAGCCAGTACCACATTGCTCTCCAACAAATAATACTGCAAAGTTGTTCTTACCCCAGCTATAAAGACTGCACATATCGTCCTCTCAGAGTTATCACAGGCCCTCTTGGTTCACAAACCCTTGTCACCATTGCTTAGTCTACCACAGCAGCTCTCAACTGCTTTTGTACTGTGACCCCATGGTGCAGACATGTCCCAGACTGCATCTTTTGTTTCTACTTCCCGCAGTCCTTTAGAAACAGCACCACGGGAAAGGGTCTAGTGGCCCACAGGCACTCCTGCTGCCTGCAGAGAGGTAACCAGGCAAAGTGACTTCAGCTGAATGGAAGAGCAGGGATCTGAAGGAAGTTTCCGAAAAGCCCCAGGCAATTTGCACTGGACAGCGCACGGACCCAGAAAGATTACTGCCACCAGTCTGTGCCACGCAGCTCCCAAAGCTGCACACCAGGCAACGGCTTCACGAGGGGCAAAGACCACCGCTAAAGCCCTGTGCACAAGACAGTCTGATAGTCTCTAGACAAGCCCCAGCTCAGACAGGTTTTCCAAGTAACTTTGACCCAGAGGAAAAAAAATTATCTCAAGGCACTTCTCTACCTTCCTCATGCTGCATTACTTCTCATTTTATTCCCCTACTTACCTAACATTTTTGGCCTCATCATCTATCCTTAAAAACCTCACTGCAGGGTGTATAACGATACCACTGTGCACAAATATAGTGGCATTCATGCTAGAATCCTAAAGCACTTAATGAACACACATTAGTTTTCATCAATCGTATTCAGATGGGCAGGCCAACACAAAGAAATTTGGGCCGAGCTTCTCAAACCTGGCCGTTCATTTTGCATGCTCCGAGATGGATCAGACCTGTTTTTCAAGTGCCAAGCACCCACGGTTCTCATTCATTTCAATGTGCAGCCCCGAAAACTCAAGATAAATTTTTGTAGTCTGAACATTCATTTCCAAAAAAAATGAAGCATTCCAAAAAAATACATAAATGAGAGACGAAAAGAAACAGTGATCACTTTGGAAAATGTTGGGCCCAGGGATTTGCTTAGACCTATACCGCAAGACAGCTGAGACCCAGATGAGAACCCTGGTTTTCCAATTTCCAATGTCTTGATTATGCCAATAGCCAATAATGGAAACCTTCAAAAACCCAATGGAATCATGGATTTGCCCCAAATTATGCCAGTCTTTTCTACTGCCTTGTGCCATCATAATTCTTGCCTCTCTTGGTAACATTACCTATTTCTGCAAGGCTCTATAACTCATAGCCAATCTATGCCTGCAGTCTTCCTCAGGTGAACAAGGATTCTTCAGATACTTGGAAAACACTGACTCTGATCAACTGATTCATCAGGGCACCTAATATAAATATAATTGCAGTTCAGCTATAAGCACACATCATTTGTCACATTACAAATATACTGCATTTGCAAGCTGCTGTGTCAGTATCAAATTCTCTTATCTCATGCTTTGCTGTCAATAAGAAATTATGAGAATTGAATTTTAATAAGGTAGAGATCTAAAGCACTATCGTACATCATGCTACTGGTGAAGTTTTCTGCACAAATTAAAACAAGTAAATATACCCAGTTTGATGCTAGAGGAAAAATATAAACTATTTGGAATAGGAATTGCACCATTTGATATAAAAAAACTGGGAATATGCTTTTTCTACTGCGATGGTTATGCAAGTATAAACAAGCTAGCAAGCTGTCAACGCTTATGGAAATTGTGGGGGAGGGGAAACTTCATTTCAAAGTCTACATATCCTGGCATTACTTCATTTTTTTTAATCAATGACTTTCTCCTCCCACAGCTCTGCTGCAGTTTGGCATGACTAATGGCACATGAACAAATAACTTCCCAAGAGTTAACATCAATCCTACTCTTAGGTGCACTGGCAGGAATTAAAGGCCTAATCTCGCTGCCTTTATGGTGAATGCTCAGTGCAACTAAGAGTGAGGGGAGATGGCAGAATCGGGCTTTGCATTTGCGATATGCCTTGGTGCTACAGTGATGTGCATGACATGCGAAACTAGAGAGCTTGGAACAAATGGAACAAATGCAAATAGCATTTTGTTTGGTCTTTTGGGGGCAGGAGCTGTGCCCATCCACACCATCCCTTATCCATCCGGTGACCCACAAGTGACTCTGGCCTAGTAAGTAGACAACAGGGCTGGGAGTCCTGGATTCAACCCCTAGCATTGACATCCCTTTTTATTTCAGTTTATTACGCAGGAACTGGGGAGGTGGGGGGCAGTGTGGTACAATAAAAGAGAGCAAACTACACCTAATCTCAAAGTGCAATGTAACAACTTAATTTATATTTGTAAAATACTCGGAGAACCATGCACTGGGGGGACACATCTCTGTAAATATTACTGTAAATATTATCATACCAATTCTAAAGGAAATTACTGATTAGGCAGGAAAAAGAGAGATCTAAAAGGGAAGAGAATTCAGGAAAAAGAAGAGAGATCTAAAAAGGATATTTTTAATTAAAAACATCAAACACCAAGTGTAACAGGGACTTCAAGTGCTGTTTGCAAACTAGTATGTTAAGCCTAGAAATATCATTCGAATATTGCTGGGCTCAAATGGGTTTGCCCAGGTACTTAATTGTTTAAGAAGCATGCAGCTCACTAGCAACCCCAGCCTATGAGATGGGGAGGGCAGTCGAAGGAAGACAAAGTAGGAAACATTGTGAAAAACTGTGCTTAGGCCTTAAATCATGAAAGCCTTGATCCTGGAACAAACACCGTAAAAGAGGACCGCTGTACAGGATTAAATTTGGACACTTGGACACCTGTTTTCTGGGCTCCTTTAATTGTCCCAATTGTAGAGCTGGGGGGGCGGGAAGCAATGGACACTGTAAAGTCTGAACAGCCTTAGCAGATTAATTCACAAAGTGGCAACAGCACAGATTGCTGAGATACCAAGCTAAAGGCAAGCGTTCTCAGTTACAGCAGTCAAGGTATGTGAAAATCCTTTGAAGCAAAAAAAAACAAAACTCTAATAATATGATGTCAGTGTGATGATAAAGGAAACTCTAACCTTTTGGCATCACCAAGCAGAGATGATGCTGAAATCCTTCTTGTACTATACATGGTACAGATTAAGAGTGGAACAAGCAGAAAGACAAATCCCATCCTATATGAAATGGGTATTATCCCGGCTCCCCTTAACAAACATGTGACGAGGGGCTTGAGACTCCCGAGTACTGAACCTCAGATTTAAACAGCTGAGTGCATGAGTTTCTATAGCTGAAACTAAAAGCTAGCTTCATTAGCTAAGAGTTGTAGCAGCCTCATGCTCTTTCTAGTAAAGGCGAAAGGTAGGTCATAATATTCGCTAAACAGCAGATTACTCTGAGCACTTGCAATTCCCACTGCCTTCAAATGGAGTTACAGGTGCTCAAAACCTCCAAAAGGATCAGTTTTTATAGGCTTAATTATACTGGTCCATTTATTAGCCATAATCCTCTATCTGTGCAGCTCCAGTCAACATATAAAATCCAAAACTAGCCAAGGCAGAGTGAGCTTTGAGCATGGTTGCTACCACTGCAAGCCAAAAATATTTTTGAAGATGAAACAAGATTAGGCAAATGCTAAATGAGATGTTATTAATAACATTCAGTCATTTATAGTGCTTTACATCTTCAAAGCACTTGACAAATGTTAATTAAGGTGTTCTTCCTCTGAAGCTGCAGGTGAGGCAGAATCTGGCAGCCAAAGCAGTAGGCTAGGTGGACAGATTCTCTGATGCAGCATGGCAGGTCCTCCCACCCCAAATCTCGCATTCTCCATAGATTCACAGTGAATCTCTCCAAATGCTGAGCATCTGCAGGCTGATTCAGCAAAGCACTTAAGCAGACGTCAGAGGGACCTCAACACATGGTCTGGCGGTTTGCTGAATCAGGGCCACAGTTGGTTCTAAAGCAGTAACAATAACCATCTCTTATAATAACCAAGTATGGAGCAAGTGAAGCAGCTGCCTCAAAATCTGACTAGTTGACATTTATCAAACTGAAACCCAAAGGTTTAACTTCAGATATGTATTCCACACTGTATCAATGCCTAGGCACTACTTAAGCCAGGGCAGGTAATTATTTTGGCCACTTAGGAGCAAGGGGTGTTGCAGGGGGTGCTGATCTGGCCTCGGCATGACGACGGGGGAAGGAGGAGGGATGCCAATTTTTATGATCTGGCCCCAGGCAGGTGGGGTCTCCATGAAGACTGGCTTGGGACCCTTGTGGGCAAGACGCACTAGGCGAGGCGGGTGGCCGCAGGTGGGGCAGGTAAGTGGGTCTAGGGCAGGGCCAGGATTGTGGGGCAGTGACAGCACAGGGCTGGGGCCCGGAGAAGTCACGATCTACTCCTCACACAGCCCTGTCCAGTCACCACCCCAACAACACCCGCTTGTCCCACTCCCGGCCCCATCCTATCTATCCAACTGAGCACGCCTTGCCAGCAGGAGTCCTAGTCAGTCTCCATGGAGAGCCCATCTGCTCCATCTGCCACCCCCAGCACTGGGCGCGAGATGGATGAGCCGGGGTGCCCAGGCAGCGAGGCTGGGTTTGACGGTGGTGGTGACATTGGCAGTGACAGCTGAAGAAGCCACCACCACTGTGTCAGCCCAGCTTCACCAAACACCCAAAGGTGGAAGGACCAGCCACATGTGCCATGGTCCAGGCTTCCCTCCATGCCTGGGTGGGGTGGGGTGGGACGGGGCAGAGGGACCTGCCATGGGCTAGATACAATCCCTTGGCAGACTAGATCTGGCCCGCAGGCCATATTTTGCTCAACCCTAGCGTAAGTCCAAGCATTTAAGCAGGTAGCATTTAAGCAGGACCTTGTGCTTGTCCCTATGCACAGGGATGAATTTCATCTAGAATTAATCATTTAATTAATAAAAAAAAAATTGCAGTAAGAACTCAAATGGTAACAGGACTAGCTGAGACCAGGCTTAAGTAAATGCAACTCCACTGACATCACTAGTAGCTGCCTGAAATTGCTGCTCTAAGAGCTGGAAGCATTAAGCATTAATTTCACCTCTGATCTGTCATCAATCTCACAGCGAGACCAAAGTTAAAAGTAATTTCTCCAGTAATGGTAAGATTTAAATGGGACTGTCAAGACTTCTAGAAGAAAATCCTGACTTGCCTGTGGTCAGGGCTGTTGGCATGAACATACACTGAGAACTTTCACACACACCTGCACACCCCTTTCTGTCCTACTGTCCCACATCTGCTTCTTCCTTGCAATACAAAAAGAAAAACATTTAAATCTTTATATAAATAAAGGTCCAAGAAAAGTATCATCTTGCACGCAAGAGAAAACCCAGGGAGCACATCAGAGAAAAGCCTGATCACACATACTAGTTAATTTTTGTAAAGTCCCAATTGGTACCGTGATTTTTAAAATGCCAATAGGAGAAGAAAACCCTGTGAAAGGCTTTCTATCCTATGAGCCAGCCTTCTGAGCGACCAGTCCCTTTGCTTGCCAAGCTTTGTTAACTTGAATAAGTTAGCTTTGAAGCCCTGCTATTTTTAAAATTCTCAACAATGAAGTTATTCACAAACCAGAGCGAGAAATACTTATTTTCACTGCAATTCTTTAGAGAGCTCTATTAAAATTCTCGGGGAAAATCAAGGTCTACCACAAATATATTGAGTCCACCTAGAAAAACAGATGGAAAATGATAAAACAGAGAGTTCACCAGAGTGCATACCTGCAGAACAAACCAGGAAGGAGATACAAGACAGAGGGTGAATCTAATCAGTGTTTTGCTGATCCCAAGTGCTCTTCCCATTTTCTCCAATAAGAATGACAAACGCAGTTCACTTCAAATGTAATTTTACACTTAACTGATTGGCTCCTGTTATAATACTTGTGGTACATGGTTGTAGTCACATTTAAAATAATAGCCTCTTTAACTCATGGAGAAAAAAAAAAACTGTCTATGGCTATACTGCCATAGATTTATACTTTATTAAGAAACCACTCACTGTCTTTCATCACTTCCTGGAAGAGGAGCGCACAGCCAAATTTTGCTCGTAGCGCTGCTGATTCTTGTGAGGCGCCCTGTGCTTTTGACTCCAATGAACCCGTCCAGATCAGCAAGTCTTTTGGGGGAGCAAAGGGTGTTGCAGGAAGTGCTCAATACTTTGCAGATGCAGGCACTGAGACTTACTTTGCTATAACGGAATGGCACATGGTTCGCTGCTGATACTCACTGATGCAGAGTTCAATGGGAGTTAAAGTTGCTCTTCAGTTCTGGTCGTCAAGGCATAACTCCTTAGATAAAATTAAAAATCCCACTGCTGTATATTTCAACTCAAATGCATGTCATGATTAAACTGAAACAAGGTTTTTAGACACAAGCATTTTGACAAACAGAGCACATTTCTTTGAATTGGTTACAATAAATCCATTGTTTTCAATTGTGGTGAGGGTAACTCGACCTGAATACGATCTTTTCAGATACGCAGATGACAAACTTCCAAACAAACTGATCGTTTTAAAAGCAACCTTTCAGGAAAGGCAAACACCCCCCACTCCCCCCTCTCCAGGATGCCACAAACAAACAAATCAACTCTCTTGTTGCAAAGAGATGACAACAACAACAAAACCAAATACCTACTACAGGCTAAACCTTTCTTAGAAAGAGGAATATTAAGAAAAAAGAATTAAAAAAAAGAATTAAGAGTCAAAGGCATTGTGTGCGGTTTTCTAGCCAAAAGTCTTCATTTCCAACATGAGAGTTTTAAACTGACGCCCCCTACCGTATATCAACTTTCCCACTATTGACTGGTCAGCTCTTCTGAAGAAAGAGGAAGGGAGGCCCTTTCACACGCTCTTTTGACCAAAATATTTCAAAGAGAGAGTATTTGGGCTGCTTGACCCCTTTACATATTAAGGGATGCTTTGCTTTTGGACTCAGTGCTTTAACATCTGCAGGGAGCCCAGATTAAAAGAGCAGTAAAACACTTGGGTAAAAAGTAAACTGACAGTCTGAGCCAGAGAATAAGATGAACTTATTTAAGAAATAAAATAAAATAAAATAAGGAAGTCATGGTTCTGCTCAGATTATATTGGGGGTTTTGGTACTGGGACAAGTTCTAAGCCTACGCATAACTTTACTCATGTGATCATGTCTGAGCAAAGTTACAGCCATGATGGTCCAGAGATTATGCAAGAGAAGGATTTTTTTGTGGGGTGGGATCTTTTATTGGACTGACTGCATGGCTGGGATCAAGTCAGACAAGCCTTTGAATGAAGGGTGGAACAACTCAGGTGAGTGAAGTTGCACACAGGTGTAAATGCTACGGGGATTTTTACTTCTGTTTCCTTAGTCACATTTCTGGTTGCAGAGTAAACCCATCTGATGCTAGATTAAGTTGGTTTAATAGTTAAAATTCCCCGTGCTGCCCAAATGGGGAAAAAAAAAAGTAGTTTGATGGAACAAATCCACAAATTAATCCCTCCAAATCAATTTCCTCTAATACCATTAACAAGGCAACATCATGTTGTAAAGGAATAACAATCTTCTCCAAACAACTCTGCTGTATTTAAGATGATGTACGCTGCGTCTAAAAAGCTACAGGTAACATGCAAAAATGCAGCTGTTAAATAATGCATAAACATCATACCAAGAGACACTCGCAGTAAATAAGTAATAAGTAAATAATATCTGCTGACATTTTTATGCCACAGGTATAAATTCGATTCAATTAGAGCTCTCTCAAGGATGGGGAGGGCTCTCAGCATTTCTGAGCAACAATAAACAAGGTCTGAGTGTGAATCACCTTACGAGTCAGAAGTCTTTCCGACATGTTTTCACTTACATTTCTAAAGCAATAGTGACCGAAGCACTGTGTTCATTTTTGCATTTACCCCAGACAAGAACAGAGAGAGAAACTCTACAGCATCAACAATTTCAAACTCATCTGGAAACCCTCAGGCAAAACTAGGGTCATAAATCACTCCTAACCGATCCTGCAACCTGTTTTACATGCTCGGCCTTTGCCATCAACTCTAGAGAACTTGCTGATAAAGTCCACCTAACTTTTCAAACTCTTTTTCTTAACCATTGGAAAAATAGAAGGATTTTTCAATGCTCTCACGTGTCTGGGTTTTTATGCTTAACCAGGTTCATTTTTCAGCCATTTGCTCTCACACAATACAAAATACAATGTCTTGCAATCTGCAAATACAACTCCACTAGTGCACTTTGTGCGGTTAGCAGATTGCACGTATACTAATGCTTCTCCTCCATCTCACAGAGACATATCATAGGACCAGTTATGCCATTTGCCAAATCCCATCTTTGAAAACTATGCATTAAAACAGCACGACTGTAACACATTAATCACAATTATAACATGGCTGCTTTGTTACCAAATTACTGAGTTGATTCTTAGACTTCTATCTGACTTTGAGTACCAGGGGGGTGAATTTGAAAAGTAATTCAGCCTGCAAAAATGCTTACCTGCTAGTTAAACAACTCACACTTGCAGAAAAAGGAAACATTTTCCATTACATTTAAACGGAATCAATTAATATTTTTTAAGAACAATTTTAAAATGATGACCATCCACTCTTTTAAAAAGAGGAAGGATGTGACATTTCACCCCCAGGTCTAACAGTCCTGCACTCCTTGGGGTGCCCATTCTGTTTCTGGGGATTCCTGCCACCTAAACTGCAACAAAATGAATCACGGGCAGAGCACAATATTAAAGTCCAAAGCAGTGATTCTCCAACACCGCTGCTGTTCGACTTGACAAATCACTGAGACCCAAACCATGCGTTTCTCAGAATACACCATCCCTTGAAAGATTCCCAACAGCTTCTGCAGGTGACGGTGTCACCAGAAACCAGCTGTCTATTTCTACTAGCTCATCTACACAAGGAGTACTTCAAGCCAAGATTTCATTTACTCCCCTGTCATTAGAAGCGATTAATCCTCACATTAATCAAATTTGAGAAGATGTTCACGAAAAACAAGATTTCCCATACACAAACCCACACACACACGCTTCAGCTTTCATGCGACCTGTGTATTCAAACTCTATGCAGTAACAGCATCATTCTGCCAGATTTGTTTTACCGATTGGAGAGCACAGCAAATGGAGAAGGGCAAATAAGAAGAGAAGCGAGTGCAGCAGCGGCGGAGGTCTGAAAACAAAAAACCCCCGGCCTCCGATGAAAGGAAAAGTGAACACAACAAGGTGTTGCTGCTGCTGAAACAGAAAAAAGCTTTTTGGGCTGCAACATCTGGAGTGGTCCCCACTCCCAGGGTGGGAGAAATCTGCAGCCAGGATGCAAAATAGAGGAAGACAGGTCCCTTTTTTGGAAAGGTGGTGCTTCTTCAGCAGGAATGAAAACACCCAAGGGAAAGTTTTGCATGCAGGAGGGGTCAGGGGTGTGTGTGCATGTGTGTGTGTTGGGGAATTAAGAGGACTCTTTAGGGGAGTATCTGCCCCCCACATGCACACTTGAGGGCCATACAAAGACACAAACACGCATGCACAAGACTGGTTCACACTGTGTGCATGTGCATATTGAGAGCAAATTCAAGGGACTCTTTATGGGAGTTCCTGTCTGCCCTTACACGCGTACACTTGGGAGCCACACACGTGGACATACACTCACACACACACACATAGCATGAACCCTCCCTGCTATGTTGTGTGTTGTGTGTGTGGGGGGCGGAATTCAAGGGACTCGTTATGCAAGTTCTTGCCCCACTTTACACACATGGGCACACACAAGGGCTTTACAAAGACATGCACACTCATGCACCCTTACATGCACACAGTATCATTACCCTTACATGCACACATGCACACATTACAGCACTCTGTGTGTGTGCGCCTGTGTGATACACCCTCCTGCACACAGAATACCCCTCCTACACACGTGTGTGTCTGTGTGGGCAGTACAAGGGACTCTTTATGGGAGTTCCTGCCCGCCCTTACACGCACACATTCTCACACTCTCTCTCCCTCTCATGTGCACACAGAGTACAAACCCCTCCTGCATGTGTCCGTGTGTGCTGGGAGGAACTCAAGGGACTCTGTGGGAGTTCCTGCCACACACACCCCTTACACACACACACACACACACACACACACACACACACGTGTGTGTGCAGAGTGTAAACCCATCCTGCATCTGCTGCGTGTGCTGGGGATTTGGGGGGGGGGGCTCTGTAGGAGTTCTTCCTGCCCCCCTTGCACAGACCGCTGTACACACACATGCACGCACACGCGGAGTAGGGACCCCTCCTGCATGTATCCGTGTGTGTGCCTCGGCAGGGGCTGTGTGCGAGTTCCCGCCCCCCTCGCACGCACACTTGCACACGCACCCCCGAGCCCGTGGCCGTAGCCGTGGCCGTGGCCGTGCCTACCTTGGGCGCCGTGCTGGCTGTTGTCCATGAGCGCGGGCTCGGCGGGGCCGGGGCCGCCCAGCTCGGCCAGGCGGCGGCTGGTGGCGCTGAGCTCGGCTCGCAGGCTCGTCACCTCCTGCCCGGCCGCCTGGATCGCGCCCTCGATGCGCAGCGCCAGCTGCTTGTTGTCGTCCATCATGCTCAGGATGCCGGCCTGCGGGCGAGACAGCGCACACACAGCGGCATGATGCGGGGCCGGCGCCGCTACCTGTTGTCCCCCCGAGCACGGCCCGGCCCGGCCCGGCCCCGCGCCGCCCGCCTGCCCGCCCGCCCGCCGGTCGCTCTCCCTCACACACACACGCGCGCACACTCGGGCGGGCCGGCGGCGGGCGGGCGCTCTCGCTGGAGCCTACCATGTGCGGGGGGGGGCGCCCGGCCGGGTGCGGGGGGCGGAGGACGGACAGTGCGCTCCACCGCAGTCGCCGCGAGGGACGCGCCGCCCCCGGGCACCCGCCCCGCACCACTCTGCCGCCAGGCGGGGGGGCACCAACACCCCCCACCCCCGGGACACCCGCACCCCCCCACCCGGGCTCACAGCGCCGCCGCAGCCAGCACCGAGCCCCCCCTCGGCCGTGCGCCCCGCCCGGCTCCTCGCTCGCCCCCCCGCCCCCCGCCCCGCACATGGCTTCCTGACTCCCAGTTCCTCAGTCCTGTTCCTTATTCCCCGTTCCTTACTCGTTGCCGGTTGCCGGTTCCCAGCTCCTCATCCCTGGTTCCTTACTCCCGGTTCCTTTTTCAAAGCGACTCTATACCCAGTGCAAGATTGTTACGAATGAATTTACACATCCTAAAGATTTTTTTTGGCCGGAGAAATATTTTGCCCTATAATCCCATCTTCATGTGACCTTCATTTAGGGCTCTGTACTTGATGCAGGATATTATTTCACATATTGATTAATACATCTGCATAGCTAGTGAAAGTCTCTCTTCAGGATGTGGAATTCCTTAATAACAATCATTTATTGGGTATAGATTAGCTCTGAAAAAAGGAACGGGGAGTAAGCAACCAACTTCAGGCTCATCTCACAATAGGAGGGGCCTCTAAATAAGGAAAGCAAAACTGGGCATTTTCATTCTAATATGACAAAAATAGACATATGTGTATATGGCTCCACAGTTACTATTCATATTGAGTTCATACATTTGTGCAGAAATAATAATTCATTTTAAAATGTAATGAAAATCCATTTTCGTGGATTGTTTTTATCATATGGGGCCTCTTAAACTGGACGTGGTTTATGCCTGTAATCTAGCACCGACTCGCAGATCTGCACAAGTTTAGGGCTGCAAGGGACCTCGGGCGATCGTCCTGCTCTGGGCAGGAAAGGCGGCTGGGGCTTGATGACTGTTGCGATCTCCCTTCCACAAGCACTTGCACTTGCCGAACGTCTGTTTCCTCGCTCTTGAGCAAAACTGTGACTCCAGCTGCTTTGTTTACCTCTGCCCATCCCCATCCCCATCTCCGTCTCTACAAAGTGCTCGTCATCCCGCTCCTATGGGATTCCACACTCCTGTAAACATGTTAGCACTAAAAGGCTAGTGATCCCCCATGTTGGTTTATGCACTAGACTAACTAAAATCTTAGTGGTTTATTTGGACGGTAGATAAACCTGCCCAAACATGGCTGGCCCTAAGCGAGGGGGCAAGGAGAAGTTGCAAAGCTGGTTAAATTGGCCGTGGTTAATTAGCTGCATCCAAGTACTCTGGGTGCTTTTGGTGACAGGTGTTAACGGAACAGAAACCATTGTCAGGCCAAAGCCACATTCCAGCCACTGCCCAGGAAAAACACCTCTCATACGCCCTGTGCCCCTTTCTTTTCTCTGCTCTTGCCCTTCATTTGCAGAGACATAGGCATAAAGCTGGACGGGATCGTCTGTCGCTGCGAGTGATCCCTTGTATTTGCAGGGAACCAAATACGTAGTCCAACAGCATCCACAAGAACACCACCGAGGTCCCTTCCTCTTCACACCAGGAACATTATTCTTATTTACTAAGTTGATTATTTTAGTCCTTCCACAGTTAACCTAGTCCTACAGCAATCCCAACATACTCCTGGTTTCAGTAACAGGAACAATGTAAGATCGGTACAGCACTGCCCTGCCAATATGTCTGTACCACAAGGGACCGAAATCCCTTTTATGCCAATAGAAAGCTATAGAGATTGCTAGCTACTGCAGCCACAATTTCATTTATAGTGCTGGTGGTGGAGACATGGATTCCTCTCTACCTGGAACTAGACTGAGACCTGCTAAACTCATTTCACATCAGATCGTAACAGTTTTGGCAAGGGGTCCCAGCAATTTAGACCTTTAAATAGCTGTGATCCCCTCAGCAGGCCAGGCTGCCTACTGGTTGCAGTGCACTAAAAATAACAACAAACAATTAGCTGTCTCTCACTAATTAGGCTCTGCAGAGAGGAAGCTTGCTCTGATGTACAGTGTTCATTACTGTAGTTACATTTTACTGCAGTAAGACTATCCGATCCAGTGCCTGCAGTCGGCTGCTGCATGGCTGCGCTCAAAGGGCTGAATACAGAGTAAAATGGGATAAAAATCTCCTGGAGAAGGGAGTAGGGAAAGGCAGCTGCTTTCTTGCTACTGTTGCATCTGCTGGATGGAGTGGCCTTGCAGCATGAGCCTTACTAAAGGGCACTGGAAAGCTTGATGTGGCATGTGTCCCTTGAAGGAAATGGGGAATTATTAGGCATCATTTAACTTAGTGCTGCTAGAGGGAGCACTGATGTTTCTCACTGCCTTTTTTTCAATACCATGGAGGGGACATGGGGAGAGGGGGTTGATTATGCCATACAGCTGAACTGAAGAGTATGTAGGCAGGTTTCTGCTGCACCGAGGGACTATGGTCCTCTAGGGCAGTAGTTTTCAAGTTGGGGTTTGGCAACGGGTCCTTAGGGTGCCACAAGGAGAATAAAAGTAACAGCACAGTGGTCCAGATCTGGACCACCCCAGCTTCCCAGTCGTCACCTGTCTCCCAGAATCTGCCTTGCTTCCTAGAGAAACAACGTGGTGGGAAACAGCCCAGGAACCATGGTTGTATCCTCTCCCGCTTAAGGCAAAACAGGAGGATTGGTCCCAAGCTGAGGAAGAGCTCCTGCAAAGCTGCACTCTGATGCGTCTACAGTAAGAGAAGATCAGCTGAACTGCAGTGAAAAAAAAACCATGGCTACTACCGTATCATTGAAGCCAGGCCAATCTCTGGAAAGAAGAGCCATGGAAAAACAAGGGAAGAGTGCAAGCAGCTACTGGAGCAATGCTTTTCTCATGCACCCCCATGTCTGCCTGGACTCTGGCCTGGCAGTGAGCCTCTGGAGCACTCTTCAGGCCCACGGGATGGTCGCCAGTCTCAGGCCTTCCAAGAACTTGGTTTGGGCAACCACAACCAAAGTGCAGGAGAAGAGGGATGGAAAAAAGGAATCTTTTCCCCACAGGGTGCAAGGGTGACTGGGCTTGGAAAAGGGGGAGTTCTACTATTTTTCTCCATTTAAATCATGCACCTGATACCAGGTTTGTTTTTCCTTTGCCACAGCAAATACCGAAGCGGGAGGGTAAGTTGAGACTCAGTTCCCCATTGTAGGCAGAAACTGTGCCACCTCACCTTCGCTCCCCTTCTGATCTCACCTCCAGGCACTTGAGTGCCTCTGTTAATGGCCCCCAAGAATGTCTTCAGCTGGTCTCAGTAATGGTGTAAAATGGCCACTCTGTGTCTGAGCAAGGAAATTGTTTAACAAACAAATAGACCCATAGTTTTTGCCTTTCTCGATCACAGCAGGTGAAATGAGGTAAAGCAGAAACATGTTGTTGTCCAGCCTGGCAATGATCCTACTGGGAGCTCTGGAGCAAGCTATGAGTAAAACTATGAGTCTAACAAAATCAGAGGGGTTTGGCATGCAACGATCCTCCAGGCAGCTCTCAGGAACAAAACAGAGATGAATCTGTGCTCGCTTGCTTGTAGTTTGCTCTTAGATCATGCAACGATCCCGGATAGCAGTAGTCCAGATCCTACCTGCATGTCCACCTGGACCAGTAAAAAAGTTCTGCATCTTTTCTGCATCCTGAAATATTGTTTGCCATATCCTCTGGCATTTTGCCACCAGCTTCTCCAGGGGTCTTGTCAAACACGCTGGTCCAAACACAAGGCCCACTGACTCTAACGCAGGGGTGGGCAAAATGCGGCCTGCCAGGCCGTTCTATCTGGCCTGCGGGGCCCCTAAAAAATGTAGAAAACTAATATTTATCTGCCCCTGTCATGCAGCCCTCAATGGCTTGCCAAAACTCAATAAGCGGCCCTCCGCCCAAAATAATTGCCCACCCCTGCTCTTATGGATGTGGAGAGCACTCTGACATGCCAAGCTTTGTAGCACAGTCACTTAAAGGCGACAAGCTGTTTCCTTTTGAAAACAATATTTCCGGATGCAGAAAAGATGCAGAACCTTTTTACTGGTCCAGTCCCAGATCTTGGGAAACTTGGAGCGGTTCTCACTGGGGAGTAAGGGATTCTCCAAGGGATTAAAAATTTACCAAGGGAAGCAGCATAAATGCCCCAATCAGTGAGTAGAGGGCAAAATGATTTTCTCTGCCCAGTGAAACTACAAATGGGTGTTCTGATCTCTCTGCAAGGGTGAACGGTCCACAGGTGACAGTGAGATTCCCATGTGTATGCTGTATGGAAAATGGCATGTAGGAACTGAATCCCGTCTAAGATGCACACTGCAGACAACTCGGTGCATAAATAAATTGCATTGACCAAACAGGTCTTACTCCAAGAGTTATCTTCTGAAACTAAGTACAAGGATGGGAGCTTTTTGTAATGAAAAAGTAAAATCAGCTCTATCAACCCTCATATAATAATGTTTTTTTGTAAAGCTTCACAGCCAAGAAGATGAAATCTATATTTTGTGATTATCTTACTTTATGGAAAGTAAAGGAAAGCTAATATTAATAGAAATTACGTAATGATTTTTAAATGAAAAATTAGTTTGAGTGACACTTCCCAGCACTGGTTGCAGCCCAAATATGATAGCTTTAAGCTAGTGCATGAGAACCCAAAACAGATACAAATAAAAGGAAAGACTTCAGTTTTCACAGATAAACTCATAGAGTCTAGACAAATGCTTTAAAAAGAAAATTAAGTTGATTTTTTTTTTAATTGTCTTCATCATCTAAGCAGTTATTAGTGATAGAGTTAAGGAAGCCTATTTAAGACTCCATAGAAAGGCATGATACCATTCTGTGTTTCATGCCTAATTTGCATGTGCATTTACTGGAACTGTTGTTGCAAAGTAGATCATCTGAATGTGCAGTCGCTGCGGCATATCTATAAGGATCCCCCAGATCCTTATTCCTGGTACTTGAATAAAAGCGGAAGCTTCAGCAACCCCATTATGTTTTCATTTAAAAGAAAAATGTACTGAAACCTGGTCTGAGAAAACCAAGAAAGCATCCAGTATCGAAACACAAAGCTCATACTTCTAGTCAATATAACTTTAATAATAGACTAGTCAAGCTACTACACTGGCAGTGCTGGTATATTTTATGTAGTGATGCAAAAGAATATTTTACATGACAGTGCCTGGTATTTTTAAAGAAAAATGTATTTACAACTTAAACTTGGCCATGGACTCATCCATAAATTAATGACCTACCTTTAGAAATCTTCTTTATTATGTGAAATAGTCCCTTAAGATATCCTAAAAGATTTTCTCCCCAACCTTGCAGGGAACAGCTGGGTCCATTTAAAATTGATTTTGATCTCTGAAAGCAGGGTTTGATTTCTCCATACACTGAGCTTCCGCCTGAAGAGAGTGCACAATATAGCAGAAATTCTGAGATATCAGCTGGCAGCTGGCACTGCGAGAGTCTAACAGAAAATGAGCAGCTCGCTATGTGCCCACAGGCATAAGCATGAGACAGCAACACGGGCGAAGGGATTTTCAGTGCGACAGTGGTTGGAGTTTGCTGGCCAAATACAAATAAACCAGGACAAAAAAAAGAAACAACACTTATTTCTTGCAGAGGCTTTGCTAATAGATGCTCCCACAAGGGTGGAGCAGGAGTGAAAAAAATACTTTCTTCCATTGATTTCAGTGAATTGGGTGTTGCAAGGGCTGCAGGCATCATACAAAGGACAAGAAGTATCATTGCTTCTCTCCAAACACTTCTGATTAAGGCAGGCTGGGTGGTACAGTGGCTCGATCCTCTATCCATTGTATAAAAAATGCTGGTGTCTCCTTAACTCATGGTTAAGCTAATCCTGGATTGCATAATTAGTCCCCACTCTCTGACTTTACCAATATTAAATTAGCTACCTGCAGATGTTAATTATAATTTTGAAATTGGTCCCATGCTCCTGTGTCCACAAAGATCCCACCCATGTCATTCCAACAAAACTGCAAACAGCTCTGACTGCAGGACTGGTACCAGTATCTAGACCAGTGATTCTCAACCTGGGTAATGTGGCACCCTGGGGTGCATAGAGAATCTTTCAAGCGTGCCATGCAATAGTAGGTGTGCAAACATGATTCACAAGGTAAACCCAGAGATTTCAAAGAGCAATCCATAGTGTCAAAAACATTTCTGACCTTTTGAGGTCTTTTGAATTCTTTGCGATAGAAATATTGCTCTATAATTTTCCTCTAGTTAGAAAACTAAGAGCTGGCATTTTCCAAAGAGTGCTTCAAGTCTATTGAGGGGCGCCTTGAATCTAAGGAGCCGAGAACCACTAATCTAGAAACTTTTTGCCAGCCAGACTAGGCATATGGGCAGTAGTATAACTAGGGTGAGCAGGGCACCAGCTCCAGTTGCCAATTTAGAAGGGGTGCCAATGTCAGCACTCCTTACTGCTGCTCCCACCCTGCCGTCCAGTGCTAGGCACTCACCTACCCCTCTCAGGCTTGTCACTGGCCAACTTTGTGACACCTAGACCTCCCATTCAGCACAAAGCTTTTAAACTTACTTTTTAAAAGAAATAACAAGAAATTAAGCAGTGGAGGGAGTAGTGCATTAGTATACAGTCATCTCATATAGCGAGTGTTTTTTTAAGAGAATAAAACAGAGAGAACATTATGCAGTTTGAGTCCCTTGGGTCGGTCTCAGACATTCACTGCCAGAATTACATGAGAAAGAATAGAAATACTCTCCTGTGAATTCATATCCATTTTACTAACGGTAATTAACTGGATGTTCAAATTCTTCAACAGTTAGAGTCTTATCATTGCTCTGACAGCAAAATTGACTTCAATGGGGGCAAGAGTGAGCTCATGAGCAGGATACGGGTTGAAAGTCCAGTACTGGAGACTGATATGGGTAAAATTCATTCATTTGCTGAGGGTTGTGTTCAAAGAAGGTGGACATGGAGTAAGTGATATAGGCCGTGCTGTTCAGAGCGGCAAATATTACCCTACTTTATCATGGTATGGTCTGACACCAGTATTTAATGCCATACTACTAAGTGAGTACGGGCAAAGTAAGGCTAACCAAAAAAGTTGGTCCACATGGCTGTTCCATAAGTGGGCCAAAAAATAAGAATTCAAACATGGATAGCATGTAACCTTACCATCTCACAGCCACATAACAAAACCACAGTTTACCTTTGACACAGCTAGATAACAATGCTTTGAGTTTAATTCTGTCTTTATATTTAAATCAGCATTTTGTGGACTTAAAAATGCCCCAAAGATTTAGGGCACAAATGCCATAGGAAATCAAGGGGCTTGTGGTTCTAATCCTTTAAATACTTAAAAAAAAAATACTAGGTTATTTCCTAGGTTGTCTTAGGTTCATCTAGGATGTGCCCAGCTATCCCGTAAGCTTTTCTGATAATTAAAAACTAAAGAGTATAAAACATTTATTTTCTTGAGATATTATTGAGATATTTCCTTGCTTTTTTTTAAATAGTTCTGAATTTCTGTCAAGTTTGACAAAAAGACAGTATCAGCTCCATTGTGCCTAATGATACAGAATAATCCATGTCCTGTATCTATATGTGGTATAGAAAAGACAATTATCTAAATCAAAGGCAACATCACATACAATTTTGAAGAGTGGTGGAAGTAACAGTACATGTGATATTTGCAGATGCTGAAGCCTATTGTCCTTTTGGGCCCCTGCATGCTACTCCCTTTGGAAGGGGAAGTGTGTCACTAGTGTAAATACAGAAGAGAGATCTGTGTGTTCAGCAGAACCTCTCCACCTATTTCTAGTATTGCTTCTTGACCTCAGAAGGTGTTAATTTATTCCCAGCCCACTGATTGCTGCAAATGTTTCTATTTATCATTTCTATTACAACTGTGTGAGAACACTCCATCGGTTTACTCTTATTCAAACATGGGATACGAAACAGTATCTTCCCTGAAAAGCTGACCATCCAATAGATAGGTAAAGAGTGGGAGTAAGGATCATTACCATTTTTTACAGATGGGAAACCAAGGCAAAGAGATAGTAAAGGAGAACCCAGATCCTCCAACTCCCAATCAGTGACTCAGCTACAGTGTTACCTTTCCCCTTATTCTGGGCATTCAGCATCTTTAAGCATCAGACACAAAGGATCCTAGGGTCAATTTGAGTATTAAAAAAGTTGACTTTTGAACAACAGGTTTGGGGAGAAATGCTCCTCTCTGGAGGGTTACATTTCCCAACCTTTTACACAAAGAGGGTATGTGGGCTGAGAGAATTCAACAATATTTGGAAAATTTTAAACCACTCTCCATCCTGTTTGGTATCTCTTTAGATTAATGAGTGTTTCAGGTCAGGAAATATGAGGGAGGTAGGAAATGAATGGGATGTGGGGTAGCAAACACGTACCATTTAGGGCTTCTGGACATCACCTAGTTTGCTTTTCGTCTCACTGCTCTGTAGCTGAATGTGTACAGAACCTGTTTAGCCACAAGGGAAATGCCTTGTGTGTTGAGAATGACCATAATTTAATATGTCTGTTTGACTTGACTCAATTACATCTTTTCTTTTCTGATTAAATAATAAGCCAGAATTTACTAAAAGGAATTTCAGTGTGTCATCTTCCAATCTGATGACCTTTGAGATCCTGAAAGCTTATATAAATTCTGCTCATTGCTTTTTAGCTGTTTATGTGTCTCTTCAAAAAAAATAGGCTGTCTGTTGGTGTATTTAGGGTCCCCCCACCTCAATCTTCTCATTGCATCTCTGTTAATAACAATCATCTCCAGCTGAAAGGGCTTCAGGCATTCCCTAGCTTCTTTTAACATCTGCCAATAAAGCTGGTCTTTTAGGATTGGACTAAGTGTAGATACATTTCTGGTGTAGTCTTCTGATGTTCCTCCTCTACTCTAGTTCCATCCATGAGGCAAGGAGCAATCATTTGGCGTTTTGCAAGCTTCAGTTGATGCATCCATGGGACTATTCATTAGTGAAGCAAGCACAAAAAGGTCTAATCAAACAGACAAGCAAACTGATTAGGAGAACAAGTGTAGCACACTTGTAGTTATTAGGTAAACGGAATGAGTTAGTTGTAGTTTATACACTGCAAAAATCTGTCTCCAGATTTTCAGCTTGTAAACAAAGTAACTTGACTTCTAATGACTATATATTTTTTCCTCTATGAAAGGCACATATTTTATTTTGTATGCTCATAACTGCAGCTAACCCTCCTTCTCCCTCCTAAAATGTTGAACAGTAATCCAGAAGACCATGATTCTTTCCCTGTCCGACCTGAGAGCATGCCAGCACTCTGGTAGAACGGGGGACTTTGCCGGATGCACCGCTGCTGTACTATAAATCACTTTTTAGTGTTTTGCTCTTGTTTGAAAGAACTATGAATTACACAAATTAAAAAGATGCTGGAATGTGGTCAAGCAGTCAGAGCAAAGGACGAGGAAGTAAAAAATCCTGTGTTATACGCTCAGTAATTTACTCTGATATGTGGTTTAACTTCTGTCTTGGTTTCCCTACAAGTGAAATGGGTCCAGTGACAGTTTTCTATTATATCGCTCTGAGGACTGGCATTTATCAACTGCCTTAAGGCAGCTGGAACTATATTCCAGCAAAGGGATACAGGCTTTTATAATGGGCTGAACCTCTAAATCTAAACACTCCCTACTTAATAAATCTCAACCTCTCAAATAGAAAGCTGAAGGAATCTTACTGTGAAAAAGTGATCACGAGCAGCATTTGAGCCAAAAGATTTTTCCCAGTAACTCCTTTTTGCATTCATAGGAATCAGAAATCTGGGCCCCTAAAAGCAAATAACTCCACAGCATACTTCATAGCTGAGTACATCTATGGCACAATTCTATATCCAGGTCTATTAAACCCAAGATTTGTTTAATGAATTACAGCAAGCCAGTCCAACGAGTCTCTGAATATTCTGCCTATATTTAACTTTCATGCAGTAGACTTCAACCTCCAGCTTTTTTTTTTTAAGGGAGTCAATATTTCTGACAAAAATTTCAACACAAATTCTTTTGCACTTTTTTTTTTTTGACACCTCATGTTTTATGGCACTTGATTAAATAGTCTTTAACGATATCAATATAGGGAAGGATTTGACAAGCCTAATGAAATACTGCAATATTTTTATCATCCATTAGAGTTACAGTTTTTATTCAGATTAGTCCCAGATTTTAATCTACTCCAGCAGTAGCTGTTTCAAATCATGAAGGGGAGAGTTTATGTTTCAGCAATTTTGTTTAAACGGGCAATATATATTTAACAGCAGTCGCTGTGAATTTTTTATTCCTTATTGAATGGATGCCATTTGATATACACCCTAGTATGCAGTAGGATTATGCAATGGTAATTTAGGACCAAGATAACCATTTAGAGCTAGAATACATTTTTTAACTGTCAGAGGCAGGTTTTTGTTTTTAAATTATTAAACACTACCCTGAGGAACAAGCAGAAAGATGTGGGTGTGGAGCTAATCCCTTCCAATCCAGGAGGACCACCCAACATCCTGTGCAGCAGTCCACACCAGGAGAGGGGAGAGGGCTGTACTGCTTCCACCATTGCAGTACAGTTAAAATAACTGTGTGTGTGTGTGTGTGTGAGCGCGCGCGCGCATGCACGTGTGTAGAAAAGGTCTAAATCAGTTTGAAAGTTATTAAACCTTGTCCTGTTATTAAACTAAGTGCTAAGAGTGTTTAAAACAAGGCTAGCTAGCATCTGTCCTGAAAACCCAAAATCTAGAACATCTCTCAGTGACTACATTTGGAAGAAGGGGAGGAGAGAGAGAGAGAGAAGGGAACTATGAAGTTCAAGGCTCTTTTAATAGGGAAGACTATAAAAAAATACTAATTCTTCCTTTCCCCTTCTTTTCCTCATATTCTGCACAGCTGCCCCTAAAAACCATTCTGATCACCAGATATTCAAATGCACACTCACTACGCAGAGAGCGTGTCTACAAATGCATTTACAACGGCTTAAATTTACTGCGCTGATATCTACACATGCAGGTGTTACATGCGTTAACTTTAGTCCCAAGTCAATCCACACATGGAGTCTTACTATGCAGTAAGGTGTCTACACATGCGTTAATGTGCAGTAGCTAATCAGGCGTAAATTTGATACCTGCATGATGCGGCTTGCAAATGTACACTCAAGTCGGCATAAGTCACCATATTTACTGTGCAGTATGGGCATGCACGTGTAGATGTGCACCTGTACTGCGCAGTAATTTTGGTTACTGAGCAGCAAATGCGCACATGTAGATGCACCAGCGTGAGACGAGCAGAACTGCTCATTACTATTGCACATTAGGTCCCAAGCAAGGTTGCAACTAGTTGCCTGCAGATTTTCAGAAGTGCTCAGTTTTGGGCTGTTTCCCTTGAGATCAATGGAGACTCCCTGCCCCAAATAACACTGAAAATAATGAGAACAATTGGGTGCTGAGTCCTTCTGAAAGTATACACTGCTATGGTCACGTCACCACCACACCCAAAATGTAAAGAGTGTCATAGCAGGGCCTGGCAGAGGGCATATGTCACCGTAATGGACATATGCATACACACAGCATCGCCGCAACTCTGAATGAAGAAACTTGGAAGCTGAACGCACTGCATCATGACTTCCCACCTGCAGTCCCAATGTGCCCTATGGCAAACCACTGAAATCAATGGTAGCACTGCATTTAAAATGTAAAGCATCATAATTTAGTGGACTATTAAGCAGCAAGTGAATGAGGAAATAAGGAAGATTGTTATCCAGAGCCGGATTCACACAGCTGTTTCATGCATCTTTTCAGATGGTGCCTGCAGAAAGCGGCGCTACCCTCTGGCAAGTAATGAAGCCACACACTCGTGTGGAGTTATGTCTCACTGTGCTGTTGAAGGAGTCATTGTTCTGCTGAGATGTTGTACCAAGCTCCTGACCTCTGCTGGTCATTAAACCTGCCACAGCTCTCTACACAGGAGCAGGGCTTGATAATCTTGGTATTATTCTGGCTAAATCCCAGTTTGGAGATCTACCGATACGTTGCACGTCACTTTTTTTCTTCAGTGGCAACCGGACAGAATTCTTTAGTTCCTGCTCTGCACTCATGTGCACTGTGGCTCTATACTCTCAAGCCATCGTTGTGCCACCCTAGTGGGATCTACACCTCAAAAGATGCATTTATAGACCTCTATGCATTTCTTCTATAATGTGTCTCACTGTAACAACGTGAGGAAAATGATCCAAGACTGGTTTTTGGCATCTTATAACTGAACTGCATCACCTAATTACAATACTGCCTATAGGGCAGTGATGAGGCCAGCGATTATATTTAAATTCATATACAACTTAGTATCCTATAGTACCTTTCTGACACAATATCCAAAAAGCCTTGCAGGTAGATGGACAGATAGGATGAGAATACTTTACACCAGTAATGCTCAACTTCCAGCCCCACAGGCTAGATGACTGGCACAGGGCTGGTCCACAGGCCAGATCCCAGTGCAGGGTCAGTCAGCAGGTACAATCCAGCCTGCTGCGCTGACCCCACGTACTGGATCCAACCATGCACCGACCCCACGTGCACAATCTAGCACATGGGACCATGGCATCTGGCTAGCAGGGCTCCCTGTAGGTCAGAAATTTGGGAGCAAGGAAGCAGCAATTAACACTGCCATTGCTCCCTATCTGCCAAATTTTCATCCCATGGGGAGCTCCTCTGGACTGGATGATGAGGCCTCAGGAGGGCACCACTGCTTTACACTACAGCACTGACAACAGCCACTCCCCTAGATGCAGAATGAAGGAAGGATGAATACAGACTGAGGCAGAAAACAAACAAGAGGCAGCAGTAAGTTATAGAAGTTATTGCAAGTAAGTGATAGAAGACAACATAGATCTATACAGTCAAATACAAGTTACCTAGGTGTTAATTCAGAGCAGCGTTTGCTGAAGTCAACTGAAATAAACAATGAAGTTGTATAAGATACTTGCAGATTTACTTCTGGATAACTGAGAGCAGAATTTGGCCCCTGCACTGAAGTCATTATCAGTACTGATTTTTCTTGTTTAACTAGAGCTTTTAAAAATAAAAATACCATGGCAATCAAAGTCCTTTGCTGATGGCTGTTGTCAATGGCTAGTTTTTAATCCAGAATAATTGCATTTTCCAAGGCCTATCAAGAAGAAAAATAAAGAACATTTACAATAACTAGTAGAGCTGTGTGAAGCTTCGGTCCCTGATGTGATTCAGCAGAGATTCGGCCTCGTTTGGTGGCCGAATCTCCAAATCCGAATTGAACCCAAGGACCCTTTAATCTCTTCGAATCAAATCAGAACCCTCTGAATCAATTCAGAGAGATTTGGAAAGATTCGGAGATTTGGAAATAGACACAGCCTTAAATGTTCTTTCTACATACCTCAAGCAGTAGACTTCAAGGTACCAGGCGTCTCGTGAGTGCTATGATGCTGGGGTGCGTGGAGCTCTCCAGCACGCTTGTCAGCAGACCAGAAACACTTCCAGTCCACTTCTGGGTCCACCAGGCAGTGCATGGGGGCCCCCCCTGCATTGCCCTGGCTTGGCAACTGGTGCCTCCTGGGTCTGGGGGAGGTACCTGGGGTCCCCCCACAGCCAATTGCTGAGCCAGGCCCGGGGGAGGGCCAGCATGCTCCTCGGCAGACCCAGAAGTACTTCTGGTCCATGTCTGGGTTTGCCATTCCTGCGGGATGCTCCTTGTGCCCCAGCATCGCAGCGATCACAAGCCATGCTGGTACCTCGAGCTATGTGCTATGTAGAAAAAACTTTTAAAGCTGTGTCTATGTCTGAATTGCTAACTCTCTGAATCAGCATCAACTCTTCAGATTCGGATATGGCTGAATCGACTTGGGGACAGTGATCCAAATCAATGAATAGAATCGCCGTTCCAGATTCGGGCCGAATCCAAATTGCATAGGGCCTGCTTCACACATCCCTAGTAAATGGGTAACTTCTGGGGCTGCCAGCTTCTGCAGGCAGCCTAGGAGCTGGCAGTGACCTTCAGCTTTTCAATCAGCTGAGAGTAGATGTACCTTAGTTCTCATAATCTGACAGCTCTCTGGGCCATAAACTGACCTCTCTGAAGTCACAAGTTGGCCATGGATTTGAAATGGCATTCAGATTTGTCCCTCTTTTTCCAACATGCTCTGTGGACGATCCTGACTACTGCTACCTATTGCAATTCAAGGCTCAAATCACCAAATGTGTATTTCTGTTATTTATTCTGAGGTCTACTTTTCTTGTTCTAAATTTAATTGTTAATTGAAAGAGTTTGTATATTAATTAACATTGAAGATGTTCTCTTTTGTTGCAGATTTCCAAGATAGATCTTCCATGAATACAGGCAAAAAACAAACGGATACTCCTGCAGATGAAACCCATTGATTCATTTTGCTAATACAGTCTCTTTTACTATTCTATTCAAGAACATTCAAGTGCACCACATTTTGTTCACAACATTTGCAGAAAGCAAATGTGTCGGGAACAATTCCTCCAGTGAGAGTATTTGTAGTATGGAAAGTGCTCTTCACAACCATTTTGAAATATTCTAATTATGATTCAAATTGTGGTTTCAAACAGTTCTGAGTGTTGTGGATTTTTTTTCAAACCAGAAGCCATTAATGTTTAAGGTCATCTGATCAAGTAAAAAAAAAACAACAAACAAACTCCTCCCCCCTCCCCAACTTCAAATATCTGACTTGAAGTGACTGATGTAGAGAACTAAAAATGCACAGTAAATCTATGGTTTTAAATTAGTTTGCACTAAATATACGCCAAACAATTAACTTCTATGAATCTTATGAACACAGGAAAAATTTATGAAAATTTCAGAATTAAAAAGATTGCCAAATCTGTCAAATTATTTTTTCAATGCAAATAGCTTGTCCTGCTCTAATACCATAATTCTTTATTAAAGTCTTAACTAATTCTGAATTAAAAGCTGACATCACAAGGGATATAATGCCATCCATCTTGGTCATCTTTTACAAATCTATCTTTATATGACCATTTAATAAATGTAATTTTACCTGTGTTTGAAAAAACCCACTTTCAAGCAGTGGAGGCTGCTAATACTCACCCTGGATTGGAGGGAACTAAAAAAAATGTTCCTATTTCTTTGTAGGAATAGATTTATAAAGGGTTAATAAATGGTTCGTCATCTGGTGTGCTCTTTGAAAGTCCATCAAGTAATTATGTTGCCTAGAATTATGGCTTGCAACCATGTATACTTTCTACTAATTTGCTTTTAACAACCTATAAAGCACATGATTTCTATCTGTAATTTACTTCTAACAGCTATCAATCATCAGCCTAGCTTTCTTTGATTCACTTATGCCATATTGATAGAATGACATTTTTACTAAGTTTGTGACAACTATAATATTTAGCCTAAATACGTGCTCAAGCATCTAAAAAAACTCAACGTGAATTAATGGATACAATTTCTAACATCTCCTAGAATGGAGAAAAGCATTATCTTCATTTTACATGAGTGGGACAATGAAGCATTGAAAGGTTAAGCAACCTACTGAATATCACACTGAAACTGAGGGGCAGAGGCAGAGAGAGGTCCCAGGAGGCCTTCATTCAGTCCACTATGCTAAACCCTAGCCCATATTCCCTCTCTGTGGAGTTGCATATAAAAGATAAAACACAATTTTTAATCCTTCTTGTCTTCAGTTTCAAATAGGCACACACTCTTAATTCATGCCATGAATATTTAATATAACCCCTAGAGATGGTCATTTATTCCTGGGACCACTCCAAACACCTTTCAAGAAAATGGATGGCTTGCTACACCGATAATGGGATATGGGACCTTTCATCTGAGTTGGTAGTGACCCCAAGCTGTTACCATCTGCCAATTATGCCAAAAGAGTTGGTGGTCTCATCCCACTTCCTGGTGGACAGCTGTCCACATCGCAAAAATCACCATTACAATTGGGATTAAGTGATACCCTTGCTGTCTTTCTCAAACACTCTCAGTCCCTGGAGATGACCTCTTCTGGTCAGGACTGAGGCCTATTGGCAGGAGTTCATAAAGAAGTTTATCCTGCTGTTGCAAATGAAGTACCTGCTTTGTGTTCAAGTAGGGGACTTCAAATCCTCAGGGCTGCCAGGCTGACATCTTTCACGCTCATCAAAAAGCTCTTCTAAAACAAGTTAAGATGCTCTTTCTTGTCAATATGCCCATTCTTCTGAGCCAACTTTTACAGCCTTTCACTGTGATTTAAGATTGCCAGTATTTGTCGGCTGAAGTGAAAAGAACAGCATGATTTTTCCCCTCCTTCATTATGATATCTTATATAAGGTTTAGCAGCATATTGGCAGCCAAGGAGCCCAACTCCTTAGGGAACACCCTTTCTTTCCCCCACCTCTCCAAACACATGTGTTTTCAGGTAAATGATTTTCCCAAAATTCAGCCTTAGATAGAAACAAATGTATTCAAACATAACCTCGAATGAATAACTGCAGAGAGGGGAAGCACAGGCTAGTGGTTAGAGAAATGAAGTGGGAGTGGATAATCTTCCTACAACTGTGCTAATGACTTAAAGGATATGATGTCAAGTAATTTGGTCTTTCTACGCCTTTGTCTTTTCTGTTTATTGCTGTAAATAAGGAATGACATTAGCCGCTTATTTCACAGGGAACCAGCCAGTCTTTCAGGTCTTCTGCTTAGTTGCAAGAAGAATACAAAATATATGGTTATGAGTGGAAGGCATTGGATTCAATTTTCCCAGTGCTTTATTTTACCTATTGAAAAAAAGGGAAAGTAACTTGATTCTGCTTTCCTGTACAGAGATATTACACGGCTTCAACATCCCCAGCTTCACTGAAATGACTCTAGACTTGCACAAACAGAACGAGAAGGTGAATCAGGTCACTAAAGTCTAATGTAGTCATAAATTATTAAAACACTGAAACCATCACAGAAAAGATCAAAACTCTCATCAGTCAACAGGAGAATGACGACATAATATCAAGTTCTGATGCACCATATTTGAGCAGAAGCCACGCACCGAGACTGCTCTGTTTCTTTTGTTTTAACGTATCATGCATTTGTCCGTGGTGTGAGAGTGGCATCCCTTCACATGCACAAGGCAAGGGTCTGGGAGGAAGATCCTTAGCCATATAAAATGTATAAAATGCTATGTCACCCCATCAGCATCTGTCCCTGATCTTTATCAGGCTTAATCGTGCCTGTGTTCTTCAGACAGCGTGTTGGCTGGTCCTTGTAGACATCAGAAAGATTGAGAGTGATGAGACCTGTACCTTGTTGGCTCCTTCAATGCAACTTTAACAAAAGAAAAGTGAGTGGCACTGGTGCAGATTCCCAGCCCACGTGTGGAAATGACTCACAGGAGGGAACAACAGGCTGTTGGAGGCGTCCAACACAGGCATGAGCGGAGCTGGGTGAGAATAGTTTTCTGGGGCGTAATGCTTTGTTTCCAATGATAGTCTTTGCTTTTAAATATGCCAAAGTGAATATTGTGTGTTTACTGCTTCCCGACTGGGTTTGCCTTTCATCTCTTCTGCAGTAGGGTTCAGCACATCTCTCCTAGATTTTTGTTTGTCCTTTCAGTTTCTATCAAGTGGAAGACTCCATTTGTGGTTTGAAATGGCCTGGAGGGATTTCCCTCCTCAGCAAAGAGAGGTGTTTATTGACGGCTGCAGGCCTTCAACCTCCGCATTCACCTCTTTGATCAGCTTCAAAGCTAACGGTCACTCTACTGCTTCTCGAGACCCATGCTTTGTATGTGGGTGTTTGTTGCTTAACTATGCCTGAATGAAATCCTCAGGAAAGGGCAAGATCTTTCCTAGTGATGAGTGGGCAGAATGAAGCCATATGACAGACATCCTTGAATGCAGCTGAAGCCCAGTGTTCAGACATTTGGGCTTACAACAGAAATCAATATACATGCAGCGGTGGTGCAAGCTGTGCATTCACATGAGAGGCATGGGAGCATGCAAAGATGTTTGTGTGCCATCCGTGAGAAAATCCATGGAGTCAAAAGCTTTGTACAAAACCTCTCATACAAATTTAGTCTTGGCAAAAGCTAGTTTAAATTTTGAAATCTCCCTCACCCACAATTCAAGTTCTTCCTGCCTTTCCTTTTTGCACCTCCACCCTCCCCTTCCTTGGTGTGGGGTTTTAGGTGAGTCAGAAGAGCAAGTCCTGTTGACTTTCAATGGGACATACATTTTTTAAGCCACTTAGACACTTTGGAAAATCCCACTCTATTTCTAATTAAAAGGAAGACGTTGCTACATATGGGGTATGTTTACATATGCATTTACACCAGCTTAAATTTACTGCCCAGCACAGTGGGAATAGGCCAGCATCTACACATGCAGGCATTAAAACGCATTAACGCTGTAGACTGACTAAAGTCAGTCCCAAGTCATCCATATGCACACTGTTATTGCAGTAAGGTGTCTACATGTGCGTGACTGTGAAGCGAATAATTGACTCAAATTTACACTCAAGTCAGCATCGGTCATCAGATTATGCGTTAATGCGTTTTAATGCCTGCATGTGTAGATGCTGGCCTATTCCCATGATGCTGGGCAGTAAATTTAAGCTGGCGTAAATGCATATGTAAACATACCCCATATGTAGCAACATCTTCCTTTTAATTAGAAATAGAGTGGGATTTTCCAAAGGGTCTAAGTGGCTTAAGAATGTATGTCCCATTGAAAGTCAACAGGACTTGCTCTTCTGACTCACCTAAAACCCCACACCAAGGAAGGGGAGGGTGGAGGTCCAAAAAGGAAAGGCACGTAGATGTGCACCTGTACTGCACAGTAATTTCAGGTACCGTGCAGAAAATGTGCCCACGAAGGGCTAAAGAATGCCACCACTGGCCCCAAGGCACATGCAAGGCAAACCAGAATGGCACAAGGGAAAGGAGTAAGGAACGCTGATCCTCCATCTCATCTAACATAGATGGAAAATTCTGTTGCCTTGATTTAAGGGATCCATGTGGTACACATCTAATTGCCCCCCATCCCACTCCCACCCATTTAGTTAGACTCTTCTATCTTTCTCTGTCCCGAACACCTTCTACATACTTTTTGTATTTCTTTTTCTACCTGGTCTTATCTCCATTGCATTTTCCTTCTTATTTTTTGGATAGACTATCCCTTGACCCTGAACAGAAAGCCACTGATTGGTTTGATGAGGCTCCACTGCATAAGTGGGGGGGGAAAACCCTATATCCCACTATACACACCAACATTAATTATTTTTAAATATTATGCATACTCTGCTGGGGGAAAAAAATTGTCTTCAGGGATTTATAGGGAGCCTTGCTTTGCCAGCTGAATTCACTGGGTCCTTAGCCACTATGGACCAGATCCCATTCCTCCTATGATCCTAGTTCTTCCTCCTCAAGTCCTTGAAAAATAGTTAATGCAAAAGGTGGGGGTTTCTTCTCCTGCCTTCTCTTCTGTGACCAAAATCTCAGTGCTGTTATGACAGTCTGTTAGAACAGTGGGTCTGCTCAGTTTTGTGGGGGACTTGAGCAGGTTGAAATAAGACCTAGTTCTTCAATTCTAAGGAACATATAAATACCAAAATTGATGACTGGATAGAAGCTGAAATGCTTAGACTGTAGTAATAAATGACACAAAAATCCTATAATCAATCATTCACAGACATATTCTTTAGATAGATATTTTTGGGGAGACTGCAAGGAAGGCAACCACACGTTCTCTCAGCATCTTTTCTTCTGAAGCATTGCATTTCCTTTGGAAATGATGACAGTGAAATGGTAAATCTTGGCAATATCCACACATGCAGAATAAAGAGAGTTTATTCTGTGGTTGGCAAAGCATCCTGGTTCATGTGACAGCGAATCTGTGCTATGAAATCAATTCATATAAAAGGTTTGATATCTATACCGAGATTGGTGAAAAACAGGAGCCACTTTCCACAACCATAAACACTATAAATGCATGCAGCCATTTTTCTTCTTTGCCTGTCTCTTCTATAACCTCTTCACTTCCATTTTCAAACAAGAAATCACTGCATTTAAAAATCTAGCTTCCTCCTACTAAATGTAAACCAACAGATCTGGAGTCCAATTTTCTACAAAGGTCTTAATGACTTAGGAGTCTAAGCCTCAGTGACTTCAGCTGTAAGGCTTCTAAATCCATTCGGCTTTTTTGCAAAATTTTCTCCAGGTTCAGTTAGTTAGGCTGAGCCATTAACACAACTATGCAGCCTCAGACAACTTATACAGTACAAATCACGGAGGGATTTTCATGAGGGCCTAGTGTGTTCAGAGGGGAAGCAGTCTTAGACATCTTAAATAGGCCTAGCAATTTTTGAAGCTCAGATTAGACATAAGGAAGAAATTCTTTACGGTGAGGGTTGCCAAAATATGGAATGGGCTTCTAAAGGAAACAGTGCTTTCCCCTACCTTGCAGGTGTTCAAGAGGAGATTAGACAGGCGTCTGGCTGCGGTTACTTAACCCCAGCGCTCTTTCCTGCCTGGAGCAGGGGGTCAGACCTGATGATCTACCAGGTCTCTTCCAACCCTAGAAATCTATGAAATCTATGAAACCCTGCTATACAGCCGCAAAGCCACATCACCAAAATAAATAATTATATAATAATAAGCACTGATCATTTTTGAAAATTTGGCCTTTGTATTTCACTTTCCTCATTTGCAAAATAAGAATGTATAAGCCATGGTTATTGCAATACTAGTCTATATAAACAGGCTGTTTATAACCCGCAGTTTTTGTGCCTTGGGCAGTGGGCAGTAGCAGCACCAGCGCCAGGCTGGTGGTGGTGGCAGCCCTCCATCTTGCCCCCCCTCGAAGCCTGTGCCCAGGCCTGGTGCCCCATTCACCCGCTTCTAGTTAGGCTACTGCATATATCATTGCATATTACAACCACAACAGATAGTGATCTTTTTTGTTAACGGAGAGCAGAAGGTTTTACAGACCCCTTCATTAGAATAAAAGCCACCCCTCATGCTAGAATAGGCAAATTACTTCTAGCAGATTTTGCATAAGGTATCCATGACCCAAGCTATACATTTTGGTGGAATGATGCCTTATCCTCTCCTATTTATTTCAGCTGTGGTAGAAAATACCATCTGAAGGTCACCAGGAAACTCTCCTCCGCTACCTTCCAAACAGATTTATTCTTAGAAACAAGCAGTGAGATATTTTATGGTATAGTACTTCAGAAGTACAAATGATTGCTAATGTTTAGCATTGTTTAAACACAGCTGGGGAATCCTGTAAACAGAAGGCAACAGTTATAACCTAACTCATTTTAGAGGGTGTTATGGTACCTGTACTGTATGTACAAACGTGAAAGTAAGTATAATAGAAAGCCTTACAAAAGCCTCAACCGCTAGACTTACATCTAAAGTGCTTATATTTGAAACTGCTTAGAGTAGCGTCAGATAGCATATCTTATGCTAATTAATACGGACGGTAAAGTTATAGATAGGATACCTCATTAAAAGAGATGGGGTCTAACGTGTATAATAAAGAAATCGTGGAATTGTTATGCACACACAAAGAGGATTTGTCTCCCCAGGTTTGTCTTTCAGTTCTGGGAGGGGAAGAACTAATTATGCTACCTTGCAGGGGTGCAATGAGGGGAAGACATGCTCAGCCTGAAAATGCATAGAAAAACCAAACTGCCATGGCTCCACTACTATAGTATTTTGCATTGGTTGTTAAACAGCAGCTGACAAGATGAGAGCAGACCTGCTTTCCCAGTGAAGACAAGACCTAAGCGTTTAAAACAAAACAAAACAAAAAAACCCCACCCGAGATTGAATCTTCTAAAATGGTGGGATTGACATACAACTGCACAAGAGAAAAATATGAGAAACGTTCAGTGTCTTCTTTGCCTTCTCTTTCTTGAGCCTTTCTTCAGAAACTTCCTGTTTTTGCAAATGCAAGCTGAGCTTCTCACCTAACACATGCCTCTGGGAGCTAAGAAAAACAGCAGCTATTCTGAGACTTGAGAAAAATCTCAAGAGTTGGCAACATTGCTCCTGACAAAAGTCAAAACTTTCTCAATGTGAGGAAAGGTAAGAGAATCTACCCACATACACCTCAAATATGGACGCCATCATTCCTATGTGCCATTGCCACCCAACTTGCAAACTATAGGTGACTCAGTTCTTAAAAATGTTTTTTTTCCTCCTCCTTTGACTGTATAAAGAAACCTAAGTATAAGCAAAGCTTTTCATATAGGCAAAGCTATTCAGGGCAACTACATTCCCTCCTGTTCCAGCAAAGAGAGTTTCAACTCTGCTCTACGTGGTTTACTTCAAAGTTTGTCATTACTGTCAATGATACCGTCACCATTCTTAGATTCTTTTTCTCCCCTACCTTGTGATCCCTCTGCTGGTGAACTGGCCAGTTTTGCATCAAAGAGCAAAACAAGTGACCAGAAAGCACTATCAGTGTGTAATTTTAAAAACCCATCAGAAGAGTGAAGATAGACGCGCACATATCTCTTATACAGAAAGACGTTAAAAAAAAAACTCTGAAAGGAATTCCCTGCTAAACTGTAAAGATTTTCACGTTAGTGCTTACTATGAAAGGTCTGCCAGTCAATTTGGATGTAGACATATATTGTGTGTATATATATATATATACACACATATATTATAAAAAGATTGTGGATTTGGCACATGCTTCTACAGATCATACATCTTTCTGCAACATAGACTGATCAGAAAGTATTATTTGTTTCATGAGAAAAGAACAGCTACTTTTTCCAGGATAGCAGCATCTCTTTGCAAGTATCTTTTATTTCAAAGTAGTTTACAGCACCTAATTAAGCCTCTGAGAAAAGAAAATATTATCACTTCCATTTCACAGCAGAGCCAACTGAGGCACACAGTGTTTACACCACTTGCCTATACAACGAGACAGCAGTAGAGCTGGAAATAGCCCTGACCCCCAGTCAGCAGATTCACTTCAGGCATGTGTGGTTGCTCATAATTGTCACATAAAAGGGAAATGCCAATGTGTAGCGCTGAAATGAGAAATGTCAGGTTGGGAAGGAGGTTGCCGTAGAGTTCCTCAAGGATCAGTTTGGGGACTGATCTTGTACAATATCTTCATTAATGACTCTGGCACAAAAAACAGGAGTGTGATAATAAAATTTGCTGATAACACAAAAAAGTAAGAGGGATTATCCAGGTGGAGGAGGATATCAATACCATGTAAGGAGGGATGACACTGAAGAGCGGAGTAATAGAAACGAGAAGACATTCCACAGGGTAAAATGTTCGGGGCGGGGGGTGTATGTGTATCATACTACCATAGTATCTAGGGTCAGATGGGGCGTGTGTGTGTGCGTGTGTGTGTGTAAGTTCCCCCTCGTGTCTTCTGGTCCTAATAACTTGGTCACAGACGCACGCTGTCACCTCGCAAAAATGTAACTGAATCTGAGACACGGAAAAGTACCGCACTGGCACTCATGAGAAGCAGGTGCCACTGCAGGCTCTGCCACAGACTTTCCGCTGCGATCTGGGCAAGTCATTTGCGCCTCAGTTTCCCACTTGCAAACCGAGTAACAGAGCAGGCCTTTCTCCTATCCTTTGCTTGTCTTAGTTATTTAGAGTACAAATAGTTTAAAGTAGGAACTGTTTTGTTACTACCTTTTGCACTGGAATACACCCTCCGAGTTCTGGTTATTGACTGCAATCTCCTAGTGCTTGATGGAAGAGAGAATGGATCTAGAGAGACAGACAGATGGCCAAGAGGGCACAAGGAAACAATGAGATAATGTTGTTCAGCTTGATGGCCGGTGGTCTTGGCACACCAGCTACCTTACCATTATCTCAGTCTTCGTATAATAGCTAGTACAGTGGCATCATAGTCAGGTTCTCTTAGGCATTATTATAAAACATAATAATAAATGTCATCTCGATTTTCTTCTCTCTGCGTTATAGAGCTGCCTGGCTGATTTGAACAGAGTGCTGGGGTGAAGGGACTTCAATGCAACTGAAATCCAGGGTAAACTAGGTACATAACTCCCTTTAGGCTCTTTAAAATCCCAAGTCACTTGTACAACTTAAACTTTTCTGTCACTGAGGACAAGTTAAAAAACAGTCCAGCTGCCTATGTTGCCTATAAAACTATGGTAACACTGAATCATGTATTTAGTCACATAGTGCTGCACCCAGGAGAAGTGCTAATTAAAAGCGGTTGATAGACTTGAGTGCTTGGGTAGAAATGATGCATTATTAGAACAGGTCAATAACTTGATTCAACCATATGAAACAAAAGCCTTAAATACACTTTTGAGCAGAGATTTTTTTCCCCCGCACCCTTGTGCTGCAGCTGACAAAACTCTTCTGGATCTATTCACAGAAGACAGGTTGTCGGAGAGCTTAAAGTACTATTTTTTTTTAGGTCAGTGGCAATCCAACTTTATTGCAAAAACGACCTTCTGTGTCTGAAGGAGAAGATAACCTGCTCTTACTAGGGGCACAAAAACCAAATAGGTATGACTCAGAGGCTGTCCATTGCCTACGCATGACTGACTAGATTATAAAAGCAGATGAAAAGTTTGGGGAAAAAAAAAAGCAAACCCCCAAATAAGACATTTTTGGAGAGGAGGCGATCTGTGCAGAAAAATAACGTGGTTCTAAATAAAAAAACCCCCATGTTTGTTAAATAAAGGTCCAATTATTATTGTAAATAGGGTGTAGTTAGAGGGGATGCAGGGGTATGGATGCACCCCTGCTTTCAGACTGCACAGGGGGAACAGCAGTGGGGAAGGGAAGGGGAACCCAGAGCCTTGCCCGCCCTGGTCCACCCTCTTCATGCCCCTTCAGAAGAACAAGGATTGCTGGACGGGTCCTGGAATGTGATAGCAGTATTATTTGGATTGAGGCAACACAGCTCATCAGATTGTCTAGCTTATTGTGCTATGCACAAGAGGCACACATTTTTAAAGTATTTCACTAAACGAGGTGTCAGGGCAGAACAGGGTCTTCTTATATTAAAAGAGATCTGCTGAAAGATGGTTTACAAAACTGGACAAATATAAGATCCAGCCCTGGAAGGGAGGAGGTATGATTTTTTCTAATGCAGCTACTTAGTCTCTGACACAGATTACATTTCTTTTTCAAGTAACAAGAGTGATAAAGTATCTTAGTATAAAAATCAATAGCAAGCAGTTTAGCAGCCCCTGAAGTATTACGGCAAGGTTTCACCTTTAAGTCTCTGTAGCATAGAGATCAAATGAGGTACTATCAGCTCACCTAGGTGTTTTACTTACTTCCAGTACAGAACAGTTAAAAATCCACTGAAAACTATGGGTCAGAGCATCCCTTTCCATACTCCCCAATGCTTTCTCCACATCGCTGACAAGCTCTATCATAAAACATAGAAAGTATGATCTAAAGCACGATCAATTCCCACATGCTGTCTCTCACAGTGGACTGCACTAACTGCTTCAGATGGCGTTGCAAGAGACCTCCATCCTGTAGAATAGGACAGAACTCATTTCTTCCTCCCTCAACTCAGCTGAAGTCAGATTTAAGTCCTGAAGTGGGAGAGTTGTTCTTTATTCTCATTTTTTCCATCCGCTTAGGTGTGTCCAGAATGCATCTGTACAAGTTTTCTTGTTCCCCTTTAATATGCCTCAAAATAAAAGCAAGATGACATAGGTGAAGTCTCTTCCTTTCCCACCACCATGCACCTTGAAAGCCCTCTTGCACAGCTTAGAAAGCTCCTATATTCAGCAAGAAGGTCTGAGCTGTCAAGACTTTCTTATCAATTCCTACACTTTGGAGAAAGCTCAAGATAAGTCTGACCAGCTGTGAGCTGCCACAGCAAGGTCCAGATTCAAAAGTCTGATTTTCTGGCTGTCAGCATGAATAATCCGCAGCCCTAAATTGATGGTGCTGGTCATCAGCTGGAACATCTCAACAGTGAGGCTCCAGGCTCTGTTATAAGATAACTGAGCTGTTATCTAGCCCCTTAGCTAATTCAGGTGAAAGAAAATAAGTTACTTTCTAAGAGAGCTGGAAAATGTTGAGAATCAGGAAAGGTATTTTGGTGCGAGTGCTTGGGCTCAGCCGGGGAGGAGTGAAAAAGTATCAGTTGTATGGATCTGTAGATAGGAACTTTTTAAAGAGATCTACGGATTGACAACGCGATTGTGTTGGAGCTGGAGGAAATGCCTTGGAAATGAAGATTAGTGAAACACGTGGAAGCCAAAGACCTTTTATACTCCCCTTTCATGAAGATCTTTGATCGGAGAAGCAGTACGACACCTGATATTGTAAAAGATAGCACAAGACTGTCTCCAAGAGACAAGGGAAGAGGCCATGCAAAAGGGAGAGAGTTGTAGTATGCATGTATGCAGACAAAGCTCCCACTGACGTGTCTGCCAAAGCAGGAGCAGAAACAGGGGGCTGATGCAAATTACTTTATCAGGATGGGAATCAATTCAATGTTACGTTCATACTACTAGAGCAGCATTCATTCATTAAAGAGCAGTAAAACCATTTGCTTAAGATGCATGACACCCTAGCGGTGCTAGCAAGTAAAACGGAGCTGTTCAGAGCCTAATGGCCCGGCTCCTCAAAGCATCTACTCTGGTATGCTGTCTCTCAGTGGTCTACTGACAGAAATACTTCCTGTACAATAACACAGGGCTCACTTCTTCCTAGACCTCTGGGCTGAAGTTGGACTTAGCCCCAGAAGTGGCTAATTCCTATAAATTTCACAGTATCTGGATCTAAGTGCTTCTCACAGTCAACCCAGCAAGTCAAGACAGTGGCAGAGCTAGCAAGCAAGTAGAGGGCATGAGCACATCCAGATTCACTCTCTTGCCCACACCCTTAGCCAGCATGGAAAAAATGGGAAGTAGGTATTCATGTTCAGAGTTAGCAGGAACATCCAATTTTTGCAGGAAATGAGAGTGTCAAGTTATATTGAGTGCCATGGCTGTGACTCTCACCTCTGCAGGAGAGCTTCTTTGGACTAAGCAGAAATAGCTTATCTGGCTTCAGTTCCACATTTTCTTCTTTGAGGAATTCAGGAGCTGGAGGAGTCAGGACAAGGCTGGGGAGGGAAAAGGGAAGATGCAGCTGGTCTTCACTGAAGTTGGCATTTCAGTAAAACCTGAGTTTAAGTCACCTGCAGTCTATCTCAACAGATCACGATGACAGAGGATCACTTCATTACAACGCCACCTGGATTCACTCAGTTTTCCAGGCCAGGGCACACAGTACAGCCTCTTTCCTAGGAGGAGTTTGGGGTAGATACAGACCAAAAATAAGGCAAATGGGATCTTTCTTGCACCCAATTACAACCCAACAGGAAGCCTAAAGGCAGTTATTATATTGCTCGGTATTCAGAGCCCTCATCTGTCCAGTTCTGTTTCAGTAGGTACTATAACGGACCTGAGGAGGTGCGGCTGCCCGGGGCACCATTCAAAAATCCTTAGTTTCCTCTTGCTCCCTTTAAAAATAAACACATTAGGAAAAAATTAAGTAAAACAGATAAAAAAGGCACATTTTAAGAATGATTATATTTCCAGATGAAGGGCAGGCAGCTACATCTTCTAGTGGATGTGCTTACAAGAAAAAAAAAAAGGAGCAGTGTTAATGGATAAAATTAATTCAAGTGTTTGCAGCTTAGATTAAGTAAGCCCTTTTCAACAATGCTTCAGCACAATAGGAAGAACGACATTGACTCCCTGGCCTGTGATGGGGGCCTCTTTCAGTGGATGGGAATCTGGGTACATTTATGTCATCTGTCTAGCCGTCTGCAGTTTACCTAGGGCAGGAAGGTATTCAGAGGGACCCAGTGCCTCCATTAAGGAGTTTTTGGGACAGTTTTGTCACCTCATGTTTGCCCCTTCCCCATGCCTTTGACCTCTTCCTTCAGTTCCTGTTAATGGTTTGCTTCAAGGGTGGGGACAACTGTTCCCTGGGTTCCAGCCACCCTGGTTGATTCCCATAGGACCTCTGCTGTCCTATTTTTGCAGTGGTGTGTTTGCTATCCCTTCTTTTTCTGGCTACTTTGATATGTGAATATAGGTTCGAGAGTTGATATCTGGGAGGGAAAGTCTGTTTTCGTAAGCCGCACCTTGGTACATGGGCATGGAGAATGCAGGAGATGTCTCTATGTTTTAGAAATATTACGCACACCTCAGGTTATTGCCTAGGTGAATAAAGGATATTTCGACCCTTTGCTCCGATTGCTGTGTACCTTTGAGTGAATAAACAGTACATCTGTCGTGAAGAAGCTGTTCTGAATCACTTTGATCACAGGTTCCTAGAAGGAAGTTTCTTGCAGGTGCCAACCCATGTGGCCTGTCAAGCTAACATGGTAGGAAACAGGAGGGGGCTTCAAGGCAAAGAGCCTGTTCCGGAGAGTATTCACTGCGGGGTTCCACGCCTGGGATAAAGGAGGAAGACAGACGACTGCAGGGTCTAAGACACAGCAGTCAGCACAGGGGCAAGTCTCAGGAAGTGTAAACGGAGTCAAAGTTGATATGATGTACACCCTGAAGGGGATGGCTTACATCACTTGGCTGTTACCCCGTACTGAGCCCCTTTCAGGCTGACTTTAGAATTTGGCCCATCATCTCTGCTTCACAGACGTATTCAGCACAAGCTTCATTTGATATTGCTCCAACAGTCTACTTTAACTCTGGCTTCAGTTTACCATGCTAAGGGCAACAAAGGAGACCAGTACTGTTGGCCTGACCATTCTTTGGCTTCTCTGCTGAGTGCTCAAATGGACTTCCAGGCCATACAGTGACTTCTGAGAAGGGAACACCCGCTAGTGACTGGACTGGGACTCCTTACTCATCATAAGGTTTTGGTCATCTTTTGGTGACCCAAATAGGACTATATCCTTGTGATCAGGATGTATTCTTCCACTTTGGAACTGCGTTGGGTAGTCTCCATCTATACCTCCCGCTCTCCTGCCATGTCTTGACGGAATATAGCTATTCAGGAGGACAGATGTTCTTGACTAGATGGTCAGCTTGACCATTCTTCTGCAGGGCTCCACCTCCCTATACCGTACCCCTTTCCTCTTGCATCATTGGTCACTATTCTCCACAGATGGTGATGGGAAACTATTTTTTGCCTCTCTCTCTGATCTTTGACTTGCAGTGTCCAGCTCTCCTTCCCTGCCTGTTTGGCTGCTATAGAAATAGTCTCATCAAATTAACCCCAAAAGAATCCCAGGGAACATATTCACCTGTCTTCCCCTTTGCAGGTCTCCTGCCTTTTGACTTGGGCTTCCTCACTTGTCCCCATTATAAAAACAGGGTCCAGCTTCTTTTCTTACATCTAAATCAAATCTTCTGGGAAAGATTTTTCACTTTTTTCTCCTTCCCAGTGTTCTTCTCTGGTATGGATGAACCAAATCAAAGAAAAGGCCTCATTTCCATGGCCTTTGTTCCCCTCTTTTATGCTATCAACCAAATGTTATGAATGAGATTTTCTCCCTCTTTTTGGGCATGCTCTGCCCCAGACTTTGGGTCCTTGCTTGGGTCTTCTCACCAGCAGGATGGTAGAACCATTTTCTTTAGTTAGGCTGCCTCAGTTTCCCTCTCGTTCCACACTCCTCTCTCTCTCCCTCCTTTCCTTGGCTGGTTTACATCAACCATTCCTCACATGTGTTCTTCCCCTTGGGGTCTCAACTCAGGGCTGCTGCAGGAACAGCCCTCACGGTCACTCCCCCCTTCATCCCAGCAGCTCCCGGGGGTCTATCATGCAGCGCTTCTCCTCTGGCGTCTTTTTTCTCTGAAGGCTCTTCTGTTCTCTTCCTGTGCTGAGGATGCCAAAAACCGAGTTTTCTCAGCGTCTCCCTTTTAAATTGCCTGCTCCCTGCTGCAGGCCAGTTGGGGCTGGTTCCCTGGAGCATGTGCCCTAGTGCTCCCAGCATTGTCGACAGCTGCAGCTGCTCACGCTCTAGAGCTGTGCCATGCATCTGGACCTGGACAAGTGAGTTTTCTGCTGGCATGGCCAGCTCATGGCAGCATGGCAGGGGGACCCTGTGCTTGCCACCATCCTGCTGTGTGTCATTTTGTAACTCCTTATCTTCCTCTCACATCTCCAGTAGGAATAGAACAAAAATTGGGGAAAGACTGAACATCAGAGTCTGACAACCAGGAAACAAGGGAACTGTGCTCATGCTGTTGAATAAGAGATTCTAATTGGTCTTCACACACAATTCCATGAATGTGGAAGCAAATCCACTGACCTCCTCAGGCCTGCTTACCTCGCTCAAAGAGTTTCTCACCTGTAGTGTTAGGCACAGTATTAAATATGCTTCCTATGCATAGTGAAACTCATACCCACAATGCATCCACTATGAAAATATTCTGGTAGCACAGTATCCTCTTACAGATGATTATTCAGCTCATTCTGCTAATTTTTATCCTGAGGCTACCCTGGCATTAACCCTTTTCCTTTTTGGTTAGCTAGTCCCTGAGGAGCTTAAATCTTCAATCATGGACTCTATGCACAAGACAATGAAAGCAGCTGTTACTACATGTTCTGTAGCTTTCTGGCTAGGTGATTTGTCTTTATTTGAATAATTAGTGCTTCATAAAGTCACAATTAATCCATTTGTCTCCAAGATTTTGATTCATAGTCTGGGCACTAACAATGGCAAAGGAGTTTTATTGATGATCTCCAGCCTAATGGCTACAGGTTGCACATTCTGACAGATATAAGAGTAAAGTAGGGCAACCTGCTTCAATATAGCTGAGCCAAAATGCCATGTGCCAATAAGCAATAATATACTAGTGGCCATTCTGGCAGAAATAGGGTCATCTAAAATTCTTCACTGCAGTGATTGTGGTAGTGTTTCTACATACCATGTATGCAGATGCATACATGTAGAGGGTGCAGAGGTGGCTCTGCAAGTCAGGGACTGCTTGATGGTCTTGCTCTTGCCCCTGATGCATCCTTCTATGGCAGGGTATCCCCCAGGTATGAAAAGGTCACCTCACAGTTGTAACCCCACAACTCTGCTCAGTGTTTCAGAGGAAGGAAAAATAACGCGTGGAAGCCAAGAAATCTTTCATGAAGGGAGAACAATTTCCTCCTGACCCCCACAGTGAACAAAGCAATGAAAGCTTAATACATTTCTTTACAAGACTAAGATTGGATTATTGCATGTAAATAGTCCTATGGGTTCCTAGCCAATACCCATGCAAAAAATGATTGCAGGCAGGATTCAAGTCATCAGGGTGAAAGGAGTGCTGACTAGGTATTTCAGGGACATTTTATGTATAAAATCTACAAATAGCCAATAAACAAAGTAGGATAACTGCTCTTTTACTGTGTTTGGTTGGGTACTCGCAGATCACATCACAATCCACTGAAGTATGAATGAGTTTCACTAGTTACCTTTTGAAAATGTACCGGTACTTTTATGTATCTAATTTTTTCCTGTACCTACATCTTCTGTCTTGTCCTAGGGTATTACATTTATTCCACAAGCGCTAATGACTTCATAATTCAGTGCTCAGTGCTTGAGAGCAATTTTAATGTGATAAAAGTTTGCCCTGATGCATAACATTGTAACAAAAGGTACAAAATGAAAGGTAACAGGTGCACCATTAAAAAACGGTTGTCACACTTACTGAGAAAGGAAGATTTAGAGGGATATTTAAAGGCTAGGGCTGTAAGTTTTTTGGGGGGGGTGTAAAGAGGAATGGGACAGTTGATACTGTGATCAATCTGTGTATACATCTCAGGTTGTTCTCACTGAAAAATTAAGATTTAAAGAGGGAAGTCAGAAGACAACTTGTTCTTATTTTCCTGTGTTTTTTTCCTCAGCTATATTTGGCTTCTTTTGTTCATAAAAAGAGATGGGCAAGAAGCCTAGGCAGACTCTCATATGCAAAGACAGTGACTATTTCCTAAGAGAAAAGATAAACAAGAGGGGACCTGACACAAGTGCGCAAGATAGTAAATGGTTCAGAATAGGCAGACTACCACATCTGTCCATCTGTGCAATGACAATGAGATGGTAAATTAACTTATAGGTTTGGTTTGGTTCATGTGGATCCAGAGGCCCTACACTGACATTGAGAGAAAAAGAAGTGAAATCTGGTCAAAACCTTCCAATTCACGTGGGACTTTGGGTTGAATCCAGAGAGTTCTGTTTTTCTTCCATTTGGATCCTAAATGAAGTAGATTCACCCAGGTTCACCACATGGGTCACAAGCCTGGTCAAAGTTTTGGGTCTCTAACAATGAGGAGGACCCCTGACAACTTTTCTTTGGAACTGCCATGTATTCCTGCCCTTCCCTTTCCTGACCGCTGTCTGGGGGCATGCCAGAAAGAGCAACGAGAACCACTTTTGCTCCGTTGCCTCAGACCGCTCTCTGCTAAATACACTTGCCTTGAGCCAATGGAAGGATTCCTAAACCGGTCAGCAGTACAAATGGCTTCCTGTCTCTGAGCTGTAAGACAATGCTGAATGAGATAGCAAACAAGCCACACATCAAGCAACTGTGCTGATTTCACTTTGTTTACAGACTTCCTTACCGTACTCCTATTACCTTGTGCTTATTAATTCTGTATCCAGAGGTAGCTTGGTAGCAAGGCATGTATAAGCAACTTGAATCCAAATGAGTTCAAGTGTAATTGGGCTTGTACAAATTGTGCTTGGTGCCAGAAGATGATGTGAGCATTAGAGAGGATTTTTTTACTGAAGACCATGTGTTTTGCCTTATGTGCATTGTTAATGTAGAATGAGAAAGTATCGTTCCTATGTTCATTTAAAGCATTGTACAGCATAGAGGCAAGTGCTCGTGACTCGCAAGCCTAGAAAATAAGTCAATCCCTTCTCCTGTCTCGACTGGGCGGTGGAGCGCCACTGGAGTTAGAGGATCGGTTCATAACCATCAGCATCTGCTGGGTACTACTTGGAGGAGATGCTGGCATTGTCAAATGGATGTGATGAGTGGGACTCGGGACACTAATTCATTTTTATGAAGCTATCAAAAATCATGAAGAAGAGTTTCTGGGTTTGTTTTTGGGGGGTGGAGGGCAGCGGGTGTTGCTGCTCAACCTGCCACTTCTCATAAGGTGCCTATTTCCCTAAACACTGATTCTCAAAAATGGAGATACCCAAAATCACATGGATCCTTTGCTTTCTCCCTGAGGAGAGACAGCCTGGTAACCTGCACCTTCTTATATCCCGAGGGACAGTCGTCAGATGTGAACTGGATGCTCTAGGAGAGAGAGGCGGCAGCCATTTCAGCTATGGAGGTTACTTGAAATCTGTTAACATTTTGCCTGGGAGCCTGCAACCTTACGTTTTGCAGTCCACAGGGTATGCCTAGGGGTTATGCCTTTTAGGCAAGACTTGCAATGGCACTTAGCGCAACATGAGATGTTATGTACCTGGCAGGCCCAGTGCCACGTAGGGGGTCAGCAGAAGAATTCCCCCCAGAACGAATGTCTTAAGACCTGCGAATATTTGACAAAGGTTCTGTTCTGTGATAACACTTAATTAAAACTAACAATTTTAACCAAGCATTAAATTTGCACCAGCTCAACTTGCCTCAAGATTAAAATCTTCCTCATTTGCAGTTACATAATTAGCAATTAGCCTAATTTCATTTGTATTAAATTGCATTTTTTTAAACAAATATTATCTGTTCTGAGAAGAAAAATAAAATAGTGTGCATCTACTTCAGGGTATTTTATAGAAAGCGGCATCATTTTGCTAGTCTTAGATAGAATGTCAAGATATTTTTAATGAAAATATTCATTATTGCTAATTTGCATCTCTTTCAATTCTAGGACAGAAATCAGATGCAGTTGTCAAAACAATGCATTATTGGAGGGGTGGGGGGAACATATACAGAACCCCACATCTTCCTTCTGAATACAGAAAAAGCCTCTGAAGTGTATGATCCCCCCCATCACTCCAACAATTGAGTATGCCACCAGATGAAAGATAAACAGAGAAAAATGGAGACTGCTAAAATCTGAATCTAAATCATACAGCTTTAAAGAGGAAAGAAAATGAAGCTTTGCAGTAAACAACACCAATCATATACAAATCTGCTTCAGATGACTTGTTCTCGTGAAGATGTCAAGCCAGGCTGAATTTTTGAAGTCACCACACCTAGTATCTTGGCAGCATGGATTTTCTACTCCAGGCCATTGACTAGGGAAAGTATAAAGGGGACGAACCAGAGGGGATATAAAGCAGCATGCAGAGAAAGAATTACTGGCCTGTGCTGTATTTGGCATACAGAGATGGTACAAACAAGGAGTCATGGTGGGTTATGTCCTGGTGCCACTACAGTCAGTTGGACATTTGTGACTGACTTCAGTGAAATCAGGATTTTACCTTGTGCATCTAATGTTTGGATTAAACAATAGAGTTTAAGGAAATAAGGTGCTACGAATCTATTGAAATTCAGCAGGAATTAAGTTCCCAACTCCCTTGGGTTTCTGTGAAAAATCACAGCCTTAAACTTTCAAGTGATGATGTCAAATCTTGGTTTAGGGTTAACCCTTTCTGAAGGTAACATTTATTTTAAATAACTTTCCTTGCCTGATATTATCAACACTTCGAATTAGTACAAAGAAATATTTTTATACTGCTGAAAGTGATGCTTCACTGAGGTTGGACAGTGAAATGAAACATCTCTTTATAGCCTATCTGGGGGAATGCTGGAAAAGGCCTGCGCATTATAATTTGAACTCTTATGCAAATTTGCTCTATGCATATTTGCATCTCTCTTGTGCTCTCCCTCTGTGCAATGGAGTTTTACTAGCATGCACATTCATAGAAAGTGAATTTGAAGCTTGACTACTCATGGGAAATGAATTTTAAATCCATTCGCTGTGTGCAGTCACCCAAGAAACCTCATCATAATTATTTATTATACTTAAACATTTATATTGCAGTAGCACCTTGTAGCCAACCATGCCAAGGCCTTATTGCACTGGGCATTGTACGAACATCGTACAGGACGCTCCCAAGAGGTCCACTTGTCCACAGGGAGCAGATACAATTCTAGGTGATGAACACAGCCAATCTCAATTAAGCAATGCAGCTTAAATTGCAGATTTCAAGCATCAAACGGCAGAGCAAATAACAGCGGGGAGAAAAATTTGAAATAACTTTGCATAATGAATGCATTTGAGAGGAACATAATCTGTTCCTGTACTAGCAAAGTACTGCAGTGTTTGGGTTGTAAGCACGCCAGTGCATTCACTTGAGGGGCTGGAAATTAAACCAGTGTTTTAGTGAATTAGAAATAAGATCGTCATAGCAGTTTTTATTAGGAGTTTTGGGCCATGCCCCATTCTGCAGTCCTCATGTAGCTGATTAAGGGTTGAAAAAGAGTTGAATGAAGAACTTGAGGGTTTTGGACCTTAGTCTTACTATGTGCTAATACACTCCCCTCTTCTGATCATAATTTGCATCTATCAGTGCTGCATAAGGGAACACTCAGAGCCAAACACGATAGTACTTACTTCTACAGTATATTCCTGACAGGACTGCCATGCTCCCAGAGCAGAAAACATACACTGGGCAAACAAATGATTTACTTTTGCCCCATGTATTGCAAAGCCTCAGCATGAGCAGATCCTGCCAAAGCAGCTCTAAACACAAGTAACTCCTGTGCTTCTCCCATTGTGGAAAGGTTGCCTGTTGCTGGTGAAAATGGACAGCAGGTGTTAGGACATGGGATGCATCCTTGTGCTCTGAAAAAAACCTGCTGTTTCTCATCCCTCTCTGCACTTATGCACTCATTCCACGTCCCCTCCTCCTATTTTTGCTATTGCCAATGAAAGATACAGGCCAAAGTTCTGCAACTCTACCAAAAAGATTGAGAAGCCTCTACAGGTTCCCCAAAACCATTTCGGTTTCAGGGGATTCATACCAAAAGCACACTCACTCTCTCTCTGTCTAAAATAGCACTGATTGCACAGCAGGATTAAAAAGCAGCTTTGCAAAAAGAATCAGGCCTTTTTCATGCTATTTGCTATTTTGTGGCATTCATCAAACTCCTTTCCAAGCTTCTGGTGCATAATAAGTGTAGTTGCTTCTCAGCCACATTCCACCTTTTCGAGCGAGTGCTGTGACTCAGAAATCAGCCGCTCCATTCACTCAGTTATTCTTGAAACAAACACATGTTGTTGCCCTGACAACTGCCATATCCTGGCACTTGAGCGGTGTTGGAGATCCAGGAACATTTCCGTGCAAAAACATACAAACATCAATACTGCGCTTTCAACATCTTCACTGGAAAAGGTTTTATCGAGGGCATGTTTTTCAACCAATCTTAATCATAACCGGGGCCGCTGGCTTTTTCCTCTCCCAGTTGCAGTGCCTGGCTTAGCGCAGAATGCAACTAGGGAGCAGATTTTTCATGATTAGGGAAAAATAGCTGATAGTTCAAATCCCTGCTGGAAGTGGCTTGCGGCATTCACTGTGTGCTAAACATTGTCTTCCACAGGTTGAAAAACTAGAGAATTGCCAGCCATTAAGGACAGATGAACACAAAGAACTCAAATTGTGGCTTAGGAGTGGATAATGGGAGTTCAGGAAGGATGCGGCAGACACATAGGATTGCATCAGGTCATTTGCTGATATCAGGTGCTTTCATCGAGTCAAATTCGGACCGGAGAGAAGGGACGCAATTCTTCTGTCTGGAGTTTCACACGAGTTGCTAGCTTTGACCCATTCCCAAAGTGCACAGACATAAGTGTTAAACAGAGGAAGCAATATTTTCTGCTTAAACTTGACAACGGGAATCAGGGAAACCATGCTTAAAGCCTGCTTCTTTCACATTTTTTTTGTGGGAACCTGAAGACAGATCATTTATTCTCTTTGTGTTTCAGTTTCCCTATCTGTAAAATGGGGGAAATCATTATCTATCCGAACCTGACAGGGGTAATATGAGACTTTACTGAGGCTTTGAAAATTTTTAAGACCCTTGAATGGAGGATGCCATAAAATGTGAAATGGCAGCACATGAAATAATTTGTCTGGTATTTTTACAATCTATTTTTTATTCCTTCTCCCTGTTTAATCTTTTGTTTTCTTTTTCTCGCTGCATACGACAGTTTTTATTCCTGCTTAGAAAGGACTTTATCTTTAAGTTATTATCCCTTTACTTGTTTTTGATTGTTGAAGTAAATTTGGCATTTGTCATATTCTTCCATAGAAATACTGGGAGTTATTGATGGCACAACAGCATGCTGCGATTGCCTATTGTAAAACAGAAACGGTCTCCATGATAGTCGTAGGAAAATCAGATGCGCTATTTCATGGCATTTCCTTAGCAGGTTAACAATAAAAATAATGCTGGTTTCACGGGGGGAAAACAACCTCAGACAACATACACAGACAAGGAAGAGGGGTTCTGCAGGAATGGGCTCATCACCAAATACAGTAGCCATGGCCACCGAGTCTTCAAAAGCACCCTTGGCAGAGGAGGAAGTGGTGGCGGTGCTGCCAATCCCCTCTCTATTCAAGAGTTTAGCGACGAGAGCTCTTATCCAGGATGTGGGAAACCTGGGTGTAGTGCCCCCTCGGCCTGAAGGGGCTCAGACCAACATCCCCATCTCCCAGGAGACAACAACGGGGAGGGTCCTGGGGCGAGAGCTCTCAATTCCCCTTGATGAAGCCATCCCGCTCTCCAGAAAAGGAATGCAAGGTCCATTGGGCCAGAGAGACTGAACAGAAGTGAGCATGCTCGTACCACCCAGGGATCAGGACACTCGTGCAGGGAGGCAGGCACCTGTGTTCAGCTTCAAACTGGTTGAAGAGCTGAGAACAGAAGCCAGGACTCACTCCACGCCCCCAAGTCACCGTGGAGAGGTCAAACAAAGTTTGCATTCAAGCTGCATCAAGTTTCTGGGAACCTAGTCTCCCTATGTCACTGGCTTCAACGCTGTGCTTAGTGCCTATGGGAACATCCATATTTTAAGCACACCCAGCACTGTGAGACTATCTGCTTGGTTTCATAGACAGGACAAAACACTTAATTGCAGAATGCACATTATGGTTTTGGGGAGGGTGGGGGTGCTCAGATAAATTCATCAGTTAAACTTACCTTATTAAAGACATTTTTTTGGCAAAAATCTAGTTGGTCTAATAAAAGATATGACCTGTACTAGGAGCCCTGATAAGTTAAACTTTGTCATTGATATATCCCTTTATCATCGCTCCAGCAACTTTTGGCTACACCTATTGCTATCCCCAGCAGCAGAGGTACCGAACGGCCTGGGATCAGGCTGATAGTGTCAGGAAAGGATCAGAAGGTCATAAGTTTGATACACAATACATGCCCAGGATGGCTACCACAAGAGCATGAAGGGACTAAATGTGGCAAAAAACATCTGCTCCAGGACAACATGTTGCTGCTTCAGAGACCAGAGACAGCCAGTGCCACTAGAAACCCAAATTTGCTTTCAAAGTTGTAAATGGTTAAACACATGGCTTCTTCAAAAGAGAAAAGTAATGACACTGCACTTCACAATGACCATAAAAAAACTAAAGGCACCCCAAAGAACGTTCTTCTAATAGTAGCAACCTGCTACATTCAAACTGGAAAAGGCAAATTCATTTACAATTCAGCTATTAAATTGCACACCATTAACACTGCTTTTATGGCTTTATATGCCTCTAAACACATTTATTATGTAGTTATTCTGCATAACAGCATCATTTCTACATAGTAAAGTTGAAATAAGGCATCTATTTTCAAATCCTAACACTTCCATGTTTTCCAGATCTAGTTTCTATTGAAAAAAACCCAAAGAAACCCCCACAATGGTCCGGTTTGCTTTCAGGGAAACCTAGAGGGTTGAGTATGCATACCAGAGCTTTTATTGTGAGATGGTTTTACTTTATGACCAGTTAATCCACAGACTCTTTGCGTTCCATGGGAGAGGAGCTGCATTATTTAGCTCATTACCAAATCTCCCCATAGAGCCTTGTTCCATCATTTGAATGGAGAACTCCAGGTAGCTTGGCGCAACGTGTGTCATTTTAGAAAAACCAACAGTGTCCTGCTCTTCCTTCAGGTAATTAGTCAACATAACAGCCTATTACTGCTGCCACTTAAATGAGTTACTCCAGCTCAAGTAGCAGAGGTGTGTGTTTTAGAAGGAAAGATCCAAGATTCAAACCCCGCTGATGACCCATGATAAGAGCTACTCCATATACTGACAACTGATTGTTTCCATGGACAGGATTTAACGGCACACTGTGTTAGCACAGGCGCAATAAAGACAAGGTAGAAGTGCTGAACTCCTGCTCTTGCCATTTATTTCGGAAGGAAATGCAATTGTTCAATGTGCTCCAGGATTTGGTCCAATGATTCTCTGTAATGGCACAGCTGGAGTTTGGGGAGCTGGCATTTTAGAACCTGTCAGGGATGTCATCCAACCCTGATTCAATCCAATATTTAAAAAAAAAAAAAGCATTTTTCTGTCACACTCATTTTAGTCCACCCCAGCAAAAATTGGGCATGGTACAAATACAGCATAAATAGGCATTAAGTGGGATACACATTTCCTAAGCAGAATGACTAGGCTATTGTTTAGAAGATGCAAACACATTCAATCATGTGCCTTCTTCACCAACTTGTCGACAGGAGAGAAACAGGAGACGGTGCTTGTTATTAGCTGTACCTTTAGGATTCTCCTGAGCAGATTAAAGACCCAATTATGTTGGATTTGGTGAAGCCGTCTACTGTCCAGCAGGAATCTTCAGCATTTAAAAAAAGACCTTGGATTAGACACACGCTAGCTAGAAGGGCCTGAAAATTAATCTACCAAGCAGTCATGCTCTTGCCCATGAATGAGTATCATTCATGGGCAAGAGCATGATTCCCAAGACCAGCACAGAACGGCCATAGGAGCATGACCTACCACAGAGCAGTTTCATATTATCTTGAGTCTTTCTAAAATGGCTTGATCCAGCCAAGAACAACATCCTCCTTACCAATTCCTGTTACTTAAAAACATATTGGTACTTTAAGTTAGCCATGTGCTTTAGTCCTTTGCTGAACACACACAGAGGTAGTATTAAACAATATCAATGCATGTATAGGTTTCTAGATCTCAAGTGCTACAGAGGAGCCTGGAAATATGAATCTTTGTGATTAAAAATAGTGACAAAGTCCCCCTCCCCTTCAAACTAAAACAACAAGTAAAAACGACCCTCGGTTCACTAGTTTCTAAATTTGCAAGCTTTTTCAACCAAACTTTTTATTTTTGGAGAGTTTGACTCATGATTTCCCCAACTCTTGTGAGCTGGCAATATTAAAAAGCAGGTATCCTTCCCAGGCAAAAGGAGTGGAGGATGCTTCCACAGTCCAGCAAAGAGTAACTCTTCAGTGGTCCTAACCTACTGCTTTCCCAGTCTTCTGGCTGGTCTCCCAACTCACTGGGGTTAAAATGCCTCACTGCAGCTTTGTGAATTTTAATGCTGTGGCGAATGCATTTATTTATGCAGGAGGCATCTCTCCCCACCAGAACATTATGAATTGCTCCTTAGAAGGGTTGAATGGCATCAGCCTCCCCCACTCTGCCTTTAATACATGATTGTGGAATCAGTCAGCTTTTGCTGCCAGCGCTAACAAGGTCTGACTTTGTAGGATTATTTAATATTTATTCAAAATATTTGCAGCAGATATAATGACATAATCACTCAGTCCAATAGCCCAACATGGTTACATAAGAATACATTCCAAAAACAAAATCTTCAGTGGGGGGAAAAATATGTTGACAGCTAGGAAAATTTATTCTACTGTGTATGGTGCTTGCCAACACAGTTTAGTCTAGCATGGTATAGATTTATTGGGAGATTCTCAACTAAAGTTTTCAAAAGAGCCAAAGAAAATTAGCTAGATACCCAAGTCCCACTAAATCCCATGCGAGTTAGATACCTACAGCTCCTAGCTTTCCTTCCTTCACTTTCAGGTTTGCATCATTTTAAGCTAAATAATAGCTAAATGTTGCAGCTGCTCAGTATTTTTTTAATTGAAGATTAAAAAAACCCGTAAAATGACTTTTTGAACACCATTATTATTTATTATGTGTGTTGTGATAGTACATAGAAGTGTCACTGGGCGCGTTTACATGTGCTATTAGTGCAGTTTGATCCAGAGTTTATTGCTCCCCAGTGTAATACATTGAGCTGGGTTGGAGCCTGCCAGCCTGGGGCTGCTCCACCTGGGCTCAATGTGCTGCAGTGGGGCTGGCTGGGGCATGACGGTGCTACAGTACAGGGCTAGCCAGCAGGCAGCCCCCAGTAATGTAGCAACCTTGTGCCTCAGCCAGCTCCGGTCACCATCTACACGTGTATTTCAGTGCACTAAATAACTCTGCCATAGGACAGTACTTGTCCCAGACAGTCCTATACTACAGCAGAGTTAATTAGTTTACTGTGGCCCAATAGTGCTGCATGTGTAGACAGTGATACTTTACTGTACAGCTAATTAGTCAGCTCTTCAGTAAAGTTCACGTGTAGATGCACCCAGTCATTGACTAGGGCTTTATCATGATAATCCTTTATATATTCAGAGCTCCTGTGCCAACAAGCTTACAACCCAAGTCTAAGAGAAGAGATACGTCAGGACAGACAGACAAAGAGTGCTAGGAGGCAATATGGGTCACAATGAGGAGCAGAGGACAGGGGACACCAGCTGCCTAAAGGGTGTCAAGTCTGATGGAGCTGAATTCAAGTTTCTATGTTGGTCTCTCTCAATGATACAATGTAGTTTTGACTTGAGTTTTTCATACAGAAATCATGGGAAACTTTGGGGAAAATGAACTTTCAAAACACATTTTTCACTAAAACAGTTAGCATTTTCCAAAGTACAAAATAACCGGTTTACATATGCATGGCTTCATTAGTCAAAATGCTCCTGCAGATTCCCTGCCTAAGTAATCACTATGAACTGTCCTGATGCATACTGGTGATGGGTGAAGTACATCCTGCCACTACGTTTCTCTCCGCTTCTGTTCATGCCTCTGCTGGTTAATCAAGGAGAACTTCACTAAGTGACACTTCCCTGCCAGTGGAGGTTGGTATAATGCAACTCTTAAAATAATCTTATCTTATAGAGATATGATAAAAAAGGACTCTGACGAAGACTGCAATCTGGATTTCTCCTTCCTGCTCTACACTGCAGTTATGCTTCCCTTCCCTTTAATTTTTGAAAATAAAGTGGGTTTTTTGGATGAAAAAGGGCCTTTTGGCAAAAGAGTTTGATTTTTCCGATTATGTTTTTTCTTGATATGTATATTTTTTCAAACAGGGTATGTGTGTGGCAGAGAGAAGTAGACTATATATCTCCTTGTATGCCAGCCAGAGGTCAGACTGGTCAGCCTAATAATGTCACAGTGCCGTTTTTCAAAATTGAAAATTGTAAATGTTGAAATAAAATTGGATTAAAAAAAAATTCTTATACACAACGTGTCAATTAAAAACATTCCACTGAAACCTTTGGGAAATAAAATCTGGTAGACTTGAAAACTTACAGAGTGAATTTGGGAATTTCATGATTAATAATATTGGGGTTGCTCCAGTGCTAAGTGGCTATAATAGCTGCAATAAGTATATAAGTAAAACAGTAAATCTCAGGATACTGCACTGATACCTTCAACCATGGTTCATTAAGCGCTTTATAAACAGTAACACATTAACAATCTCAACATCTTTGTAATGTAGATGTAACTATTCCCATTCTCTTTTGAATCCATCATATTTAACAGCTAATAAAACCAGTTTTGAAAAACTGTTTTCATGTATTTTAATTGAATTCCAATAAAAATAACATAGGGTATCATTCACCATTTTTGAACCCCCTAAAATTGTTAAAAGAATAAGAATCTGAATAAATGTATATTACATTATATAACTACTTCAGTAAATGTTTCCAGATGTAGTATTTCTGATTGGTAAAAAGTACAAAATCATGCCAACCAATGAGCATCAAATCTTTCTTTAGGAAAATAAGAGAAAAATGCAAGACAAATTTAAAGAATAATTTAAATCAATGTCCCCGATTGCTGATTTAAATCATGATTAAAATGGGTGATGTAAATAACTTTGATTTACAACACTCCACCTTGCTCAACATTTGCAAAGAATTTTAAGGCAAAAGTGTGAGTTTGAAGACGGGGATGATTTTTAAGCTAACGGTGTTTGCCTTTGACGGTGTAAATGGTAAAGTTCCAAGATCTGCAATACCCTGATGCAGGACACAAATAGCTCTGAATACTGCAGACATGTAAACATTCACAGATAGAGGGCAGTGGTATTGGGCAAAAGGGATGGACATTTTTGCCAGCAGTTACTGCAATTGCATGGTAGAGGTGCATACAAAAGCCACACAAATGCATATACAAATAGTTCGTTTGCCACCTATTGGCTTTTGCATGTGCACCTTACTATATCTAATTTGTACATTAGTACAGGTATACACAGCTGGGATGGACACGTGCACACTTTTATATGCAGCAGGTTTATCTATGCATGTGCCAATGATACAGAGCTGAACTGAAAACCAGAAGACCTGGGTTTTCTTCCTACCTTTTTCACCAGCTCACTGCAGGACCTTTGTTAATGCCACTCAGGCTTTTCTGTGTCTCCATTTCCTAGTCTGTTAAATGGAGATACGTATGTCTATCCACCTCTGTAAAGTGTTGTGAGACTCACCGATAAAAGAGTCATTATTGTTCCTTTCAAAATCTGGTCAACAGCACATATTCTTTTTTGTTCTGAGCCGTCATTTTGCTAATAAAGTGACCTGAAGCACACACTTATCCTCTCTGCTCCTTGGCGATGCACCCTAGGTGCAAGATAGGGATGATACTTCCCTGCTTCCCTGAGATCTTGGGGTAAATTCACAGATGTCTGTCAAGCACTCGGGTACCACAGTGATAGGGACCATAGAAAAGCTTGTTTTGATTACTCATGCCGCTAATGGTATTGAATTATGAAGTTGGATGTCCTGTATTAAAACCATTCTGCAGCTGTGCATCTGCCTGCTTGACCTCAGAACCAAAATTATGAAGCAGCATGGTGGAAGGTGACTTTTTAATGGACTACATAACAAGATCAGGATACGCAGGCAAACATCAGAGCAGATGCTAAGACAATTAACAATGATTTCCCTGACTCGCCTGAGATAACTAAACGCATGGAGTCAAATCTGTCCCTGGTAGAAGGAGAGCAACAGGCAGAGGAAAGGTATTCAGGCCAGAGAACGCAGCAAGGAGGCTGAGCTGGTCCATCCACTCTTGGTTACATTGTGTACAGCATCACCACGGTCACAGATGCTCTCCTCTCCCACGGTACCAAAGTGTTACCTGTAGTCCTTTTGCCCTTATCTCAGGAGCCGTGCCTCATCTCCCAGCTCTTTTCTTTGCTTTCAGCAAGCGGCAGAGTTTATTAGGGGATAAATGCCTTTCCCAAGAGTTATATCTCCCCACCACCAAAGTATTGTGGGCTAGTATTAATGTAAATAAGACCAAGAAACAATTAAGTGCGGTCCTATGCTGTGCATCACAACTGCATGGCAACCACCTGCATACGACTCGGGTCCTCCTGGTCCGAAACGATGTGGGCTAACGAAAGACGTCCCTTAACTATCCCCAGTGAAGAGCTTGATAGAAATCGTGTTGTCTTGAGTCTATCCAGTAGAGGGTAGTAGTGCATACATTTTTTTTTTGCACACACATGCCCCTTGCTCTAATATCTGGAAACTCTATTGCAGTAGGTTAGTGGTGCAGGATATGGAGAAGACTAGGGCTGTTGCATGGAGCATGGTTCACGTCACACTGCGGGGCTCCCTGAGCATCCCTTTACTGAACAGAAATGCTCCCATTTTAAAAGCTCTTAACTGACCTGTCTGCTTTTCCTCTGGGGGGAGACGGGAGCGGAAGGGACGGACACACACAATAGACAAGTTAGCATATCCTCTGCTGCCGAGTTGAAGATTTTGTTATGCACAAGGAAAGGAAGACAGCCCATGCCTCTGCAGCTACAGGGCATATTATTCCCCCGTCAAGCATCCAGCTACACAACGCTGTTTGAAGGAACTCTGTTCGCTGCGTATGCTGTAGAGAGCCACATGCATCACAGAGGTTGCAGTTGCTATGGTGATTTTGGTGTAGATTTGAACCTGCTGTAGGGAAGGCAGAGGTGGGAGGCCCTAGGAACCACAGTGATTTCAGCTCCTTTGCAGGGAGTTTGTAGCACCACCTATACATGCTAGAAGATGCTTGCCACGGCAGCTAAGCCCTTTAAATGCTAACCGTGTGCTTGATATCCACTCATGCTGATTGAATGAGCTGTTGCTTCAATTAGGTTTATGTTCACATGTTTTGGATACTGCTATACTGTGGCCGTCATTGCCTATTAATACTTAGCTGGCTTGTCTTCAGGGAATCTAGCCCTTGGGACTAGTGCCAGACTATCAGCTCATTTCTGTCCATAACACAAGTGTTAATGGGACCTTTCCTTCACTGGCAGGGAGATGGATCTAATGGAACCAGTTCTGTTACTGATTCAGATCCAATTCTGCAACTTATTCCAGGTGGGCAAAGCTGTTGCCCCTGTACAGCCCTCTGACTTCAGTGAGGATGTGGACAGCTGAAGTCTCAAAGCTTAGGATCTATAGCAATAAGGACTGTTATTATCATTTATGTTAACTTTAGTCGTGCCAGGAGCCAATCAACAGGAGGACCCCGGGTTGCTAGATGACGCTGCATGAATGCAGAGTAGTGCAATCGCTGCTCTGAAAAGCCTACAGTTTAAATGGAGAAGACAGACAGAGAGTGCAGGAAGAAGTCAAGTGCAAAGGCAGGATAAACAATGGGAGAGGGGCATATGGCAGGCTAGCTCCACAACTGTTTTGTGGGGGGAAGAAAAGTAAAGGGAAAGGAGCCCCCAGGCTCTGGAATAGACCCCCTCCAGATGTGGTGTAGGCACCTACTCTGGACTCATTCAAGAAACGCCTGGATGCATATCTTGCTGGGATGATTTGACCCTAGCTGACTTCCTGCCCCTGGGGCAGGGGGCTGGACTTGATGATCTTCAAGGTCCCTTCCAGCCCTAACGTCTATGAATCTATGAGATAATGAAGGGAGAGGGATAAAGCAGGTAGAGGCAGCAGCAGTACTAGCTTTCTCTTCACTCCCCAGCCCCAACCTAAACTGAAATGTAGTTCAATGGCTCAAGTAGTCTGCAGCCTCTGTCAAGCCGGCCAGCAAGGTGCAGGTTGCAATGAGGATTTGGGCTGATAGTGAAACCATTAGTTTCTTTTATCCAAGCCCCTATGCAGTCGTGTCACGATAACGCTTTTTTGTCACTAACGCTGACTTGATGAGGTTTGGAAGCAAAAATTTCCATGCCCCATTACAAACTCATAGAGGGGTAAAGAAAAAGCTGGCAAATTTAATTTTCTTTCTCTCTGTTTTATTTAACTTGGATTCAATCCTGACTCCATCATGGTTGGAAGGGCATAAGCAGACGGTCCCACCCAGGCCAGGATCCTGGTGCCATCAGGATCTGTGAGACAGACAACATCCGCAGTCTCCAAAGGCTGGGGACTCTGGAAACGAGGATCCAAAGCTTTAGGGCAGACATGCCAAGGGTTGGGGACCTGAAGAATCCATGATCCCAGGCCCTGGGGTGATCTCCCTAGTGAGCTTGCACCATAAAAACAGACCTGGAAGTACCAGGTCCCTGGCCTAGTTGGGCATCCAGACAGGGCTCCCTTAGAAAGCTGGCTTGGATTCAGGGAAAATGTCTCAACATCAAGATGTTTTGAATCGTCTGTAAATTGCTTCTTCATCTAGAGTAGTGGCTCACAACTTTTTAGACTCAAGGCATGCCTCAGAAAATATCAGCTCTTGGTTTTCACTCAGTTTTTGACTATGGAGAAAAATAATAAAACCATTTTCCTGTTGCACCAAACTCACAAAGACCACAACCAGTCAGAATGCTTTTAACACTGGATTCCTATTGGAAATCACTGGGTTTATTTTGTGAACCATGTTAGCACACCTAGCAATGCTAACATTGCGTGACAACCCGCAGCAACCTCAAAAGGATCTCAAGACACCCCAGGGTCTTGTGGCAGCGTGGCTGAGAACCACCGATTTAGAGTTTCCTGGTTTCTCTCAGCCTCCAAGAAAATGCTGTACTGAATTGCAGCAATCCTGGGAGGGCAGGAAAAGTTTTTAATTGTATGCATTTGTGAAAGCTGCTGGATTGGCAGCCAGGAGGAGGAAAGTCTTCTCGCTTTTTAGATTGGAGCCCAAAGCGTGAGTAATGGAAGTGCAAGCTTCCTCCGCAATGATCCTTTCCAATGGGATTCAGGGTTGGAGTCATGTATCTTGGGTGATGGGGTTAGAGGTTGTTATCCAAGCCTGGTTAAGCCTAGACTCAGCTGGCTGGCTGCCGGATTTGGTGATGATTTCGGCAACATCGCCATGAGTCTCTGAATTGGGAACCTGACAGAGCCACGACTCTTTTTGAACAGCCTTCAGAGGATAACGACCTTTGGTCCTTACCAGGCTGTGTCCAGTCTGAAAGCTATCTGATTCTCTCAAAAATAACCCGTTCCTGGCTTAAACTTTATTTTCTGCCTTCAGTTTATTTATTGCATTCAAAGACTTTGAGGCCTTTCATGGCCATCAGTAAGTGCCCTAGTATCACTATGGGCTTTAATGGTTGACTCATCACAGCTGGGGTTCTGGCTCTGAATTCTTATGCACCAGTTTCGAAATGATTTACATGCAGGTCAGTAGAAGATTTTAGAGACTAATTCAGCCAAATATACTAGCAAAAACCTTTGTGCATGCTTAGTTAGTATATGGACCCTGCCATATAAAAACACATTTTCAAACCATCTCTTAATAACTTTTGTTTCCATAGTAACTAATGTTTATGTTTATATCTACTCACAATGTTTCTATCAGATTTTACTTCATGGAACAGCTGTTACAAGTCATTTCACCAAGACAGATGATCCTGATAAGGAGCAAAGTTTCCATTCGACAGAAATGCACATTTTATTCAATAAACTCAAGTAATTCAAACCCGGAAGGGTCCATGTGTCTCAAAATTGATTATCAATGCAGCAGCATGATGGAAAAAATGGAAAGACACTACAGAATAGCTAATACCAAATAAGAGGGTGTTACAGACACTATATATATATAAAAAAAAAGATAAAACCATTCTGAAAACACCAGTAGGTTTATTACATTTGGTCCTGATATTTTTGGATTATGGCTTTAGTCACAAGTATTATGTCTAGAAATGGTCTCTTGGGTGATTTGATCCGGTGTCAATATATTTGTTTTAGCTCTGACTAGTTTAATCTAATCTCCCAACCCTGGTACATCCAAAAAACTTTGTGGAAGAAGTCTGAGGTGCATAATTCATGTAGAATTAGAAATATTTTAACTCTTCTGTGTCTTCTGATGCAATAACCTATCCTTTACAAATATCCCATTACTTTAACAGGTAGGTGTCCTTAAAAGAGTTTCTGGCCCTGCCTTGTTGAACACTTCTTTCTTTTTCATGAACTACTGTAATTGCTCTTTTTTCTCCCTTCTAGGTACAACATTTCCAAGACATACAAGTATTTTAAATGAAGTAATCTAAGCCCAAGGATCAATAAGTCAATATTGTCAAGTCAAGGCATTTTTCTATTGATTCCAGTGGTATGTGGATCAAGACGCTATAGATATCCCACAGAATCCACAACATTACCTGGACTTGTCTTGCCTTAAGTAACTCAAAGAAGTTGACAGCATATCACCTCCTGGCATCTGACCATATCGTTTAATGTTGTTTGCAGTTAATCATAAAGGAAGGCTAGAGACAGAAGTTACACATAAACCAGTTTAAGTGATCAGAAACTGGTTTAAACTTGTAACAGAAATTCAGTGCATGTAAACCACTTTCAAAGTGGTTTAAGATAAACCTGGTTAAATGTAGCATCAGACTTAATTGATTTAGGGCAAACCAGTTGTTGGAACTTCTGTCCCAGACTGAGGCGTGACCAGATGCCATCCCCAGACCTGAGGCAAAAGGGGAGAGGGAAGGGCCAGGCCAGTGTTGTTGTGGTCAGAAATAGAGGGGAGATGGGCAGGGGAGAGATGCCCATGGAGGGATCCTGGCACTGCCCCCCTCTGTGACACAACGACAGGGAGAACGCAGGGCATTTGAAAGTGGCAGACACCCTCGGGTGGTGGAGCCCTGCCAAGCAGCTTCTCCTTTCACTGGGGCCACAGGACATCAGAGTTATACCTGGGTCTCTAGGGACCTTGCTGATTTCATTTTGTAGGAGTATGTAATCTCCTAATGGTGAATAGGATCAATGGACAGGTAGACATTACTGAAACACTTCCTTTTTCTAATTCATAGATCTCACAATATTGATACCAGTTGTCCTCTAGGGATTAGATCGTATTAGGGGTTCAAGATTTTAGATACAGAGGTCCTGTAGTTTGAGCCATGGCAGATATATGAGTGTGTCCTGTTAGATTTCCACTTTAATTTAAAAGTACATTGCTTGGGCCTCCTGAGTATCACTATGTTTTATTTTTCCCTGAACCCTGAAACTCAGAATGAAATTCATAAAAAAAAAAACCCAAAACCTGCCAAGCATCAACCAGTTTCAGACTGAAACCAATGGGTTTTTAGCGGTTTCCTATAAAAAAAGACGTATCAGCTCAAGAATGCTGAAAAGGCCATGACAAACCTCAGTCAAGGGTTTTAGATTTGTATTGATCAATCAGATTGGGCAAATCAACGTTGATCAAAGAGACCATCATTGTAGCAGGACTCCATCAGAGGATCAATATCTCTGCAGTATCTCTTACCAAAACTTTTGTAGGACACAATCCAGATACAGAACAAGGAACCTGAATGAGAAGCTTTCCATCACAGAAAGACATGGAAGTAACTTATTTCCAAGGCATGAGGTTTCCAGTTAATCATGATTCATCATTTAGCCTCCCTCGTACAATAAACGCTCCATAATATGACTGAGGCAGACAAGGTTTTTGGGTGAATCTGATATTTTTCATAAAACCAACTTAAATAGTTGGAAAAATTGTATTTAGCAAGCTTTCATGTTTAAAAACCCTTTATCAGACTGAGGAAGCCCCTGGAGTTGGCGTGTGCTCTTTTTCCATCCTGGAAGAACACACACCAGCTGCAGATGCTTCCTCTGCCTGACAAAGGGTTTTTAAACCCAAAAGCTAGCTAAAAAATGTTTTTCGAACTATTTAAGTTGGTCTAATGAAAGATATCAGATTCACCCAAACAACCTTAGACCAACATGGCTACAACCTACCCCTCTATAATATGACTGATAAATTCTTGGAAAGACCAGATTTCACGGTGGGTGCAGGGTTCAGTCTCCATGGCCCATTCACTCCTTACCAACTCAACTGAGAAAATGTGGAGTGCACACTGACACACGGGAAACTAGTGCTTGTAACAAATAGTGAAAACTGATTCATGACAGTCTAATTATATTCAAAACAACTCATATTCATTTGGCCAAAGAAAAAGAGAGCTCGAAGGAAATTTAGGAAAGAATAACCTGCAAGGCAATCTGACATCTGCTGTCTTGGGCATGGGAAAGCATTCCTCATGACAATTGGACTCTGTCACCATAAGAGGCCTCGTAATCAAAATTAGCATGGAGATGAAATTGCGGGTTATCAGCACTGATAGTGATGGACAGCTACCACCACTATTAACAAAAGAGGGCGGTATCCCGTGGGGGTCCTTTCTATTAGGAGCTGGATTATCCACCCATTATATATAAATCAGAACCATCAAACAGTTTGGTTTCAAGAGTTATGAGTTAGTTACTCTGTTCTGCTCAGGGCCAGTGAGACCCTGGCTGGAGTACTGTTTTCAGTTCTGCTACCTTGGGGTCTCACACCTGAAGAACAAGGCAGAGAAATTTAAGAACTAGGCTTGTTTAATTTATGCAAGAAAAGTCACTCTTCCCCAGGGGAAGGGGAAGAAGGGAACATGCAACACTTTTCTCATATGCAATAAGTTAGTAAAAAGGATGCTGATCAGTTATGGTATTCTCCATGTCAGTCAAGAACAGGATGAGAAGTAGCAAGTTTAATTTTTAGCAAGAGAGATTTATATTATGTTTAGAGAAAACAGGCTGGGTATAAAGAGAGTGAAGTGTCCGAATGGTCCTGCCTTGGGAGGCTGTAGACCACTGATCTTTCTAGGACAGGTTAGACAAACATCAGGGATGATGTTGGTGTACTCAATCCTAGCTCAGCAAATGGGGATGGACTAGATGACCTCTGGAGGTCCCTTCCAGTCCTGAATTTCTGCAAGTCTAGGACTGAAAACAGCTAAAAGGGTGAAACTTGCCTCAGAAATAGGTGTGCGAGTGGTGATGTTTGTTAAATGATGCTCAAGCATCCTGAAGGGGAGGGTCCTTTCATCCTATTAGGTTAGAGTCCTGATCCTGCAACGGGTTGCACATTGTGCTCATGTGAAGCCTCACTTAGATCGGTAGGGCCCAGGAGGGGTCCAAGGATGCAAATGTGAGAAGCAAGTTAGGGTCCTTAGAGTCCCCAGTCCTTAGAACAAGCCATTTTGATCTCCAAACACTTATTACTACAAATAGCTGAAGTGCTTGGGCACTGGCAAGAACATCTATAGTGCTTATTATGTTAATCAATTCTAACTCCTGGCTCATCACCCTGTGGAACTTGAAACCTAGGAAATTATTTTCATTGTTAGCCTCCTTCTTCTTAATTTGCAAACTTCCTGTAAGTGATTGAAATTCCTGCTTTGCAAAAGCAAAATCTTATCCGCTACTTTGTTTAGACAAATTAAGAAACATGGGACTTGACTCTAGTTTACATTTACTAAATAGTTCTCCCTGCTTTCGGAAACATTTATTACATTTTGCCACTGCACAAACTCCTCCTCCCTCCCGCTGGCTGTTGAAAAACAATGGATTACTTTAATCAGAAACAAGAACGATGTTGCAAGTAACTGTAACACAGCAGAACAGGAAATCTGTCCCTGCAAAATCTTTCATAAGTGAGGCTGAAGCTTTGCTCTTCTCTCTCTGTATCAACCAAGCTCTGAAAATAGAGGCACAGAGCCAAAATTATACTGTCATCAGTGTCTAAAAATGTTTTAGTTAAACATCTGGCAGTCCTTCCATTATGAATCTTGATTTCCAAGATTTCCTGTCTCAGCTATTTCATACTGCACCAGGTTGAATGTTGGCATGTACACTAACGATGACACAGTAACAGTTTGCTTAACAGCATCCTTTTATTACTCCTGAAACCAAAACAAGCCAAGAGGATATTAGCCTCTCCAGGCTGGCTTTTCAAAAAAAGGACTGAGCACCTTTTAAACTCAGGCCCCTTTCTTCTGTTGCCTTTTTTTTTTTTTTTTTTTAGTGTCAATCTCCTTTTGAAATGCTTGAAATAAAAAGTCAGGAGACAGATTCTCTTTTCTGCCATACTATTGAGACTCTGAAGTGAATTGACTTGTAATAAGTGGGGCCGCCCCGGATGTACTGGGATGCACCAGAGCCGTGTGGGTGTGATGTTTGATTTGGAACGGCGTTCTCTTTTTATAATGGTTTCCATCACAATCTCTTTCCCTTCTATCTCTACACTTCTCTTTCCAATACCCAAATTCATATGTCCCATCACTTTCCTCCCCCCCGCACCAAACCCACTCACCCTCTTTTCCAGGTCCATCGCATTACTCAGCTAGTGCAATACAGCAGATTCTGGGCTTAACTAGCTGCCTAAATGCTGCTGGTATGCAGAGGAGGGCGTCTCAGCTGATACAAAAAGGCTCCTGAGCCCTCCAGCCACTGTTGCCCCTTGGCAGACTGGAAGATGCTGGTGCTTCACCAATTCTCAGGTGTAATATAGTCCAACAGGGAACATAGTCAAGCAGTGAAATTTAAGAAGCCCAAAGATTACTCATAGCTAGCTTAACTTAAGCCAATGGGCAGGCACTGGCACAATTGAGAATCAGTGGGTGCATCTACATGTTCATTAATGCACCTTAGATATTGTGCATTTACTTTACTACTTCCTTAATAAAGTACTAACTAAACATGCACTACCTAAAGTTACTGCGTATTAGTGCTGGTTACATGGTTATTTAGTGACCCTTACTGCACATTGGCCTAATAACACTGCGCAGTAGGCTATTAGCACGGTTTGTGCTGCAATGCTTGACTGCACGGTGTTACTAGGCAATGTGCAGTAAGCATCTCGTGTAGATGCACCCAGTGGGCTGTAACCTGTTCTCTAATTGTGTTTCTGCTTCATATCCTTGATGAATCTTGGTGCGACAGAGAAACAGGCCTATGCACTAGAAATCCTTCCTGGGCGCCCAAGCTCAGAAGAAGTTTCAGATACACAAATAAACATACATTCAAGTTCTCAGAGATTTTTCTTCACCATCATTCTGGCAAAGCAAGGTCCTAGGGCTACCAGTGCTGTTTTCTTTGTCACTACTCAGATCCATCATTTCTAGTCCCATACCAAATATTTAACCACAGAACTCTTCCTTAGCAATACCATTTTCAATAATTAATGATGATGATCAATCCTTCAAATGTTGTCCCAGGAATGAACATTTTATGTGTTTTTTTGCCTTTTGGAAAATATAAGTATTTCAAAGCTAATCTAGCAGGGATGATATGCACCCCTATATCATCTGCCCCAGTAGAATCATGTCTTATAACCAGAGACGTTTCCATTTACATCAGGGGTGGGCAATGTGTGGCCTGCGGGCCAGATGCGGCCCTCCAGGCCATTCTACCTGACTGTTGGGGCCCCTAAAAAATTTGGAAAATTTATATTTATCTCCCCATGGCGGCCTGTCATGCAGCCCTTGATGGCTTGCCAAAACTTAGTAAGTGGCCCTCTGACCAAAATAATGGTCTGCCCCTGCTTTACATACAGTTCATCCGCAAAGTCTCTGAACTCTCTATTTTCATCTGTAAAGCTGGATACAAGCAGAAGCAGTTCAAAGCAATTTCCTTTTTCAGATTCACAGCAGAAGTGACGGGGGTTTTATATTGAAAAATATAGGAGCATAAATATTGGAAATTGGCAATCACAGCATCTGTAAAGCTTAATTTATTAGACAACATACTGCAACAAGAACCTTTCATCCTACTTTTAATAGCTCAGTGAAAATTTAGCCTTAGTCTGGTAAACATGGCAAAACTGGGCAAAAGCATTAATTCAAGGCTTCCCAGACCAGCTGCAAGGTGGGGAACTTTGCTGGTGATCTACCGAAAACCAGTTGGCTACATGGGAGTGGATCCTTTCTCTCCAAGAGAGAGAAAGATAGTAGGTTATGCATGTCTGAGAATATGTACATATTGACAGGGAGCAAAGATAGGAACACAGGATTGGAAAGGGCCTCTAGAGTTATTAAGTCCAGTCCTTTGAAGTCACAGGCACTGTGTCATACAGTCCTGCTAATAAACTGTTTGAGCTCCATCTTAAAAATCTGTTTTGTATGGGTTTTTTTGCTTGAATATTTTTATTGCCAGCAAGTAACATTCCCAAAAGTGCTTACATGTCCTAAGACCACACTTTTGTTTTTCAAAAATGATGTAGGCAACTAGAAGCCCAAGAGTCAATGCAAGTTTGTGGAATTGGCTCCTATATCCCTGTGTCATTTAAGAAAATGAGACTTGGATCTTTTGGGAAATTTCAACCAGGATAAGTAATATTTTCAACAGTGTCATGACACTGGAAACCTCTAACTATACACACCTGCTTGCTTCATTCCCCTTTCCCCTGAGCACTGTGGAATAAGAAGAGGAATCGCAGGAAATTCCTTCTGCTAAGATGCAGGTTTATCCTATGAACCTATCTGCAGATCCTTACAGTAACTGACCCTGCTCCCACTTGTCATGGTGTAATATCAAGAGTAATGCCATGTAAAGAAATGAAGTTATGATGTGGGAAACTAAAGAAAGGAGCAGAGTCAAATCCTGGGTTTCAAAACAAACGTTTAATTTATGTACTTTTTGCAAGTGAATTATTAAGACAGGAAAATACCTATTACATCCCAAATGTCATCATTTCCACCTGCCTTTCTTGAGTCTTTGAATGGGTTTGCTAGTGCTCCGGGCGATCTCATTTTCTAGAAAACCTTGCCTGATATTCTAACCAAGTGTATGGCTGCTCACTTAAATAGACTTTTCCCAAGCAACACAGACTGTACGTCTCATTTCCTTCCGATTCCCTGAAGCAGTCTCTACGCGTGCATGTGTGGGTGGGGAGGGAGAGAGAAAAATAGCAGTGAATGTAACACAATCATTTTCTGTCAAATTACAATTCTGATTAATTGCAATTTTTTACTGTTGGCTGAGAACCTTTAAAAACCGGCCGAGTTGTTAATGATTTCAATAACATTTCAATAATTACAATGTGTCTACGGTTTGAGGAGAAAGGTAAAATTACCTAGAAAAATTCTTTAAAAATTATCTTTGCAATCATGCAAGGAAAGCTGTGGGGCCAGATGAGCTCACTGACTTATCACATGGACTTTGCTATCCTGTATGTTTGGTACGTGGGGGTCAGAATGGAGATGGACACTGTCTGGGGGAATTCAGAGCATCTTTTTCCATGGGGGTCAGCATGGCACCTGGATTAAAATGCAAGACTATTTAGTAGGACACCTGCATCCTAGTCTTAGCTCTTCTGCTGATTTACTGTACCCCTGGACCAGTCACTTCACTACACTGGTATTAGGAGATGTAGTATAAACCATCTCGAAAGAGCATAGATCATCTAGTGATTAAAATGCTTGAGCCCTTGCTAAAAGTTTTCTGACACTGCTGCAAGCAGTGAAGCTGTTCTAGTAAGTGTTGGTGGTGAACTATGGGTCCTTTCCTCACATAAGAGTCATTATTTTGATTTCATATTCCCCTTCTTAATCGCTCTTACTAGCCATGCTGAGTAGTGCGGTTTAAATACTCCACTTCTCAGATCAGGAGCCAAAGTGTGTGTGTGTGAGGGTGTGGCCAGGAGGAAGAAAAACCCCTCACTGTGGGGCAGTATATTCTGTTCCATTTTATTTTTGTGTCATTTAATAAAACGACTACATGGGTGTATATATAACACCTTTCCCCACCTTAAATATGTCAACTTTAAACTAATGGCACAAAAAAGCCATTGCAATTGCAATTAAAAAGAACCACTATGTTTCAAAATGATCACAACTAAATATTTAAGGCTTTTTTTTCCCCCAGTCCTCCCTCCCCTCATTTTTCAGTCTGAAAATCCTATCTAAATTCCTGAATAGTTTTCAGCATACCTGAAATGTCATTTGGCAGCAAATTTACTATTTGCTGGAAGAATAATCCCAGCTTCAGTTCTAAGACACTCATGAGAAAAGCAAGATTGAAATGAGCAGAAGTGGAGAGGCCAAAATACCTTTGAGAACAAGATGAACTTGTGTCCATCACAAGCACAACTCTCTCTACTGAAAACACTGCGGTCACACTGTTAAAGCATGGAGAGACTTAAGAAACCAGACAGACCAAGTCCTGGACATTTCAAAGTTTCATCAATTATTTGTCACATGAATAGTGTTGGAGAAATGATAAAACCTTTTAACTACCCCTTCTGTCCTGAGATGCCTTCAGCCAAGAACACTATGGTAATTATGTATTGATTTATTGCAACATACCTAATCTATATGTAGAAGTATGCAAAGGAAAAGGTTGATCCTCAGATATTTATACAGCGTATTGATTCCTCAATTTAATTTTGCCACACAGTAAATCATGAAGAATATTAACACCCATGTCACTGCTAGTTTGAGAAGGAGCAAATAGCGTATGTAATACCTGCTCCTGTGTGTTTGCCTCAGCCAAGTAACCCTCATTCTTCAAGAGCTCAATCTTGTTTTAATTGGTCACAAGGAAGACTGAGAAGCATCTTGGTTACTGCATGTTACCTTTGTATAGAGAAAAAGGACACTAAAAGACTCTTTAATTTCATAGTGGAAGGCATAATAAGAACCAATGACTGGAAACAGAAACCAAACAAATTCAAATGAGAAATTAGGCAAGAATGTAGCAGCTCACTAATCACCAAAACACACTAACAAGAGAGATGGTGGATTCTACTTGAGCACAGAGGTGGTTAGCCACCGAAGTCTGACACAAGGTAGGCTGACAAAATAGTTTTTGCCAATGCTTCTCTGAACAAGGTAGTCTCTAACATGCCCCCCGACCCTGCCTTCTGTGCTGCATTTCCCAAGCCACCAACACAAGTTATTGGGCTCCTCACCATGGAATTTAGTGGCTCTAATATTGGAGAAGATCAGCTTGGATCAGTGGTTTTCAACTTGTAGTCTGCAGGCTATGTCTAAGGGGCCACAAGAGATGACTATGATCTATTAAAAAGTATGTAAATATCCGGGCCTACAATTCAAAGGGGTCTGCACCTCCATTTGAAAATTTTTAGGGGTCTGCACATGAAAAAAAGGTCGAAAACCACTGGCCTGGATGATTTAGCAGTCCCTTCCTGCCTTGATCTCTATGGGCACGTTTTTGTCATCTAAGGATGGTACTAGGGACAATTGCAGTGAAGCATGACATCTTGGCAGTCACTCTATCCCCAACTATAATGTAGCTTCTAAGTTTATTGGCACACACCACTGACTGGCAGGTCCCACTAATGCTTTTATATGGCATCCATTTCAAGATTCAATGTACACAGAGCATGCCCCGGTGTGGTCCTTTGGCAGTGGAGATGTGTCCTATGAACCTGGGTGGCTGCACTGTACTGAAAGACTCCTTAGCAGAGTGTGGATGTGCAGGCGCAGGTGGACTACTGTTGTAGTACAAAACCTGAGCAGGCTGCTGGCCCCTGAAGTCTGGCACGTCAGGATGGGCATGGTCCATACCCAGTGCTTTAGAGAATGATGGCTCCTCTTAACTCACCTGGCCATTTGGGGCAATACTTTGGTTACTGGGATCCTTAGTACGTAAGCTCTAGAGGTGACCTAGTCAGGCACATGATAGAACATAAGATGATGGCTATCCTGTTATCGTACCCTGCTAAAAAGGGCATAACAACCCAGCTGAGTGCCCAGGGCAGCTGTAACCCCTAGGGATGCAGTGACTTCTCACTGCTGCTGTGAGGCCAATGCAGTCATGCGGCTGTGATAACAGCATTTTTTTCTGAGCTTTCTCCCCACCCCTGAACAGCCGCAACAGGGGCAGCTCCCCTGCTTGGGCCACCCTAGCTATGCTACTGCTGCAGAACTGCCATTACTGGGAGTGGTTATGCCCTTACAGCCTCAGGATTTAAATGCATGATCTTTTGTGGCAAGGAACCCCAAAGGTTTGCTATATGTTCAGTGAAGCAGTGTATTATTTTATTCAAAATTTACCAGCCATTAATTTCATGGGGTGGCTTGGTGAATTCATATTATGGGACAAGGTGAAAAGGATCAAGTATACTATCCCACGTACACATATTTTATTTCTATGGAAGTGAAATGTCCTGTAAAAATATAATGAAACGGGGTTTCTAGATCACACAACTTGTGCAACTCCCATAACAATGGCATGTGCAGGGGATTGCAATGCGTACTGCTGCCTCCACTGCCCCGTGAGCTTGCCAAGGTGCGCTGAAAACAATGGTGCTTCATGGAAATGGAGCAAAATGGGTAAATGGATTTTGTGCCTTGCAAACATTTTCAAAATTCTGAATTCCCCCCTCGCATCCCAAATCAGGTTAAATCTGGAAAAAATTCACTCCCTGGAATTCCAGATGAACTCTCTCTTCAGATCAAAACATGTTGCTTAGACAATTGTGATACTTTTTTTTGGTTTTAAACTTTTTCTTATTTGAACTATAATTTAACTTGACTGTCATAATGAGACATGCAGTCCAATGACAAAAAATGACTTTTCATTTAAAAAAAAGTCAAAATGGCATTTTCTAGCTGTTTATGAGCTTTCTAGATCAGATTTTGTTTGAACTGCAAAAATCACGAAATCAATCCTTTCCTACGAAAAGGTCTGGGTATCACTGAATTGTCATCTTCTTAAATAAAGTATTTAAGCTTTCCAATCTGCTCCGAGCCTAAATTATCTATCCAGCACAGCTACAGCCCGTTCTGACTCTGTTAAGATTGTCCCATTTCAGATGAACGGACCAGAAAATAAAGTTCAGTGGTGTCAAACCAGTAGTTCGTTATGTCTGTATCTCATTAAGCATCTAATATGGGCACATGCTAGGCCATTTTTAATGTTACTTGTTTCTGTCTAGGAATTGCCATGAAACACGGTGGATTATTCCCAAATAACAGAGACAATCTGTGGAGAGAACCAAGTCCTACGAGTCAGATGACTGGTGACAGAAGAGCAGTCTCAAAAGTAGGGAAGTCCTCTGTGGCTATCAAGTAGCCCACTTTATAGAGGACTGCTAACCAAGAGAGCCCTGAGCGCTGGGAACATATTTAATTTGATAAAAGGTTCACCTTAAATCTTTTCACTCCTGAGATGCGACATTTACTAAATCATCCATAATTACAAGGAGAACAAAGTTGTGCCTCAATAAGCAAAGAAATGATGAAAGTTAGTCTCAAAATTGGGACGAAATTGCAGAACTAGTTGAGGGCACTCGTATTATCATGAATAAAATCAATAGCATCTGTGGGGGCGAGGAAAGACTAGACACAGTAAATAACACTGCAGAGTGGTTGGGTGCCAGTTCCCTTAAAGCACCAGGAGAGCTCAAGGAATAATTATGACAGAAGAGAGAAAGAGAGTATAAAAGGCATGGATCTTTGCTTATGGGTAACATCAGTCTACCGACCCTTCCGTGATGTTATTGCTCCAGTACAAAACTGAGTGCTTTAAGTCGACTACCGGCAGGGAAGATGGTTGGCAACTGCCACTGTCAGTGCATGCTGCACCTGTAACATGCGGAGGGGAGTACATTTCTCCTTTTATTCTCAGCCCCAGGAATATACATACATAACACCACTGGTACCATAAGGACGTCTTCTCAGTTGAAGCCGCTAGACACCATTATAACAGAAGCAAATAACTGTGACATCAATAGCAGCCTACTATCTTTCTTAAATATTTTTTTCGTTTTTAAAAAAAATTTCCAAATGGGTGAATGCCATTCCTTCTGTGCTTAGTAACTTCACCATACTTCTAGTTGTTCAAGTGTAGTACTGTACATCTCTGGAAGCACATTGTCATGAAGATTATTTACTTTGAAGAACATAATGACTCCAGGGTTGCATAAATACATAGGAACATTTTTATAAGGCTTCATTTTGCCCATTTAGATTGAATCTGTTATGGTCCATTGAGTCAATAAGTACTTAAAGACTATTAAGTTAAAGTGGTTATACATAAGCAGGGGAGATTCTTTTAAAGCACCATTATGGACTAAAGGCCTGAGAAAGTTTCATTACGAAGCAGTCTAGAACTATAGGAGTGGATGTGCTGGCTGGGAACTGGTGATTTTTGCACTTGAACTTCAAATCAATAGCAGCTTTTTACTAATTTTGTTTAAAAGTAGTCACACTGGGGCTGAGATTTGGAGAGAACATGAGCTTTTGTTGCTTTGGGTGCATTATATGTGTGAAAGTATCAAGCAGTGGTTGTTCTCTGCAGTAAAGCAGTTAGTGGCCCCCCACAGCACTAACCCTGGTTCAGCCACCCTGAGCAATTCAAGCAAGAGAAAAGAGCTTGCAGGAACAGATTTGCAACATTTACTTTCGACTGCTATCTCTGTAGTGCATTACTGGGATGCCATCACTGCAGCATCCAAACAATCCTATGCAAAGCCAGGTTTACTTCTCAAAGGTCACTCCAAAGAGTCGCCCAAGTACCTTGCAAGAACCTGTATTCAATTAATTTAAATAGGTGGTGGGCAGACAACAGCTGCAGGATGGCAGGAGTTTTTCAGAACCTCTGGCAGCAGTTACCATTGCATATGCTTTGCTCTGATGGTGGTATTTGGTTGTGGGGGATTACGCTGACACAAAAGTGTTTTTCATTAAAATAGAAAATTTCTAAATTCCATTGTCGGTTAGAAAAACGGCCTGTAAATCTGCCCCTAAAAGAAGGGCTATATGCAGTTCAGCCTAGATTAAAACACCACTTCTGTTGCTGTTTCCACATCTCTAGAAGTACGGCCTGACAAGGGGAGATTAGAGGCCTAATGTCCCCACCACATTGTGCCTTGCACCTTGCTTTGATCAGAGGTACAGCTTTCTTTATCTCAGAGGCACAGTTTTGTTCAATGGGCTTCATTCTGCAAGGTAATACATTTCCTGCTGGAGATGCTTAATGTTAAGGTCCATGCATGCTATGCCATTGAGTTTTTCAATTACTCCTGAATTATATTTCTCTAATACTCCAACAGCATTACAATGGAGACTAAAAAATACTACATTTTAACTTCTCCCTAGCTCACCCTGATGTATTATACCAAACTCCAGTTTATCTCCACTTCTGACTGCCACTCCAGGTTAATCTGATTAGAGAGAGAAAGTGGAGGATCTGGCAGCCTTCTGCATTGTTTTACCTTGCTCACACTGCCTATTTCACATTAATCAAAGTGATGGTTTCTGTGTTCACTGTGCAGTTGATATAGAACAAGGGCAAACAAAGGATTAGACAGAACACACAAAGCCTTCAACGAGCACATTATTGAAAACATTTTTATAAACTCAAAACCTGTGCTATGGGAACATCCTGAAGTCAACAGCCAGTAAATACACATATGTGCATATGTAGGGGTATGTGGAAGGGGGCATCAAAACTGCCTGCCAACTTTTTTCTGGGTTACACATACAGTATCTCCATAATGCTACACCTGGAGCCTTGTAGCGCCATTTACACCTGAGCAAAGGTAACTAAATCAGGGAGGTCAGCCTGTGTACGCCAGGTAGAGATTCAGTCCCAGAACCCAAGATTCATCAGTAAGGTGACTTCACAAGGTGGTGGAGAATAGATCCCTTTACCTTTCCCTATAGGAACCAAATTTTCAAGAGGGGAAGCGTGTTTGACAACAGTTACTACCAGGATCCTTTTGCCCTTGTGCCAACTGAGATTATACTGAATTACATACTTCCTCAGGTCTTGACAAATGACCCAGTGTAACCTCTCCTACATAACAGGGATTACTGATTTTCACCCAGCGGTTCCTGTACTGAGTTCAATGACTAGTGGTTGATTTCCAGGCTCTGCAAGGGGAGAATTTTACATAGCTGTTGGACACTATCAGGAGCTTCACATCTAATATCCCTAGTGTATTTCCTAGAAAAACAATGCGGGGACCTCCTGATGGGACTCTAAAGACTTTTCTGCTCCCTTGTGAAAACAATTTCGTGTTTGGAGAACACATACATCTAAATTATCATCATGTTGGTTATGGTAGAAAAATTTTTGTCGAAGAGGAGGATGTAGGATGCTGGTCAGTCTTCAGATTAGCCTGACTTCCTCCAAAAGTTAATTCCACGGCTGAATCACCATGAAACAAGCTATTCGTGGGAGCAATGAACCGAGTAGAGACTGATACATTTCAGATGGCAGATCTTTTTAGTTAGGACAGCAACATAATCACTCAGTGTCAAGTAGCCACCACTGGATCATTTTCAGCCAACAGCAGAGGAGGGCCTTGATGAGTCATGGCGAGAAAACTGAGTTCTAAAGATCTACAAGTTTCAATTTAAACCCAATAATCTTTACATGGTAGTAATATTTGATCACTGCTCATCAAGATTGCAATCAAGCCTGGGATATTTTTGGTTCTGCTAGACATTATCCTCGAGTAGCTGATTTTGATTTCCTGGGCTGCATTCTCAACTGTTGTAAAGTGTTGTGGTTCTAGCAGAAAACTCTCTGGGAATCAAGGGGCAATGTCATGCAGAAGGGTAAAGAAGAGGTTTGTAATGCTCCATGCTGGACTTGGGGCTGCTAAGCTGCACTAGACTCTATGTTGTGAGAAACTGGCCTCCTAAGACCAATTTCTAAAGATCAGAGCACATGCAATCACATACTAAAATGCACTATAAAACTGGCATGCTTAGAATACAATTTTTGTCTTTGTTAGGACATTGGAAGCACTATTTTCTAGAGGTGCACCGATACATCACAGTCCCATATCGGATCAGCACCGACATAGGGAAAATTGACTGTATCAGAAATCAGCCTTTTTGCCTGATGTGGCTGATAATATGGTCAATAACTGCCCTGTGCACACGCACAGCTGCAGCGTGCATGTGGCCAGGAGGGCAGCCCGATGCCTTGGAGAGCAGCATATGGCTGGTAAGTCTGTTGTGGGGGGAAGGTGGGGGGAGGGAAGGGTTGTGGCGGGGGGCAGATCGAGGCCCCCCATGGTGAGAGAGGGAGTGGGGCAGGGGCAGGTGCTGCTCAGCTGGGGTGGGGCATGGGACGGAGCTGCAAGTGGCTTATCTGGGGGGCATGGGGCTTGGGGTAAGTGGCAGTGGCACCGACAAGGGAGCCTTGGGGGAGGGGAAGGGGGCTATGGCAAATTTTGGGGTGGCTGATCTGCCCAATTATGCCCCTTCCCTCCCCCAGCCCCTTCCCCCACACCAGACTTACCAGCCTGACACTGGTCTCTGAGCTGCCTGGCTACATATTGGAACCAGATCACTATCAGCCAATATGGCTCCTTAGGGGGAAAAAAAAAAATCGGCCTTTGGTTTAGGCCCAAAAACTCTCTAGTGGTGCACCCCTACTATTTTCAGCTTTTGCTGCTGGACAAGGAGGGCTGCATGGCTCCATTTTGGCCCTAGGTGAACTGTTCTCCATGTTTCCCACTCTGCTCTGCACAATGCATCACATGTTAGCAACAGATTTCAGTTTTATAACTGGAGTTAAACTGGAATCATGCCAACAGCCTCCTAAACACGAGGCCAGAAATTCAGCTGGTAGAAATCAGTATTGCAGCAAAAACTTCAAGGGAGCCATGGCAAAAACATACCAGATGGTGATCTGGGTTATGGTGATATGCACCAGCTGGTGATTTGGCCTATCGTGTTTTATTTTAGCATGAACTATGCTGATTTGTTAAACTGACAGAGAGGCAGAAGCTCCCCCACCCCTCTTTTGTGTGTGTGTGTGTGTGTGTGTGTTAAACTCTTCTTATTTTGTTCATCCCTGCTGCTTTTTATGTGCTTCCCTGTACTTCCGGTGCTATGAATCCAGGTGAGCATCTGAAGAGAGATTGGCCTCCGCAGACATTTTTTTTTCCATGCAGCTTGTCTCAATTACTGGTGATGCATTTCTCTCCTCTGTTTTACGTCGCAGACATTGCACAATAAAGGTGAGCAACAGCAAGATCCTTTATGGCTTCTTTCCCCACCTGCTTTAAATTCCATGCACGCTTTCATCCACAGGAAGGACTGTCTCTTCTGTCCTCTGAAGTCTCTCAAGTCAAATCCCAACCTCTAATATAAGTGACTGATCAGGGGGGTTCAACTACATTGGAAGGCAGAGCTCAGCCTTTGGACAACTGCTAATGGACTACAGCTGTCTGATTTTAAATGTTCAGTTGCAGCAAGGGCTTCTTGCCTGATAAATGTGTGATTTTGCAAGCAGTTATAGGTCAGAAAAGAATGAAGCAATGCTGAGCACTTAGATGCCATGACTGCTCTCATGTAGATACAGGGGCACCCAGAATGGTGCTTTATAAGTCATTATAATGTCACAGCCACATATTAGAAAATGGGTGCAATTGGCCTGATAGAAAATTAGGTGTTTAGGGGAAATTACACACAGTGTGGTTCTTGTAAAGCCAGTTTTCACCCAACAGAATAACTTCACTGTCCTCAAAGTTTCTCTATAATGGAATTGCTCTGCTCACTGTCATGCACTGATGAGATGCAGGATTCAGCCCTACAGTGACAGGTACTACAGAAACGCTGGAGAGCAACCAGATTTTCACTCTGGCTTATTATGAACATTTTTAGGATGCCCCATTTCCCTGTGACTACAATGAACTGTTAACGACAACTTCTTTTCCCTTACCCCCAAGTCTCCAAATCTGCTAGAACAAGGAAAAATAGCTTTTCATTACATTGCCTTTCATATGCTAGTGCCACGGGACCGAACAGGCACAGTGCCTCATGGAGCTCCCGACTCTACTGATGCAGGTTAGGAAACAGTCTCCGCTGTAAGGAGCTTACACTTTAATAGGCAAGGCGGGCACAGGAGAGGGGAAAATCTGTGAGATGGGAGCAGAGGGAACAGTGGGATGACAGGAAATGGATTCCTTGTGCCTCCAAAAATGGTTAAGGCTAGGTGTTTTAGGGGGTAAAACAGGTGGCTGAAATCATCCTGTGCTCCCCACCACCACAGCCTCAGACTTCAGCTGGAATGACTTATGCTTCCAGCCCTCGCAAGCAGACCCTTCAAGTTCCCTGCCATTTGCTCTGTGCATGTCTTTTGGACAGGACTACAAAGCTGAAGCCCTCTGTTTCACGCTGTTTCAGGTGAGAAGCTGATTTCTGGTGTGCGTGGCTAAAACTCTCCTTCCTCTGTTCTCGTGTGCCTCCTACCTGCCGTGTTTCACTGCTGGCTGTCTATACGTCTTTGAGAAGGTCTTGGGCAGTGTTATACTAAATATTAAATAGGTCCACAACTTCATGTGGAACGAGGGGGAAGACATCGACCTACAATTTTTCTGTGCGCTAAGGCTCAAGTGATCTATGGCCTGACCTAAAATCCACTGAAGCTAATGGGACATTTTCCAGTGAATTCAGGCTTAGAGATAAATATGCACCTAAGCACTTGGCTGGGGCAAAGCCCAAGACATACAGATGCTATATGAACTGCGGTGTCTGTCTTTAACTTCCCAGAGGATTCGTGCAAAAGAACAGCATGTATGATCTCCTGAATATTGCCATCGCGTACAGATTGATCTGAGTAAATAATGCGCCTTAAAAATGCCAAGTCAGTAGCATTGTGCAAAATATCACAGGGAATGAGTCATTCTGTGGATTAGAGCCTGGAACTGAGGAACACAAGATATCTCTATATGGTAATGACATCCTCCTGCAACTTTCAGAGCTAGTTAATTCTATAATCACTCTTAATCAGTGCACTGGAGAATACTGTAGCCCGTCCAACTTTAGGATCAATTTGAACAAATCCAAAGCCTTCAGTGTCCCTCAGCTGCCACCAGAATTAGGAACAGACAATTTCCATTTCAAATGAGCTGGATGATACCTGATTTCAAATCAAACAAACCTTTCCCAGCTACCTCAAGACACTTAATGCTAATTTGTTATTTCATAAGAGACCCTTAACCAAGAGAGACAGATTAATGGCCAGAGCTTAATTAGCAAGCATTTGAAGATGCAGGGGCCACTTTGGCTTCTAGCCATGTTATCTTGCAGCCCAGAATTCCCCCTAGGAGCTATTTATCCTTAGCATCAGGGGCCCATCTTGAAGAGGGATGAAATTTATTGCTGATCTCTTTACTATTAACAATCATCACTCATTTCACACATCACATCATAAGTTCAGCATCCTTCACTTGGAAGTTTTCTGTGCTTATTAACCAGGCTCTGTGCTTAATAGAGGCGGGCTATTTACCAAATTCACAGCCATCTGTCATAAGCTTTTTATTGAACAAGGTGAGAGCAGAAAGGGCTTTCCTCGATTAAATCAACTAGACATTGGCAGGAAACACAAAGGGTGGAATAGCAGATGGAAAAGAAATGCCTGTTCCCCCCAGATAATGTTATTTCTCAAAACCACTACAAAGGACAGCATTTCAGAATCATGGGCTATTAGTCCTTTAATGCCTAAACAAGAAACTCTCCGTGTTGTTTTAAGGGGGTCAACCGTGCCGACTTTCAGCTGATTTTCTATGCTGCTGGGCAAATCAGACTTCAATCAGAAAGAAGACAGTTTCATGTGTTTGGTACCGCAAGACTATGGAAAGCATATGATTCATAAAGATTTTGCTTTGTCTTCAGTTTTATTTTCTGGCTAACTCATGCTGGAGTGTGGACCGGAGCAAACTGCAGGCTTTGTTATGCCTCTTTTTTAAGACACAAGTGGCCAAGAACGGGGCTGAGGAGAAGTAGCAGTGAGCAGCGCCACGGCACGCTGATCCTGGCATGAAAACAAGATGGTTAATGGTTATTTGTGCAGTTTGCTGTTCCCGGCTGGAAGGCGTGCGGCAAGGAAAGGCCAAGGAGTGGCCATCTCTGCAACATGCTCTTGGGTCCTGTAAAGGGTACCATTTCTCCTGATTGCTGAAAATTGCTTGCTAATCTCAAATGACAGTTTTAAGGGAAAACTGCCAACTTTAAACCCATACATTTTGTCGGCTCTGTTTCTGAAAATCATTGTCATCGTGGCAGCCGTGTCTGGGCCTCATGATTCACTCTCCCCTTCTCCTAGCAAAAGCAAGGCAAGGTGGAGTCATGTGGGGAGTAGAATTCAGGTCCCTTCTGGCTAATAGTAGTAGTCATTCTTCCCTTGCAAGCCAGCGTGCTAATCACTAGAAAAGGCACGCTGTTTTCTGACATGTCTCATGAATAAACTAAACCTGAGTAGGATGGAAACTGGCTGTGGAGCAAACACAAATGCATGGGGGTTTTATGTTCTTCATAGGTGTTGCTAGAAGTAACAAATGTTATGGGCAGGAAAAGACTCCTTCAGGAGACATTAATTCATTTGCTTTAAGAATAGCAAGGGAAGCTAATCTATACAATGCCAGCACATTGACTCTCTTTACCGTAGTGTCTGAGAGCCTTGCATGTATGGATGAGCTAATTAAACCTCATCACCTGCCTGTGAAGTAGCCTATTCCCATCTGACTCATGAAGACTGAGGTAGAGAGGGGGCTTAGGCCTCTTGCCCTGGCTTTGGCAGGACCAGGAATTGGACCCTGGTACCCAGTCTTGCGGCTGAACCTCAAGACCATCAAGGACTGGGCAGTAGTAGGATTATAGCAGAATTGTCTTGAGGTCAGGAAATAAAGTCAAACACTAGGCAACAAATGCAAAGTATAGGAATGACTGTATGAAGTCAGATCAGTGATCTAATGCAATCTAATATCCAGACTCAGACAGTATCCAAATATTTGATTGTTGTGGAAGAAAGTGTAAGAAGTGCAATAATGGATTGGGTACTTCTCAAGGGTCAGGTGTCGACGCCGTGGCTTCTGCAGAAAGCAAAGAAGGGACAGATGATATAAATGGTGCAGCCCTGGGCAACTGCCTAATTATCCATATTTAAGTCCATAGTGCATTCTCCAGCTACAGCTGGAGAATTCATCAAGACTGCAATGCAAGACATGTCCCACCGTGTGCTCTTTACTGCAAGTCCGCTCTGTGTGCAGAACCATACCACTCAATGGAAATTTCAAAGCACCTTTTCTCCCAGCCACTTTCCATTTCATGGACTGTTCTGCTTTTGGTCTCTCCGCACAGGAGCTGAAAGCACAAGCACACCAAAGAAAGAAAGGAAGAAAAGGAGAGAACCAAGCCCTCTTGCATGCCTATCTTCATCAAAACAAAAACGTTAATGAAATGTGCAATTTTCTGTGTGATGTGTGTCCTGCAGCCAGGCTTCTTCTTCTGATTAAATCTGTATCCTCAGCAATTCTCAAAAGATCTCTAAAGAATCAATACTTATTACCTGAAGAGCCACATTCCCTCTAAAATTAGTGTTAGAAGAAGTGTAAGTTTCCTATCGAGCAACATAACTGGGTAGACATTACCTCCACAAGGGCCTTTGAAAACCATTACCGGTTTCCAAGAGAGCACTAATCATTTTCTACATGGTTTTATCTGCTTAATCCCATTATAAAGATTTGCAGCAAGAAAGTCAACCATTCATAATCCCAAATGTCTTAGAAAAGCCAGAACAACAGGCTCCTGATATTTGGGAGGGGATAAACGGTGCATGTTAGTTACTGTGATGGGACTCTTGCCCCTAATGCCTATAACAATGCTGAGGATCTCTGCTATTCAGTGTCACCAGCTATATGAATAGGAGGAAAACTAGTTTTAAGTTGAAGGCATTATGCTGGAACACAGAAGATACTCACTCTGCCACAGGTTTGCTAAGTGATCTTGGGCAAGATATTTAATCTTTCTGAGCCTCCGCTCCTCCAGTATAAAGCAGGGATAACACAACACACTTCCTTTTCTCTGCTCTTTGGCTACCTGATTTGGATGATAGATTCTGCGGCGCAGCATGTTATTATGTGTTTATATGCTACATAACCCAAGGGACCCCCAGCCTTGGCTGAGCCCCTTGGTACTGCTGCTATACTAATTGCACTAATCACCATCACCACCATAGGAACACAAGACCAGAAGGGGCCTCCTGGGGTCTCTCGAGACTCTTCTGTTTTCGTGCTGGTTGTCATTTGCAACCTAAACAAAAGCATTACAGTCATTTCCTTTATTGCTATCACCTTTCCCATTCACTTGATCTCACCACTGCTGGGGCAAGAGCATTCTGTATCTCCTCTTGTTAGGGGTCACCTTCTTGTAAATACAGCAATTCTGGATTGCTTTTCAGATTGCACCTGAAAATACCCTGGCTAAAACCTTCTGCTGTCCTTTTGGTTCATATTTAACATGTAACCATATAATTTTAATTCAGAGAATCATGCCTCAGCTGTACATATTTCCAGTAGATATAACTGAAGTGATATAGGCCAACTGAGGGTGGGACCCAAAATCTTTTGGGTTTCAGTTTGTATGCAGTACGCTGGTGAAAATCAAATAATACTGTGCTACCAGTACCAGTACACATTAACTGATTTTGCAACCCAGTCTTCTTAGATCAGGGGTAGGCAACGTTTTTTGGCCGGAGTGCCAAAAACCCCACAATGTCTACCTTGGAAGGTGCCAGAGTGCCAGCATGCCAGAAAAACAAAATGGGGAGAAGGGAGGGGGTACACGGCAGGACGCACTGCATATTAGTATATTTAATAATAACAAATGTTGCCTTTGTTGTTGTGTATTTTTTTTGTTGAGCATGTTGCAATGACAGAGGGAGAAAAAAGACTAATAAGAGAAAGAGAAGAGAGAGAGAGAGAGAAAGAAAAAGGAAAGCAAAGAGAGAACCAGATACACGTGCACACACATGCACACAGAGAACCACGTGCACAAACACAGAGAACCAGAACACACTCAGAACAGACATGTGCACACACACATCCAGAACCAGACATGTGCGCACATAGACACACAGGACCGGACAGAGGCAGACAAACACACAGAACCAGATGTGCGGGCACATGGAGCCGGGCTCCTGGGCCACTGGACAAAGTCCGACCCAACAACGCCGTGGTCTCCCCTGTGCTTCCCTGGGGAGCCAGCCCTTGGGCTGCAGCACAGCTGGCTGAGGCCCCAGCCCAGATCCTGCCCATCAGCCCAACCACCTACCCACCTTGCACAGCTAAGCCCGCAAAAGGTGCAGCACTCCTGGCAAGGGGCAGTGCCAGCCTCAACCTGGGGGGCTGGGGCTGGGCGGGAGTCAGGCGGGCTCAGCTGCAAGCCCTGCTGCAAGCAGCCTGGGCTCTGTGGTGGCAGCAGCTACCAGAGCCAGGGTTGGCTGCAGCTGGGAGGCTGCGAACAGCTGCTCCAGGCTCCGGCATCAGCTCCATACCGGGGGGTGCATGCATGCCTTGGAGCGGATAGTGGGGATAGGGCCTGAGGCAGTACAGCCCTCCCACTGTCAGCTCTGAGGTGCACAAGCCGTTGCTGCCAGCATGGCAGAGCCCAAGCTGGCTACAAACAACTGCACTGGGCTATGGATCCCAGCCACCAGCTCTGTGCCGGCAGTGGAGGAGAGGCCGGGGTTATGCTGCCTTGGGCTCCTCCTCCACCGTCTGCTCCGAGGCGTGTGTGCACCCACCAGCATGAACTAATGCCGGAGCAGATTGCCTCTTGGCTGCAATCAGCCCAGGCTCTGGGTAGCTGCTACCAACCATGGTCTGCTTGCAGCAGGGCCTGCAGCCGCCCAGCCACCTGCTGGGAGCAGCCCGGGCTTCATGGCCAGCAGCAGCTGCTTAGAGCCCAGGCTGGCAGTGGCATGCCAAGCAAAACAGCCTTGCGTGCTGTGTTGGGCACATGTGCCAAGGGTTGCTGACCCCTGTTGTAGACCAAAGACAGTGATCCCAAGCCTGTTCTGGGTAACTTTCCTTCCTCTACTAAACCAAAATGAGGAACTTTCTATACAAAGATGATCACAGGACACCTCCTAAATATCAGCTGAGCTGCTGAATGTTGTTGCACGATGGGTGAGTGGAGTTATACCCAATGAACAGACAGAGACTGAGGAACGGAGAGGTTAAGTACTTGGCCAGTAGTACAGCTGCTCAGTAGCAGAGTCAGGCAGAGAAACTAGGAGCCTTGACATACAGCGCCTCACTCTAACTACCTGAATTCAGTTAAAAGGTGCCCTGCTAACAGTTTATTCAATAGAAATCTCATTATAAGGAACTCTGCCAAGAGTTTATTCTAAAGAAATCCATTACAAGGAGCTATGCCAAGTAGTTCATTGAAAGGGAATCTGTTATGAGTTCAGAGAATATTTTTGTTCCCCTGGGAATCTAGCAAAGATGAGCTCTGTCACTAGGTTTAAAAAAAAACAAAACAATGAATCCCTGGTAAAATGGGAATGTTAGGAGTACTAAAGCTAACCCGAATGGTATAACCAGTCTCATCTTGGTACGAGCACTCAGACCTCTAGCTGATACCTGCAAAAAATTACTCATGTCTGCGCTTGCCTAGAACACAAAGCTAATGATCTTGGAACAACCCAGTGGATGCGTCTACACGTGCATGAATGCGCTTTCGATACTGTGCATTTAGTTTAATACTTCCTTAATAAAGTACTAACTAAATGTGCACTACCTAAAGTTACTGCACAGTAGTGCCAGCACATGGTTATTTCATGATGCTTACTGTGCATTAGCCTAATAACACTGTACAGTAGGCTATTAGCACGGTTTTTGCTGTGACATGCTACTGCACAATGTTATTAGGCTACTGCACACTAAGCATCTTGTGAAGATGTACCCAGTGTCACCTACTTACCTGACATTACCGAAGCTTTCATGCAAGACACAGACTATGCACTTCTCAGTGCTACCCCTCCTGGAAGCTCTTACACATCTTTTGAAGTCTCCAGCCTTTCTCCTCCTACACAATGCTGGAAGTTTGACTGCATTAATGCACACCTCTGGCTGCTGTGAGCATGCTGAGCAGCTTTCCTTCTCCCTCTTCCTCTCCCCACTCCACCCAGCCTCCCTCACCTTCACTTCTGGTTTTCAGGCAACAGCGGCTTTTCATATTTTCCCTTTTAAAAGGGAAAGGGAAAATATGTCATTACACTATGATGAGCAAAAGCTAAGTAACAATAAAAAAAAAATACTGTCATCCCAGAGAAAGAAAAATCTTCCATAAATAACTTGGAGAGATGACTCCAGAAATTTGCCCAGGGGATGCTGTGGTAGGTTTGCCTTCATATCTGGACGCTGAAATCATTTTCCCCTCTGCGCAGATGGTGCTGAGCACAGGGTCCATGTCACATATCTAACTCTCCTAGAACCATCTGTCCTAGGCAGGGATGGGGGTGAAGGCATTCATGTGTTTCAAGATATTACACCCCCTAGGATAAGTGACAAGAAAGCAGGGACTGGCTCCTGCAAAACTTTGCATTTGGCTTTTGAAAACATTGGTGATTTTGAAGTGAGCTCCACTAAGACTAAGCCATCCACACAGTGGAGCCAGGCTTTGGTTTGATTTCATTCTATGACAGATGGAACAACAATGGTTTGGATTTGGATTTTGTGGGGTGCTGGGGTGGGAGCAGAACGAGACATATTTGTCAATGTTTTGTTTTGCAAAATCAAACGCCAAGTTAGTTTGGATTCTCTGAACCATCGAAATTTGGGTTCTCAAGAGAGGTGATTTTTTGTGCTTTTTGGTCTTCGATAGATCTGGATCATTTACTATTTATTGGTACATCTCTGCTCTACTCATGAAGTAGAAGTGTCCAACCTGTGGCATGTGTGCCACAAGTGGCATGTAGCTGGAATATGCCATGTGAATGAAGGGGTTAAAAAAAAACACATCTCTGTCAATACCGAGTTGTTTTGCTGGTTATTAAATCACCCTGACATACGCATCCTTGCATTCTTTGCATTCAAAAGCTTGTCTAATAGTTGGCCCGATAGAAGACATCGCCCTAAGAAATCCTTGCTTCTCACATAATTTCTGGACCATCACGGCTACACCATCACTCTTATGCTATCACTTCTTGTCACAGACATTCATACCACATTTCCTCCCCATCTATGCTCTAGCTATTGGGATGAACAAAGTATCTTCGCAAGCCCTTTAACATGAGCAGCCTCCCCTTCCCTCTGTCTCATCTTCTCATGCAAAACTATTTCCTCATAAAATACTTGGAAGACCAGTAAATTCTACAGTAAGATGTCAGTGAACATTCATAGCAAGGCTTTTACTAGAGAAAAAGCCCAAGCCAACTTCCAATGGCAATGCCACAGCTGCAGTCTGAAATTCAAATACAAATTGAAATTGTGATTCTGTACAATGAAAAGAATATACAAATAAAGAGAGACAGACTATTAATGACCATATTTCCAAGTCTATTCAGGTTTTTTTTTTGCAGTTATCGCTTTGGTATCTTGTCTTTGCACTTCTGTACGGTAGTGTTTCTTACCCTATTGGCTATTTATAGATAATAGTTTTTGAGTATTCCTTTATCTGTGTATTAATCCGTCACAGTAACAGGATTTTCCTACTTGTAATTTTTATTTTTTGCGGAGATGCTGGTTTTCAACCTGGAAGTCACTAAGAAGTTTGGAGGGGCTGAAGCTTTCCTGGCCTTCTCATGTTGCACAACGAGAGGGATCTCAAGGAAGAAAGAACCAAAAAAATATTGCCGTAGGTTAATTATGCTATTTGTGCCCATCTCTCTGGGGTATCCAGCATGGCTGGCTGGCTGGACAGATGCATTTATTACCATTTCTAAAGCCCTTTGAAATCTCCTGAGAAAAAAATGAACCAACGTTCAAAGAGTTAGGGTCCTCAGAGGGTCAGACTTTCAAAGGGCCCCAAAGGGTCAGTTTTAGGCCTCTCAGGAGGCTGACAGACACCAAGTGGGATTTTCAAAAATATCCCACCCCAAGCATCAGAGTCAAAGAGAGAATCCAAACTTTTACTCCACTGCTCCAACCAGAGCCAGGGTCTTCCTGGCCGTAGCATTTAGCTCAGATTGCCATGAGGCAGTACGTGATCACTGGCAGGAGGCCCACACTAGTAGCCAAGAAGGTATCTGCAAGGTGTGCTTCACACTGAGTAAAACAGTGAACTCCTGGGAACCAGATGGATCTTATGTACAAGTCATTTGTACTCTACAAAGTTATTCAGTGAGCAACAATGGATCAGACCTCTTCTTCTACACCAGGGCCTCCTGCTCTGGGTTTCAGGTCTGATGTACTACATATAGGATTTGAAGGCAGGAGAAAACACTCCTGCCTGGTCTGTCTGACACAGCAACAGCAAACTAATTCCTACTTGTTTCAGCTGTGGCAATCTGTCTTGCTGCAGTATCTTTCTGGAGCAGAGGGAGCTCTACTTTGTCAGACTGACTTATGGTTTCTCGTTATGATCCCCCTTTGCATATCCTTCTTCCAAGTTGAAGAGAGCCAAATAATTTAGTGTGATTACTGGTTGTTATAAAAAGCTTTAAATTAAATCAAAACTTACTGCTCATCCAATGGTTTTGCCATCAGCATGGATTCAAGTCATGCCTGACCAACGTGATTGCCTTTGGTGATGAGGTGAGTGGCTCTGTGGATGTGGAAAGAGCAGTGAATGTGGTGTAGCTTGACTTTAGCAAGGCTTTGATGCAGTCTCCCACAGCATACGCACAAGCAAGCTAAGGAAGTACGGGGTGGATGAATGGACTGTAAAGTGGATAGAAAACTGGCTGGATTGTTGGGCTTAAAGGGTAGTAATCAACAGTTCAGTGTCTAATTAGCAGCCAGTATCAAGTGGAGTGCCCCAGGAGCTGGTTCTGGGGCCAATTTGGTTCAATATCTCCATCAATGACCTTGAGGATGGGATGGGGTACACCCTCAAAAAGTTTGCAGATTACACCAGTAATAGTAGATACACTGGAGGCTTGGGTCCAGATTCAGAGGGACCTCAACAGATTGGAGGATTGGACCAAAAGAAATCTCATGAGGTTCAATAAGGAGAATTGCAAAGCTTAGGATGAACAATCCCATGCACTGGGGGCTGACTGCAGGGAAGGACCTGGGGGTGACAGTGGACAAGAAGCTGAATAGGAGCCAGTAGTGTGCCCTTGCTGCCAAGAAAGCTAGTGACATACTAGGCTGCATCAACAGAAGCACTGCCAGCAGATCAAGGGCAGTGATTATTCCCCTCTATTTGGCACTGGTGAAGCCACATCTGGAGCACTGTTTTATCCAGTTTTATAGAAGGATGTGCACACATTGGCAAGAGTCCAGTGGAGGGCAACAAAAATGCCTTGGGGTCTGGGGCACATGACTTGTGAAGAGAGGCAGAGGGAACTGGGCTTATTTAACCTGGAGACTGAGGGGGATTGAATAGCAGCCTTCAACTACCTGCAGGGGGGTTGCAAAGAGGATGGAGCTGGACTGTCCTCAGTGGGGGCAGAGGGCAGAACAAGGAGCAATGGGCTCACATTGCAGCAAGGGAAGTTTAGGTTGGATATTATGAAAAACTTTCCCACCAGGAGGGTGGTAAACCACTGAAACAGGTTACTTAGAGAGGCGGTGGAATCTCCATCCTTGGAGATTTTTACAATCCATCTAGACAAAGCCTTGGCTGGGATGATCTAGTTGGAGATAGTCCTGCTTGGAGCAAGGACTTGGACTAGATGTGACCTCCTGAGGTCCCTTCAACCCTCATTTTCTATGATTTCTAGAGAGTGGCACACCTGGCTCTCACACCATCCACGCATGTTGCATCACTCTATACACACACTGTAGATACAGGATGCCCTGTTGTCATGCAGTAGTTGTAGCTGGATGAAAAGCAAAGAGTAAATTCTTTCACTAAAACTACAGCAGGATTTTTGGACTAGCTGCAGAGACTTTAAATAGTCTATTAAAAAATAACCACGATGCTATCAAAACTGCTGACAGACACGTTGTCACTTGTCTCTTTGAAGCTCTACATCACAGGCTGCACAATAGAGGCATGAAAAGGACTGACGTGAACATTGTGTACCGCCTACCTCCTAACTGTTTGCAATTTTGTGAACTTCACACCGATGAAGTTTTTTGAAAAACACTTTTTTCTGTTAGCAGCTCAATAGCACCCAAGACAGAAATAAAGACTAAAAATAAGTTTATTTCCTTGGATGGAGGGAAGAAGCCATTAGGGAAGAGGAAGAACAACAAAGCATCTTAGCTTTGTAACCCAAAGACTTCAAAGCACTGCCAAAGATACAGCCACAGAGCCAAGATGCTAGGCTGTGGGGCATTTTTACCTGCAGTCTCATGTGGTTCAGTATCTCCAAGCCTTACCCAGCAAAATAATTAAAAGGAAAGCCTTGTTCTCCTTATGTAAAATAAAGCAGAAAACATTTTTAAAGGATATCTTCAAGAGTTTACACACCCTAGGGCAGCCATAAAGACCAAAAGAAATTCTCTTATATGGATAGTTTCATAGTAGTGTCATAATAGGAAGATGCATTGAAAACTTTCTTTGCGATTCACATTAAGCATTTCCAGTAGGAACTTCAAAAACATAAGCAACCAGTTCTTGAAACACTTTGTATATTCATTTGCAAGTAGGACATCATATGTTGAACATGCAACACACAGCAAGGTATTAAAAGACGGTTACTGTTAGAACTGTTAGAAAAAAAGACCAATTGTGGAATTTCGGATTACCATGACCCATAGGACTCGGCTCATTGTTTCAAATCCAGCTGAGATCAATAAAGACTGAAAGCTGCTGCTGTATGACTGCTGCTTGAGATGTGGGTAAACCCGACCCCCTCAAAACAAAAAACAAAAAAACCAAAAAAACAAAACAAAAAATTAGTGATCTCACTCGAGCTCCTAATTATGTAAGAAAAGGATACCAAGAATTAAATAGGCTTTGAGCCACATACTTCTGTCTCCATTGCAGGCGCCTTCTCTGAATACACTGGTAGGTCCGCATGGGAAAATCTACAAAGCTGCTACCATATATTTAAAAGGAACATTAGTTTGAAGTGCTGTTCATTTGGACTCTTCCTCGAATATTAAGAAAACCCTGGACAGATCACTTGATTGCATGAAGCAACATGAGATGCTGACAAGCATATACTAGAGGAATATGGTACGATGAAAAAAATAGGCCTGTGCTCCCCCTGCTCCCTGGCACTGCTGCATCACAGCATGATAAAACCTACAGCTATCACCAAGCAAGTCCTAGACAGTCAATCGAGTACAAACCAGGGTCTGGGGTCAAGGTGCCAATGCTCAGGAGCACCTTGGAATCCACCGGGGAATAAACACTGCTGTAAGTAAGATGCCTTAATGCCTTCTTTAAGATGGAAACTTGCTAAAATCACTGTGTCCATATGGCATTTTCAACTAAGGTCTGACCTGTTCCTTACTGCTCCACTCCAAATGAACGCATCCAATACAGCACCAAGGCAGAACCTATTACCCTCAGAATACATTAATGGAGATGTTGACTTTGCACATCCATTTAACTGAGTAAGCATTAGCAACCTTCAGAAGATTTATTTGAATATGATTATAGCCTTAAACCTGAAAGAAATAGTGAATGCAACAAAGTGAAACAGACCTGGAGCACAGATAGACTTTTTGCTTGGATACCTCAAACCACAGGACAATCCCTCGTTCAAAACCCCACCGTGGCAGGTTGCCTGATCCCTTCCTTTATGATGAAGGGGACGGTCTGGTCCACTGCCATAGGAGTTAGAAGATCTGGGCTCCATACCTGGCTCTGCCATTTCTCAGAAAGGGGCTCTTGGACAAGTCATTTCACTTCTCTAGTCCCTCTTCCATCTTTTGTCTCTCTTAATGGAAAGATTTTCTGGTAGGGGTTCTTGATCTACGCAGAATGCAAGACATAATAGGGCTCTGATCTCAGCCTCTCTAGTGCCACCAGAATACAAATGCTGATTATACATATTGTAACAAGAAACATCTACATTTACTGGATAAGGAGTTCCTTTCAGAGTCACGAAAGACAAAGTTAACACAAGTTAGGTCATGATCCAGCAAAGCAATCTTCCTGGTTTTGTCCCATGGAAGGGAACATGAGTGATGCACAGCTAGACTGAACTCCTGGGAGGATGGGGACCTTTGGCATAAACCATTCAGTGCAGAGGGAGAGGGAGCCAGCACAAAGCTAGTGAATTTGACAGGGATCTCCTGGATATCCATCTGTGTTTGGAGAGAACTGAACATCTTCAGAAGTGCCCAAATGACTTAGGAGCCTAAATCCCAGTGGAAAACACTCCAAGAAAAAAATGGATGAATTCCATGAAGGGTCTGAATGCTATCTAGCAATAAATGAACTATAAGGGCAAAAAATACTTTGGCACCTTTTTCACAAGACTGGTATATACTGGGTTTTTCAAAAGTTCCTAGAGGCCAGATGTTTAAAGGCAGTTATGTGCCCAGCCCCAGAGGGTATATTTCTAAAGTTTATTTAGGCACCTCATCTTCACTGGTAGTTAAGTGTCTAGAAAGTTTTAGAAATAAGGCAGAGGCATCTAACTTATCAAAATTCAGGTACCCATGTGATTCTGAAAATCCCACCAAGCACCTAATGCCTGTTAAAAATCTGCCCCTACTTTTGAAAATGTGACCCATTGGCTATTAGTATTCTGCAAGAAGGCGTGTGTGCGCATGTGTGCGTGCACAGGGTGACAGTATTTTTAAAAATCTGGTCCTAAATCACAAAGGAGTTTAAGCCATTGTCAAAAGTGAGTCTGGCATTGAATATCAGTGGAAGCCATTGGGATTCAGGGTCTCAAGTCATTTGGGCACCAAACTTGATAGAGATTGCTTGGACATACTTCTGAGTTAGAAGAGAACTGAACACATTGCATAAATTGTCAAAAGTGCACGTGTGACATATATACACATGCACACACATGCGTGTGTATACATACATATGCATGCATATGTATACGGAAATGTATACAATCATTTATGGCATATTAGATAATAATGAGAAAACCACCTTATAGTTCAATATCTTTAATGCTGTTGGTGTAAAGTCCAACTGAATTGACACACACTTAAATGCCTGCTAGGACCGACTGCAATTTATCAGTGTGCAGCTACATTTTACACTTATGTTCATTGTCTCTTAACAGCCAGATTCTCAGCCGATGCAAAGCACAATAGCTCCAGAGCATTACATGGAATTACACCAAGAGATGCGTGAGTTTTAATCAGTAGATTCTTGTTCTTTTCTTTTCCTGTAAAGCATTTACAGAGTTCTCTAAACAAACTAATAATTCACCTGTTTTTTTCTGTAATGAACCCCTCTGAGAGGGGACTGTCTGCCTAAGTCTCTCCTGATGTAAATCTCTCTCTCCATATCCTTTGCATCGCAGGCTCCACAGCTCCTATTATCTTGCACCGCATACTCTCTGCTATCTCTACCATATTTCTTCCAGCATTTCAGGTATCCAAGTTAGCGATGGGCAGAGCTTGACATTCAATCTGATGAAGCCTCCAGCAGTGCAGGTATTTATTTGAAATGAATCCAAAGCAGATGAACTTCTCAGATCCATTAAATTGGTCAGAAACCTCAGGAGATAATGGGTTTCTTTCAAGATTTCTAGTGCCATAGTCTAGTTAGAAATAACATCAAAAAAAAGCTGTTCAATACTTGTCTTGTGCAGAACCCAGATGTACCAAGCCCAATGAAAATAAGGATGGCAAGGGATATGGATAACCAGGCTTCATGCCTTTTTGTTTGTTTCCAGTGGAATTTATGAGGAAGGGTCAAGCCAAAATGCAAGTCTGTCAATCTGTTAATTTAAATTTTTAATTTAAATTAATTTAATCTATTAATTTAAAATGACCATTCCATTAATCAATTATTTTAGGGCCATTCTGCTGTCTGCTAGGGCTTCCTATTTCACACTTTGCCTCTCCACCCTGCACCTGGGAAGCTCATTTTAATTTTCCCCAGTCAGTTGGGACCGGCTTCCAAAATCCAGGACTGTTCCAGCCAAACTGGGACATATGGTATGGTTATACACATTCTCAATTTTCCACGTCGGAGCTTAATTCCAAATTCCTCAGGTAAGTAGAAGACCCATTCACTTCAAGAAGGAGCTGGATTTTAGCAGGGGTTTGGTCTGGATAAGGATCGAAGAATCAGAATCTTCCTGCCTGTTGGAGAGACCTGGATTTTCAAATTAGCCAAAGGGAATTAGGAGTCCAAATTGGACTGCAATGGGAGTTGAGAACCTCTTAAAAATTTCAGCCACAGATATCAGTCTCTGGCTCTACAAAGAGCTTTGAGCCCTTTACTACACCTGGTGTCACTCTTGCCTCCTCCCATTTCACTGAGAGGCTTAGCTGACTTTGGAAAGTTGAAGGTTTCTCCGGACAGTGAAGCACCCAGCCATCATCAACGAAGTCGGGGGTAGTTCTTGAGACCTGGGTTAACGTGTATTAACATCCCCACTAACATAAGGCAGTTGCAGTTTTAATACACGTTAGCTGGTCAAAGCAAATGTAGTGTGGAGCCTGGGGTTTTATCTCAGTCTGCTACCACTTGTTATAAATTACCACCTGCCTTGTCAACAACCAGACTGCAATGCAAGCTAGCTCATTCATTTTATGTGTCTCAGGTACCATTTAAGCTCTCAAAATAGGGCTGAAACGGTTTGTTGGCCTAAAATGCCAGCCTAAAGGAAGAGGTGGATTTCATTTTGCACTCACAAATTTCTGACTGGGTAGAGGTGTGTCTGAAAAGGTACTATCCTCTGTAAATATGAGTATATTTTGGCTATCACATGACTCAACTTGATCAGTGTTCCCCTGACTTGAGACTGGTCAAAGCCAGGTCTATATTGGCAATGTCGTAATGCTTTAACTGGTAATTGCTTCTCGAATATGCCTTTTATTGAAAAAGTGAATCAAAACAAAAAGCAAGATTAATATATTCCTGTGCACACGTGTTAACATATTAATGATATCATTATAACACAAGTGTGTGTGTGTGTGTCTAGAAACATACACACATCCATGCAGACAACCATGTATTTATATATGCTAATAATTAGCTGGTGCAAAACTGCAACTCCACTGAAATCAATTGAACTATGCTGATTTACACCATCAGCCTTGCTGTTCCAAGGCTGTGGGACCATGAACAACACCCGCTGAAGTTACCTAGGACAGACTAGAGGAAAGAGGGAGGATAGGGAAAAATGGAAACCATTCCAAGAAAAACAAATGCATTCCCTGAAGTGTCTGAATGTTATCTAGCACTAAATGGACTATAATGACAAAGAATAAAAAAGCCCATTGTGCAAGAATAATCAAGAGTAAGAAAGAGGCATGAGCGTTATAAACCATTAAACCGAGAGGCAAAAAAGAACATGGGATGAGGCGGAGAGCAGGAAAAGCAACAAGGAAAAGCAAAGAGAAATTGCACTGGAGGTTAAGATAAATATGGAGATTATTTTTCCAAGTGCAGAAGACACAAAAGGTCATTGAAGGAGACATGAGAAGATGGCAAGATCAATTTGTTGACAGTAGAAATGGATGTTGCTGACGTATAAAGAAGACATATACCTGGATATGTTGCCTTGGTGTTTGGTAAATAGATGGTCTAGAGGTGCTGCAACAACTCACCTTCCCTCCAAAGTGAGGGGGAAGGAACAAATTCAGTCACGAGCGGTAAAGTGCACAATAAAATATAGCATGTGAAACCCACTTTGGTCTTTGAAAGCATTCTTTGTCCGCGCATAAAAAAGCAGTTTATGCATATTCGTAAATTTATACTGTCAGCTTCCCAGGAAGGTGGGTCAAAACAGTTTCCCCGTTTTACAGATGGGGAAAATGAGGCATAGCAGGTGAAACAATGCAACAAATAAATATACAAATGGTTTTATATGATAGAGTGGCAAAGCTGTAATTCCCATTCTCCTTATTGTTGTAGCTGTCTTGCTTGCACTTTTTAAATTAATTGATTGACAGACTTGCAACTATTTAGTTGGCCTAATAAAAGATACCACATCTACTCAAAGAAGCTTGTCTGCCTGTGTCTTAGACCAACACAGCTACAACCAGCAACACTAGGCTGACTATTATGTCACTAGGGAAATAGGAATAGTGGGGCAGGGGGCACGTGGGATGTGCCCTTGCTGATGTCTACCTCCTACAGCTGAGAAGGAAATAGTTTTCCTGACCTTAGAGCATTTTCAAGTTACCCAAAGTTTTCCCCATTTTCCAACTGAATTGGGGTTAAAGACAAAATTTAAAAATATTCACAAAATGAAAATCTGGAAAAATAATGGTTTGGGGCAACCATTTCTGATCCTTTTTTTTATATATATAATTTGAAAATATTTCCCTGCATGTCAACATTATTTTCTATTTTAGCATCCATCCATCCAGTAACAAGACATGTTATTCTATCTATCTAGCTCAAGATACATTTAAAAAAACATTTTAAAATAAATAAAATAGAAATTTTCGTTTAAAGAATGTTGAACCTGGACATTTTGACATTTTTCCATTTTGATTTTGTTTTTGAATCAGAAATTTATTCAAACTTAACCTTTTTAGATAACAATTCAGTTTTGATGAACTGGCATTTTCCTAGAAATAGTATTCCCTGAAATAATCCTTGAGCAACTCAGTTGGGAACAGAACAGGGACAGTGGAAGATCTGCAGCTTGGGAGTTGGGAATATCTAGGCTGGAAAACATTCCCTCTGAAAAGGTTACAACTTTGGTAATAAAGATATCCCTTTTAAGCATCTTCTCTGAAAGTGCATCAGTGCAGTCCTAAGGTGACAGGACCAAAGATGGAAGTTATTAATACTAATTTCTGGCATTGCACTAGCAGTAAGGGGTGATGGAAATATGCTCATAATCCATATTTCTTGGAAAGAAAAAAATACTTCAGAGTTCTGACAAAAAGTGAACAGAGGCAACATCCTCATCCTATGGGTGGGTAATTAAGAAATAAAAAGATTAAGATCATACAGCACATCAGTGGCAGTCAGGAGCTGAGACCAGACCACCTGAGTCTCAGCCCACCAGCCCTCAAGCGCAGATTATCCAACCTCTCTCTTGGGCTAGAGACAGAAGTTACACATAAACTGGTTTAGGTGATCAGAAACTGATTTAAACCTGTGACAGAAGAGATGTTGAGTGCACATAAACCAGTTTCAAAATGGCTGAAACTGGTTTAAAAAAAACCTGGCTGAATGTAGTATCAGACTTAACTGATTTGGGTTAAGCAGTTTATGAAACTTCTGTCCAAGACCCCTTCCTGTTTCAAGTTAAATCAGTCTCCCAGCATCCCAGAATGCTTTTCAGGCCTGGGCTGGGCTGTACTGTCTGCTCTAGAAAACAGGGTTGGCCCCACCCCCCTGCTCCCTAACAGGTAGTGAAGGCTGGCTCATTACTGGGATCTGGAGCCAGGGAGGAGGGTTAAACTTCCCGTCCTCCCAGTGCAGAGCTACCCTGACCTGATTACTTACTGCTGGCTGCAACTGTGGACTACAAATCCAGAGGCACATGGAAGCAGGAAGAGAAAGTGATGAGCAACCCTGAAGAGTCCTGCTGCTGTAATTCTGGACTGTAAATTACAGAGACCCTGGAGGCAGCAGGAAGAGGAAGTAAACACACAGCCCATGCTGGCTATGTGCCAGAAAGTCGTGCTCTAGCACCCCCTGGCTTCTGGCTTGAGCCACTGCAGGCAGGTGGCTGCATTTCTGGAATAAAAAGTAAATGTTTGTTCATTTGCTTATTGGTTCAATCTTTGCAGCTTAGACTAACCTGCAAAGACTGAATCAATTTAGCCTTGGGCTTTTTGCCTGTCTGTACTAAGCCTAGGTAAGCTGATTTGAAAGAGGTTCAGATAAAGTTATCCAAACTCACAGCTTTTGAGGCTGCAATGGTCACAAGTGGTGTTACTCCCTTTCTGTTCACATCTATTTCTAAAGGTGATGTTAGCAGCATGCAAGTCTGAAAACAATTGCAGGCCATGGATGGCTTGGTCCAGCTTACTTCTGAACAAAAACAGAGTTGATGAACACCTTTTTCAAGAGGGTAAGATTTTAATTTTCCAGAGCTTTTCAGCCAAGACCAATCTTATCCATATTGACAGGTTGTGCATACCCGTATTATTTATTATTCTCCCTTTACAAAATCAGAACCAGTACATTTTAGCCAGGCAAACTTTAAAAAGTGAAGATATAGTGAGAAAAGAGTTACTGTAGGAGTGAAATGAGGATGAATAGAGACTGAAAAAGGAAATGAAGATTTTCAAAAAACCCGACTCCAAAGCTCAGGAAATGAGCTGGCTGCTCAAAAAATATGAATACAACAGAGAGTTAAGACAGATATGAATGACTTAAGGAAATCATAAAACCTATTGAAGAATATAAGGAGATTTCTGACATGTGAAGGGAAGCAAAGAGAATGGGATCTGAACATGAATGAGTAAAAAAACAGATGCGAGTTCACAGGAAGATCAAGATTCTTCTTCATATGAATGTACAAATATTAAAAGGGGAAGGACTGCCTGTCAGGACTTGAACTCAGGACCTTGGAGCCTCCTGCACAAACTCCTTGTGTGATCTTGGGTTAGTCACATAAGTCTTCTGTGACATGTATCCCCATATGCACACTGGAGAAAATAATCCTTCCTTTCTTCCATCCTTCCCTTGTTTTGTCCATTTAGATTATGATCTCTTCAGGCAGGGAACGCCTCTTAATGTGTATGTACGATGGCTGGAATAGTCCTACCATAGTACAAGTAGAGAATAACTTTATTGCCACTATTAATGCATTAAAAATGCAGTCTTCCAGCTGCTAAGGGACAGGATATGAAGTAACACAGGAAAAAGTCAATGTTTTCTAAAAGGTGAACACTTTGTAAAAACACATTGATCTTCATCCTACCTCCTGCAAGCTCTATACAATCACGAACAAATGAAATCTCTCATCCCGACCTGGCTGGCAGGTGTACGTTGTCACGTAGATAGATAAACTAAGGCATATGGCAACAAACTGACTTGACCAAGGTCAGACCGGGAGTGAATGGCAGAACAAAGAACAGACTTCAAAACCTCTGACACCCTAAGCATAAAGCTGAGAGCCCTTTTGCTCAGAGTTCGCAAGATAAAACAGAAATAGCTTTTCCTGCCCCTCCTTCCTTCCTAACTTACTGAATGTCACGCTTCACTCCCCCTGAAACAAATGGAGAAAAAGTGCAAGTCTGGTGGCTAATCTGCAAGCAGATTTGCCTTCAAGCTATTCTAATGGCTCTGTTTTACCCACTAGGGAGTTCCAGGTTGCTCAGCATTGCCGGCTCCCTCGGTGGCCTCTCTTGGATGTCTTGAGCAGCGCTTAAGCCTGCGTATAAAGGGGCCCCACTGAGCCAGCAACTGAATCAACCAGATAAATGACCCGTGGTGGTGGTAGGGAATCAGTCCAGCCCCAGTGCTCCTATCAAACGGATGTCTAACTTTACTACCCAGAGGCTGCTCTCCCCTCTGACTGTTGCTTTTCTAGCTGTTCTCAGCATGTCACTCTGGTCATTAGTCCCCCACCACGTCGCATTATTGTGTCCTGCTGACCCGTGGGCATCTTTGCTTCCTGCTCGTTAGCTGAAGCTGATCTGCTTTGTTATGCGGCAGGACCAGATATGACATCGTGGGCAACAGAAATCCCATGATAGCTTTCCAGGGTCAGATCTCAAAAGTGTCCTAGCATTAAGTATTGTGATTCTCCTGCCAGCTGAATAAGACAACAGGGCAGATTCTTTCCACAGTTTCACCACAGTAAATAGAGTTACTCCTGATATCCACTGGTTCGAGAAAGATCAAAATAGGGCCACTGGTCCTCTACTGGGAAGTCTTTTCTTGTCTTAAGCTGGGAAAGCTGTCCTTTCCTCTAAAACACCTCCTGTTAGAAACCTGATGCAGTAACATTTCTTGGGCTTGCAATAATCAGATCAGGCTGACCTCTTATGACAGTGCAAATGCTCACAAACTCC
>JAGPOW010002149.1:13053512-13106436 GCA_030014935.1 Caiman crocodilus
GAGTATTCTAAAGAAAGTTGGATGAAGGAATGGCAATTGTTGAATTTCTGATGGAACTCAATCAGAGATTGTAGGTTTTCAGTCCAACTGATGAAGATGAATCCCTCTTTTGGGAGATTGGACTTTTATTTGATGCTGTATCAAGGAGTAGCTCTCCAGTGACATTCAACAGAATTTTATATCAAAGCAGAATCCATCACAGCACAATCCAGCTTTGCAAACGTGCAGGGAATGTCAACATAAATAAATTGCATTATTGTGGGAATCTAGATAGAATAATGCATCAACAAGCAGCAATTATAGTGCTATAATTCCATTAAGGGGAATCGGATAATGTAGCACTGGACCCCCAAAATGGAAACGTAGCTATATAATCACTACTCATCTCCCGAGCATTGTTCTGTTTAATACTTTGTATTCTGCTATTAAGAAAGGATCAAAGTGTTTGCTATGGTAACTGCTTTACTTCCCCGAGCCAAATTCAATACCAAAACTCAGAGAGGTAGCCTAGCAGTTACTCCACCTAGAGACCTGCTTACTTTTGGCATTAGCTAAATAGCTCATCTATTAGCATGGGACATAAAAAATGCTTCTTTGATCTTGAAGGTCTGGGGTTCACACTTGGCTGCAGAGTTTTGGTGAGGATTATCTGACATGCTATCTGCATCATGTAAATGTTGCCTCATAAAGCTCCCTTCTGCTTGGAGGTCACCGTGCCACTGGAAGAACTGGCTGGACAGGGAGTGCTGCTCTTCAGAGTGCTATTTTTTGAGAAAGCTACCCTGCAACTTGGACTTTCTGTTCTTATTGGGAGGTGGGGGAGGTCCAAAACCACTGCTTTACAATTACACATCTACTCCCCTTCTCTGCAGGAGGAGCGGCAGCATTGTTTGTCCCATTCCTTCCGAGGGCTGCAGCTTCAAGAGCAGGAACATGCCACAATAGAGACTCCCATCAGGGCCTGCTTCACTGCGATAAGGAAAAACCAGGGTGAGAAATGGGTGTGCATACCTTGCTTCTTTTCATGCCCTGAGCCTCACTTGCTGGAGATTTCCCTTAGGAATAGCTGGCACCTGTATGCAAGGGACCCGCATGTCTCTTTCTGAGGTGATGACTCAAAAGACAATGGCAGCAAGAATTAGCCACAGGACCACAGCAGTTGGTGATCACTTGGGGATTATTATGGTTTTTTGCTGGTTTGTGCAGGATGCCCAGGGTCCTATAGAGCTTCAGCACTGGGCTCCAAACTTCCAAGCTCACAGAACATTTGGGGGCCAAACTTGAAGGCAACTGCAGCAGCAAGTCCATTGGGTTTGATGAATTGGCAACCACCATCTAATCTGAACCTGGCCATTCTTTCCCATGCGTGTCCTTCGTTTTTTGAGTCCTGATCAGCGCAGCTCATCTTCCTAACAGCAGCAGCCTTGATGTTGTCTTGAGGACAGCTCCTGTTCGGCATGAACCCTTTATGAACCCTGCGTGATTTGTCATTGGCCTTGCAGGTCAGTAGTGTCACTTCGAGGGACTCTGAGAAGAACAACAGAAGCTGGCCTTGAATGCTAACTCTTCATTTAGATAAATGTCCCCAACCCTGAACCTCTCTCCAGCACGCCTGGCTCCTCCTCATCTCTGGCAGAGCAGCGGTGCTCTAAGGCCATCCCCTCTTCGGAGCAGTTCCAGTCCTGGCTGGGAACTGGGAACAGAGAGGCTCATGGGACTGAAGAGCACTTAGCTCCCACGCGTTTCATGATGGGATGGAGGAAGGATTGTATAAGGAGAAAGAGGAAGACAAGATTCCTCCTAGCGTCTGTTTGCCTCGCACGTTTTCCTTTCCAGTGAACCCTGCTTTAACATTTTTCTCAGCCCTCCTGCTCTTTTTTCCACTAGCTCCTTTCTTGCTTCTTTACCATATTTCCTTGCTTGGTTTTTGGATTTTTTTCCCCCCTCACTCTTCATTTCTATAGCTCCCTACCCACACAAGCAACCAAATATCTTCCTCAGCTAAATTTGCAGCACTCAGCTGCTTGGTGCAATACCCTGATAAGATCCCTTTTGCAATCCTTCCTAGGCTATGGAGCTCATTTGCATTCATAACGGTGTATTGCGAGAGCGGAATAGAAACCGGGGTGTAGAAGCACCGTCCCCACATCTCTCCAGTAACCTGTGCTATATTTTACATAAGGCTTTACGAAATCTGGAACGTGAAGTTTGAGGAATTTGGGTTAATACTGGGAAGGTACAAGCACTTCGCATTAAATACATTTGCTAGTTGTAATTGCTTACACTTTGGCCTGAGATTTCTGTACTGGGATATGGCTCATGTAAAACTTGTGCAAGAACACAGGACTACTCACTTAGTTGAGTGGTTTATTGGAATGCTGTTCGGCATAAGTGCAGTGCAGAGAGGAGCTCCTACCGGTCGGCAAATTCCCTATGCAGCTTTTAATCTTAGGGCCAAATTCTGCTGTTACAGAAGTGTAAAACTCCAAGCAAGCCCAATGAACTCAATGGCATTATTTCAGATTTACACTGGTCTAAGAGAGAAGACGACAGGTCAGAAGGCATTAATTTAAGACTCAGATGTTTCAGGCACAATGCACAGTTACAAGGAAGGGAAAAAGAAGACAGAACAAAGTTTTTTGAATTCACTGTAAGATTGCTCTAACTTGGAGATAAGCTTGCACCACATGACTCGAGGTCAGACCTCTCTCATTCTTCGTGACATACAAAATGCAAACCTGAACTTAAACTGTGTCAGGCCCCTTTACAAAGCTGTCATCTAGAAATGGTCCCTGACAAGTCCATAGGGTCATAAAAAGGAAGGCCTGTATCATCATCCCATTTTTTCAAAGAGAAAAGCTGAACTGGAGAAGGGAAGACACTTGCCCACTGTCACACGTGAGGTCATTGGCATAAGCAGGGATAAAATACGGGTCCTCTAATTTGCAGTTTGGTGCCCTGTGTGCTGGACCACAAGGTCTCCTGCTGTAAGAAGTGGACTGTATCTTTAAAAGAGGTTAACTCTAAACTAGGGATCCTAAAAATATCTGGTCTTTAGGAAAGTGTAGATTTGGATCATAAACTCTGCAGCCTCAGTAACCCACTATCACTCTTTTGAATCCAAGTGGGGTCTGCGACCTGTTTTGAGACAGAGCTCTAATAAGCATGAACCCTGGGTAGCACTCCTATCTAACAAGTGCCTCAATAAGATGTTATCCTTATTGTATGCTGTCTTTCTAAGAACCTTTTCCAACCTCCCAAGTGAACCCCTTATAAAGGCCTGGCCCATGCCTTCCCTTCTGTGGGGTGAGATCCTGACATGCAACTGCTCTCTAACAGGGGCCTGCAGGACATCCCCTAGTTCCCAGCGCTTGGCAGTCTGTGGACAGTAAGGGCTTGCAGTGACGCAGAAACCGTTTCTTCCAACCAAGGAATAATTTGTTTTACCCGCAAAGCACGCAGCTCTTCGAGAAATGGATTTAAAACAATGGAGGCCTAGATCCATACCGTCTGAGCTATGCTTGGCATTCCCCTTAAGCCCTTGAGTTGGCATGATTAATACACTGTGCCCCTGGTCTCTTGGGAACCATGTTACTGCACGCTTGCTGCAGACCCAGGCTCGCAGTGTCAGCCTGCCCCAGGTGATGTCTCCATGCCTGCTTTGTCAGAAGCACCTTGCCGCTGGTCAGGGCCCTTTGATCTTGTAGGGTCTCAATCTTGGCAAATCTTTCAGTTCTGCTGATGCTTTGGAGGCAGCATGTCTCAGTGATGGCTCACTGTTTCCTTAGCTGCTTTAAGCTGAAGTTGTTTGATTTCTTAGTTCTGCATTATCTCCTGCCTAGGCTGAGCCCCCTGCTCCAACAGGAAAACTAAATCACACATAATATTAATAAGAATTAATACAAACAATATTGCTGTATCAGGCAGCAGCTGGCTCTGCTCTGCTAGGCACAATAAAACAGTGAGAACTCCTTACCCCAAAGAGCTTTGGGCCAGACCCACAAAGGTCAGTAGACGCTAAGCTCCCACTGATTGCACTAGGAGTTAGACATGTTAATTATTTGGGGAATCTGGGCTTTAAAGTCTAAGAAGATCCAATAAACAAAAGGCAGAAGTTGGAGCAAAGCCATAAAGAAATGGAGAGACCGGAGCAAGGCAACACAGCAGTTCAGTTCTGGAGCTGGGAACTGAATCCAGGTCACCTGAGCATCAGTCCACTCAGACTGATTTACTAGACTGTATGGCCAATGTTGCTTTTCTTTGACGATTAAATCCATGTCTGCGCTACCACAAATATTCTGGATCATATTCTGTCCTGGCTCAGAAGGAATAAGTAGGTTCCTTCATTAGAAAAAGTAAACAGCAAGTTTGGTTTTTATTTTTAAGTTAGTAAAACTTCCTTAAAATCACTTGGCTATGTGGATAAAACTGCTGCGGGGAGAGAAATGTGTTTTTTGAGAGGAGTGAAAAAGGGACCACAATTCCCACTTGTTCCATCTGGGAGTCCAAAAGATTGAGCTCTAATTGTGCTAAAGTCATGTTTCTTGTTTCCCATTGCAGAGACTCGGAGGCTTCTGCGACTGTGACACCGTCTTACAGGCTGAACAAAAATAGCTGGATAGACCTGCCTGTAAACATATATAATTCTTGGTTTAGATGTTTCATAAATCATACTCTTTATCCTGTGGGCATCCAACCAACTTCTATTATCATGTTCTCATTTTAATAGGCACAATCTCAATACAGCAAATCCCACATTTCCCACAGCTTTCAGTCACAAAGTAAAGAGTAAAGATGAAGAATCTGCATTTCAAATCATTGTTTGTTGTTATGACAACATCGTACGAATTTGTTCTGTGCTGTAGCTTGTGCAGTTCTGGCCTCCGAAGCATTTTTGAAGCCTTTATTCAGAGAGTGGATGTACAAGATTTTTTTTTTTTCAACATATCTCCCAAAGTCAAAAATATTCCTGGGTTAGCTTAATGTGATGTAAAACATCAGGAAAAAAACCTATGGCATCTAATTCCAGACTAGCACATCTCAGCAGGCTATGCACCGACTTTTCTTCCCTAGAAACTTGGCTTAAAAATTTGACCCAGAAAACATGTCAAGTGTTCATCACTTCAGTTAAATCTCGTTGGCTCCTACTGGTATATAAAGGACTAGAGAGAGTACTTTTCATGCTGTGGCAGATACAGGTGCTCCCTCTCATGCCAGGCAGCCTTTCTGGGGAATATTTGTGGAGTCTGGGATTATTCATTCCGATCAAGGGTCATACTGAATTCTGTCTCGTGGAGAAGGATACACACACACACACACCCCCCCCTATGCTAGGAAAAGCAATATACAATTGGGGCTTTCCGCTGATTAATTACTTAACAAACTAATAATAATAATAATAATAATAATAATAATACTCACTATTAGTAATAATCATAGAATCTAAGGCTAGAAGGGATTGTTCTGATTACCTAGCCTCAATTCCAGGACATAGATTTCACTCTATGATTTTGGAAAGAGTCTAGCCCAACCCCCTTAATTGAACAAATATTTTTTGAATCATACCCCATCTTGATTTATTTTAAAGACTCCAAGTGATGAAGAATTTATGATGACCCTTAGTAAGGTATGTCAATGGACAGTTACCTGCTCTGTAAAAAAAAATTGTCCCTTTCTCCTAGTAAGAATATTGCTGCTTCAGTTTCCAACCAACAACAATGCGACGACTGCCACAAGTGACTCTTGCTTGGATTCAGAGGAGGCTCTATTAGGTTATCCTATATTGAAGAGGCAAGTCACATTGCCTGCCTTACTAATCATGCTTTAAATTATTCAAATTGGAAGAGATTTAGATAACTAATTTACCTTTCAACCTCCTGTTTACCTTCTGAATTTCATTCATCCAGAGAATGAATATAGGTTAGTCAAATCTGTTTCTCGCCTACTTCCCCTTCTGGCTGTCAAGCCCTGGCTACCAGTGCTGTGACATTTGGGGTGGAAACACTATAGAAAACTCTGTTCAAACCCAAATTGCTGGGTTTTTTTTTAAATCCTTAAAACAAAACAATCTATTATGTATGTTATGCATACATACTTTGGACTTGAACTTCGTGACTGTGTGTTGGACCCTTAGCACAATAATTATTAATTATATTACTGGGAGCTTCATATAAGTTTGTAGCACATTGTGCTAGGTATTGTAAAATATACAAGAGACAAGGCTGATGCTTATAAACAGACAAAAGGAATCAGAACTAGTCGTAGAGGAGATATCTTTTATTAGACCAACTAGTTTTTTTGTAACATTTTTTTCTTTATTTGCAAGCTTTCAGGCACAAAAGACTCTCATAGGTGTGGCTAGATCTCCTTTTTGGAACAGTTCATTTTATATGCAGGTTAGGCTCAGAGAAAATGTCTGAAGGGTGTTTGTGCCCAAAAGCCTGCAATTAAAGACTTTTTTTGCAAAAATCTTGTTAGTTTAATAAAAGATATCACCTCTACCATGAGTCCTGATACCTTTTGTCTCTAGACCAATGTGGCTACAACCTGGATATTTATAAAAAGACAAGGCACACAAAAGTGGGAGGGTTAAACCAGGACAGAAGAGAGACTTGCCCAAGTTCACACAGGACAGGAGGTCAGCGGGAGACCAAGGAACAGAACATAGGTGTGCCGAAACAATACCGCCCCAAGATTCGATTGGCTGGTGAATATATTGCACAGCACCACAAACAGACTGTGATATAGTACCATGTCTTATCCCGCCACGTTCACATCAACAGTAATGCTGAAATTATAAATTAACCCATCTTGCAATTAATTATGAATTAAAAGTTCCAATCCGAGTGAAAACAGATGCAGCCTCAGTTGAGAGCAGGAGTGGGCAAAACGCGGCCCACCAGGCCATTCTACCTAGCCTGCATGGCTCGGAAAAACTTTTGAAAACTAATATTTATCTGCTCCTGGTTGCCTGTCATTTGGTCCTCGATGGCTTGCCAAAACTGAGTAAGCGGCCCTCTGCCCAAAATAATTGCCCACCCCTGGTTTAGAGGCTGACAAAGATGATATGGAGGTGCTGGATGTTATCATAGGCAATGGATTTTAAAAGATATTTTAGTACAACTATATTTCATCCCCATTCTTACTTGCATTTCCTGAGAATGGGAAGGAACAAAGCTCTTTTTGAAAGCATCAATTTTGATCAATGGCCACCCAAAATATTTGAAAAGTGCTGTAACTTATAAATCACCCAGCTGCGTTTCCTACCTGGGCCAGATGACAGCTGAAAGGTGCAATGGCTCATTTTGTCAGTGCTACACAAAACCTTTGAAGAACCTCAAATGTTTTAACTGCCAAGGAGCAGAAACATGCACCTTGTGACTGGAGTTTTCAAAACAGCCTAATGGAGTTGGTCATCAGGAACTAAATGTTCAACTCTCTTCAAGCTGTTTGAAAATCCTGGTCTATATGTACACGATTCAACTGTTTGTTGCCAAAAGCTGTAATGTTTTACCCTTGCAACCAGTTCCCTTCCTTGAGTCAGCAAAAGAAAAGGTTGCATTGATGCAGTTGAAACATGACCGGCAGACTGCCTTTTCCAGTTAACATAATTGATTACTTCAGCAAATGTCCAGAAATAGCCTTTTGTTTCTAAGCTTACTTCTTTGACAGTAATCAAATGCTTGTTAACAAATCTTCAGGCCATGATGGACCAAGAGGTCTAGTTGCTGAGCGTAAGACCTCAGTTCACAGTGGTTGTATATGAACTGATGATGAAGGGGGAAAATATGAACTGCAGATGTTCTTCATTTATTATCTCTAGACTAGTGGGGAAACAGAATATTGTAGCTGAGGTTTGAAAGAATGTGTGCAAAATGAAAAGCTAGAAGGAAACCTTGGAAAAGATTTAAGAGAGATTTTTCTACTAACCTAGCAGACAACGATTCAGAGACCTTCCACTGAACCATGCCATGGGAGAAGGTTTGCAGACACGGTTATAAGTTAAAGTTCTCCAAAAGCCTTAGGCCTCCTCTGCAAAGGGCATTTATCTTTTTCAGCTGTTTATTTATCTTTTTCAGCTGTTGATGACAAGTCATAGACCTCTTCTGTAAACCCCAAATATAGACAGGGAGAAGCATGATCTGTATAGAAAGTGGTCAAATGTGCTTGAACCCAGGGTAAGCTCCCTTAGTGGAAATCCCAGTTTTGTGTCATGTAAACTGGGATCTCACGCTGGAGCAGTCGCATCAACAGCCAGCCACCAGTTGCTGAACTAAGGAAAAATTCCCATTGCAGACCAGACTGGAGTCTGCTGAAAAGCTGCAAATCAATTTAGCACAAGTGAGAAGCAATGTTCAGGGAAACTGTACCGAACATAAATCATAAGACAACTACTGGGCTGGCACACCTTCATTGGCTTGAATAATTGCTTTGATTTTCAATTGATTTCAATCATAACAACAGAGGATTTGACCTGTCCATGAGCACGTCTACATGAGACACTTAATGCACATTAGCCTAATAACACTGCTCAGCAGAGTGTCACAGCACAAACTGGGCTAATAGCCCACTGCACAGAGTTATTAGGTTAATGCTCATTAAGCATCACTAAATAACTGTGCTGGTGCTACTGTGCAGTAACTCTAGGTACTGTGCCTTTAGTTAGTACTGTATTGAGTACTAAACTAAACATGCGCTATTTAAGGTGCATTAATGAACATGTAGATGTGCCTGGTGACAAGAATACAAAACTTAAGTGTGGATGCTTTAACGAAGGTTTTCTCCAAATCCTCCAGCTGTGATTACTGCAAACACTTTTGTTTTTCAGGCAGTATCTATGGGAGTTAGCTGATAGAGCTCTGAGCCCCTAGCCACCTGAACAAGGGTTCAAACCTTACTAGACTGTGAGATTTTTTAGCACCCAGCACAAAGATCTCATAAAGCTTGAATCATCCCTGCTTGCACTGAGCTGAAGCTGTGATCCGTGGAGACTTCCACACATGCCCTTGGAGGTACTTAGTGCATTCAAGATATCAAGATGAGACATAGTACCATAAACCAGCAGTGTGCAAGAATCTTACCCCCACAAGGCAGGCAAGAAAGGAGCTGCCAAGGCCCTCCTTCCCCTTCAAACATATAGTAAGTAGGGTGAGAAGAGAGAGGAATTGTGCCCGTGAGAGCTGGGGCAATCCTCCCCACAGCTGTAAAGGGAGGTAGGGAGAAGAGATATTACTTTCTTTTTTAGGAGTCATGTGAAAGGAGATGGGAAAAATGCTGTCCTTATCCTCCCAACCTCCAGCAGAGGGGGGAGAGGAGATTCAGCCCCTATAATCTATTCCCCCAGGAGCCCAGTACAACTCCTTCAACTGAGGCAGAATGACGCCTTGCGTTAGGGTAGCCAAAAGGATAATTGCACCCAGTGTGTCAAGTGGTTGTGAACAAAGGGACCGGCATGCTCCAGCAAAATCAGCATTGGGTTACATGGACACATAAGAAAAAGCTGTAACAATGCTGTACAACAGCAGACGGATGCATCATCGCTTTGCATACCAGGGGGTCACGTTGCAGTGGTTTCGTACCTCCGCTCAGTGCCGAGGGGGGGTCTCCAGAGAGCAGCAAGCAGAGTAAAGCAGCAGTTGTTCCCCTCCCCCTTCCAAATAAATGCTTATTCAGCCAACATTTATTTATTTTAAGTAATGGGGCCAGTCTGGCTTTGCGGTTTTCCCTTCATCTGCAGTTGCTGCAGCTGCTCAATCTGAGGTGAGATAAGCTCAATTATTTTTCATCACATTCCTTTGAAACACACAGTATGGGTCTGCCTTTATCTCCATGTCACATTCACAACAGACAAACAAGGATAAAGGCAAACGTTAAAACTGGCAATACAAACACTTACATTCAGGGATACCAATGCACATCCCTCACCAGAAAGCAAAGATTATTCTGTGGCACTAAGAAAAGGGGTGGGTAAAATAGGGCCTGTGAGCTGGATCTGGCCTTTCAAGGGATTTGATCCCTCATCCGGTCCAGCTGCAGGGGCATCCTGGACCATGGTATGTGCAGCCAGTCCCACTGCCCTGGCTGCATGGTGGGGTAGGGGTGGCACTACTGCTGGCCCTGGCCCTGCTGCCTGGGCACTGTGGTCCATCTGCCCTGCACCTGGGCACCATACAGAGCAGATGGGAGGGCAAGCATGGTGTCCATGGAGCCCCCGCAGGCAGGGTGTGCTTGGTCGGGCAGATGGGATGGAGCCACAGGCTGTCAGAGAGCAGTGTCCAGAAGTGGGTTGGGTGGGCAGGGATCATGGGATGCTGATAGCATGGGCCAGGGCTGTGATCCATTCCTCGCATGTCCCTGCCCGCAGAACCGGCACCTGTCGCAAGGATGTGCAGGGAGCATATCACAGCTCTGCCCTTGGCACCATCTCTACACTGTCACGGCCCTGTGATCCTGGCCCCAGCCCCAGTCCTGGGCATCTGTCCTGCTCCCAGATGCCGCTCCATGGCCCCATCTCATTCATCTGCCTGAGCGTGCTTGGGCCCATCTCAGTTGAGACCCTGACCACCCACCAGTGCTATCCAGTGCCCTCAGATCAGATCAATTCCCTGTCCACGACATCACTGTGCCATGCTGGGTCAGCGTCCCCACCCCCAGCCTTCAACAGGTCACCAAAACTCCATAAGTGGCCCCCCAGCCCAAATAATTGCCCACCCCTGCAATAGGACTTCAAAGGCATGAGGCAGGTGTTCAGCCTAGGACTATAACTACTCTGTTCAGGATGCTCACCTTTTTAATCACTACAGTCCCCACAGCAAAGCCCTAGTTCTCACAATAAACCACGTGTAAGGGCTTGCATTTTCTATCTCTGCTCTATTTTCATATAGTTCAAATCTCAGCCTCCCATATGCGGGACAGCAAAATTTGCATTTAAAATTAAGATACAGCACAGTGCCTCATGGGATCATTTATCAGTGCAAATACCTTGTGGCCAGAATCCTTACAAATCAGCAAGCATGAGAAGTAGAAAAACATTAAAAATCCAGAAGTTCCCACATGAAGGGCACGGGATCCTCTGCAAGTCAGAATAACTACATTGGCTTTAGCCCCCAGGCTAGCAAAGGAACTGTGGAGCGGGGGTCGCAATGGGCCTGTGAAAAGCCAACATTTCAGGTGAACCTGAAGGCACTGAACTTACTTTTAACAGAAGATGGTTTCTCCAGTGTTCAAGACCCAGGTGAATGAAAATCAAGTGGTTCTGCAATGTGGTGATACACCCAAACTGTAAAATCACACCCAACCTCTCTGACTCTAAAGCTAGAGGGAAGCTGGAGGCCACATTTATGGACATGGGCCAATGCTGAAACATCTAAATCCAAGTTAAGAAGCTCATCCCTAAAAACTGGTGGTCTTAAAACCAACATTTTCGTCTCACACTCAGTTAAGCTTGCAGAAGGTAGGGCCACAGAGTGGCAAGATTTTTTCTCCTAAGTTTCACCTGCATACTTTGAAGCTAATGATGACTATTAAAAACTTCTATCCTGCAGCATATGCAATAAAGCCTAGAGATAAATTAACTATGGATTGTCTCTATGATGAGTTCACTGTTTTATCAGCTGTATGGTGGGCTATAACTACTGTCAGCAACCTGTCATGTTGTGAAAAATGGGACACAAGGAGCTTGGGGCTATGGGAAACTCAAATGGAAGGGGTCCGTTCTTTGCTAAAACCAATATCTCATGCTTGCTATTCCTGCAAGCAATGTTGCCAAGGGAGAATTTTCTCTTTGATGCAATTGAGCTAGACTGAGACTTGAATCCGAAGTAACATGAAATCATCTTTATCAAAGATGAAGTCCAGATTCAGCCTGGCTTCCAGACTCACTCTCCAATTTCCTTAAAATTATGTTGACAAAAAATGTCTTTCCGAGTCTGTAGCTCTACCATTGAAATATCTGTTATGTTAGAGAAAAGCCATTAAAAAAAGAGAACAGCGCTTCCTTTCTCTGCTCTACCGCACCCTGCAACGCTCCTAAAAAACAAACCAACTCATCCCATTCAAACCCCAAGCAGGGCAAAACATTAACTGCAATCAAGGAATCATCCAATTTACTGATAAGTCAATTAATGAGCAACAGTGTTTCTGGTATAGTCTGGGGGACTACAATATCCAATTTTACTATGTCAATGGTTCTGGAGCTTTTCAAGGCAACCATCTTCCAGGCTAATGTTTCAGCTATACCAGGCAACAATTTTCTCATTCTCTTATTCAGCAGACAAGAAAAAACTGGTCTTTTTGCCCCATTTCTAGCAACTTCTCCTGTTCTCTGAGCAAGAAAAAGGTATTTTTTATGTAGATAAATCAAAAAGGCTGGATTTTTGAAAGAGATGTTGAATACCCACAAGTCTAGCCAACAGCTCTACACTGCAATCACAAAAGTGACTGCGGCGCCAGGTTGAGATACACGAGTTAGTTTTAAATGAGGTAGCTGGGGTATTGGTTGCAGTATAACTGCAGCATCACAGAGCTTAGTGTGGACTAATTTACCCTGCAGCTGGACTGCTACTAGCTCATTTCAAACGAGCTTGGTTATCTCTACATGATGCTGCAGTCGCTTCTGAGACTGCAGTATGCATCTTCCCAGCTGCTCGTCTCTCTGAAAAACCAGGTCCTAAATAAATATAAGGAGAGCCCTATATATTTAAAAAAATAACTTATCTCACTTAAAGAGAAAATCTCAAGAGTTTCAATTTGCTAACAGAGCAAGGAGGTCTCTGAACGTTTTTTCCAGAGACAGGAGTACCTTTTTCAAACCATTTAACATAAGAAAACTAATTCAAAGCTGCCTTGTGGCAATTTTTTTGGGATTTTGCCAACTTGGACCAGCAGTTATTGCTGGCCTTTGTGTACTATTGCTTACACAGTGCTGCTTGAACTAGGACCTACTGGCCTCAAGTGCTGCTTGAATAGGATACTTTGGGGACCTCTTCCTTCATGTGGACTCCTGTCCATCATGCACTAGGTGTAGGGAGTGCAAATACGTAAGGGAGAGCTCTCTCTGCAGTACCTCCTCCACGCTTGTAGGGTTTTTAAGCATTGCATAAATAGTCACTTGCTTAAATATCTTTACAATGATTAGTAAGGAAAAAGTGTATCAAAATGCACGTCATATTTAGCTGCACAGAGGGTTGAGTGCTTGATTAATGCACACTCATTACAACCCCCACACTTGATTTCTTTCTTGTTTGCCTGATGTGCACCTATCACTTCCCAGGCATGTGCATACTTGAGCGAGGGGGGGAGCCCTTGGTTTCATGGAGGTTTGCACCTCAGTTCTTCCATCACTTTCCTTGTAAGATTTTCCACCAATTTTTACCCTGATTCTGTGCATACTTATTTCAGAGGCATTTTGCCTCCCCATAAATGAGGAAAAGGGGAAGAGATGCTGATAGGTCAATGAGCCGGGCAGGAACCGTGGGAATTTGAGCTTGTTCATTGTTTCTAGGAAGAATTAGATCCCCAAACCAATACAACATGAGGAAATTAGTGGTGAGCAAAGGGGATTTTATAAATTGGCATGGCAGAGCCAGGCTCTTCACATGAAAGAGGGCTGAGCATTGTGGCCTGGTTAATGGAGAAGCAGTCTACAGAATGGAGCTGCAATTGTCCCTTAGGTGGGAAGTGACCGAACGGCAGGAAAGTTAAGCTGTGATTGCTAATTAAAGTGAGTGCAGAAGAGATGCCAGTAATGGCTCTACTGCATTTTTTTTTAAAAAAATTGAGTTAATTCATTGCCATCTGTCTTTATTTTTCTAACTTGCTTAATGGGAAGCCACACATTGATGGAAATTTATAAATAGACTGAAAGCCTTATTAAAGGTTAGGAAGAATCACTTGGCTCTCTCTCCCTTCTCATTGAAACGAATAGCTGTCATTCACTCCAGGTGGAGGATTTTACTGGTGCTGAATTCAAAAATCAAACACAGTCTATGCTTTTATTATGAGCTTACTGAGTGAGTACGGTCATCCAACAACCTATATTTATTTTAGTCTAGTCCACTAACTGGTTTCCTTATGCTAAGTTTACTTAGCATAATCTATTTCTATTCCACAGTGTATTACCTACTTAAGAAATATGTGAGAGTGGATCCTAATCCTCACTTATTCATGTCTCTTTGTTCATAATTTTAATGCTTAGACAATATTAGAGAGGAATAAACTGGTCTGGATAAAAGGCCCAAACAGTACTTCCTGATTCCATATAGGCACAACTGTACAACTTCAGTCTAGATCAGTGGCTCTTAACTTTTCCAGACTTGAGGAACTCCTTGGAAAAAGTGTCAGCTCTTCGTTTTCATTCAGTTTTTGACTACAAAAAACAATAGAGCATTTTTTTCTATTGCAAAGAACTCAGAAAAAATGCAAGTCAGAAGGGGTTTAACACTATGAATTCTTTTTTTGAAATCTCTGGGTTTATCTTGTGAATCATGTTTGCACACCATGTTTTCCATGGCACCCTGGCTGAGAATCATTGGTTAGTTAGTTAATACCTTAGTTAATAAGAGCAAGGAAAGCAGTGCTATGTGCTCAGTGTGAGCTCGTAACCACAGCATTTACCCAAAGTCCTAGATGGGCTTTACAGTTCCCAACCCAAGATAATTTTGGTTTACTGACAGTCTGTGAACTTTTTACTAACAACCACATTTTTTTACTGACTTGTTTTGTATAAAGTAAATGTAATCTTTCTGCTAGGCCTTGGACAGCAGTTAGGAGGGCTGGGTTCAAATTCAGGAGTTTAACACCAACCATAGTAAGAAGGTTTGTTTGTCAGTAAAAGATTTGCAGATTGTCAGTAAAAAACAAACAAACCCCAAAATGTCTGTGTTGGCAACCCGGCTATTCTGCAGCAATACCATACTGCTCCAGCCTCAAGGGTCCCTTGCTTACTCCACATCCTGATGCCTTCTCCTGCACGCCACACTATGCTACCTTATTTTGATGGCAATGATGGAACTTCAAACAAGCTCTCTGTTTCATAGGTATTTTTTAAGAATGGTTCCATTTTTAACAGATTTCTGAGATATGTGTTTTTAACCTGTTCTTTTATGGATTGTCTGTAAATTTACAGTCAGATGGCAACCTTGGTGGGTTTGTACAGACTGAACTGAAGATCTTCTCTTTGCTACTGTCGCTACCTGAGTTAGCTAGGTTAACTGTGCTATATTTACACTTCCAAATTGTGAGTACTTGAGAACTGAACTACACAACAGCTGAATTACAAAAAAAGAAAAACCCCCACATATAATGGAAAACATTAGAAATGCTATAAAGGAGCCTAAAGGTAGAAGATTCCCAATCAGTTTTGTGAGGGATTCCAGATACTTAAAATATGGAGCAAAGCTGAACGCACAACCTTCTGAGGCTTGCCCATCACTAGGACGCATATCACACACATTCAACAATTTAAAAGTCTGACTCCACTGGCTCTAAAGTTATATAAAGTGCCAGTTATTCCCTGTGCCCTGGGAATAAAGTGCCCTGGCCACTTTCACTGCTGATCACTCAACTGCTATCAAATTTACTGCCCTGGCAGTTGTTTAAGGATTGTGCAACAAACCATTAATGCTTTCCCCTTTCTGATAGTACTGAATATTTTGTGTTGCAGCAAAAGCACCACTAACCCACCTATGTAAATGGATAATAGCCTTACTCTTGGCACTAAATATACCTTCACCCTGTGTTTTATGTTGTGCTTTTGATGGATTGCCTTTTTGAAGGAAAGGATTATGGATAGAGTAAATAAATGTCTCAAAAGCCCATTGAAGAAGCCAAGCAGAGAAGAGGAAAAGCGCTTTCATCATTTTCTATTTCATACTTCCTACACATTATGTACCATGGCAGTACCATGAATCAAGGTCTGACCTCTTTGAAGAGCCCTACTAACTGCTACCCTGTGACAAACATCAATGACTGCAGTGGTGATAATATGTTAACTGCATAATTGCCATGAAATAACCCTAATTATTTTCAGTAACTACAAGGCAGGTAATTTCACAGGAAACAATATTAATTAAATGGCAAGTCAGATGCACACGATCGCATTATCTTCTCAAACCATTCAATTAAAACTGTGCTTGCATGAGCAGTGCATCTTGGCAAGAAGAACAGGAAGGCAATGTTGGGCCTTCTAGCATGCTTACAAGGAAGGGAACATTTCTGAAGTGCCCAACAAGCACCCATGTTTGCTTTGCAAAGAAGAGAAAAGTTTAATTTTAGGGTAATGAAAGACGGTCTTAAGGAAACGTAGTGAGGACAAGGCCCTTTGGTTTCACAGGAGTCAAAACATGTGGGGATAGTGCAAATTCTTTCTTCGTCACTAAATAGGTAAATAGACAGCTCCCACTTTTATTGAGACTAACTAGCATAAAATTAACTTTTCTGCCCAGGAGAACTTATAACTTCCTTCAGTTCTCCTGTGCAGTATGACGTTTCATTTCTACTGGGGAGAAACGTTATAATCTTTGCATTCCCCTTTGCCTGTGGAAGGCGTGTGAGCCTCAAAGCTTGCAAATGTATTTTTTGCAACTATTTCGTTGGTCTAACCTCTGCCAAGAGTCCTGACTGCTTTTGTTCTTCACTGGCTTGTTCACAGCACTGTAGTTTTACCATGAGATAAACTAGTCAAGGTCAGCAGTGAAGACAAGGTCCAGCTTGTAGAGGCACGTGGCCAACAGAGAAGGAACCAAACTGAGGGTCAAGACAACTGGGTTGTATTCCCATGCTATGTGACTTGCACTCAGAGGTGTCTTAGTGCCTCTTTTTCCCCTCCCATCCTTTGTCTCCCCTGTCTATTTAGACTCATAATAGGGATTGTTTCTCACTGTGTGTTTTACCCTATCTAGCACACTATGGCCCTGATCACAGTCAGAGCCTTCAGCCAGTATTATAACACTACTATGGTGTCATACAGAATATTTCTACAGAACTCTCGTTAGTTTCTATTGGACTTTTTGGTAAAAGATTGTCCCTCTTCCTGATGTTTATGCATGATGGCTAAACATACTCCCTGCCTCTCTCTCTCTCTCTCTTCTAGCAATAATGTTGTATCTGTGTCCCTTGCCCTCTAACCCATAGGGAGGTGTTGCAAGCATACTGTGCAGAAGCAGCTGTGGTTTCATGCTGGAATAGACAAAGGGCACGCTGCTCCCTCTCATTCCCTTTCTGTTAGTCAGTGTATAAGATTCTTCTTCCCTAATTTCATGGTATGTACTGGCACAGCTATTCAGGGTTTCTTATTGTCAGCTGAAACCTCCGTGATAAATTCCTCTAAGGGGCCTTCAGCCATCAAGTAATGGTAGTCTGTACCACCCTTCATGATAAACATGATAATGAAAGCATTTATATACTGCTGAAGTTAACTACCTGCTGCTTAGTGAGGAAATTAAAGAGTGTGCAGTACATTTCTGACTTTTCTGCTGGCCTTTCCCAAGCAGCATCTCTGCTAGTACAAAGAAAATAGCATAATCCTTGCATCCTTCTAGTAACTGATTGCTACTTGGCTTGTCCTTTTATATGATCTCTTATGTACTGCTTTGAAATTTGAGGCTGCCGCTGCCTCTTTCCCCACTGTGCATGATTATTGTATGAAAAGGACATTTTGCTGCAAAACACCTTTCAGCCTGGAGAATGACTGGGGAAAGAAATAAGAGAAGGTTTGCAAATGCACATGCCAAAGCGGGTACTGAGAGTGGAACTGGCTCGACAAAAGCACTGAGGGACCTATTTAGCATGCAACTAGAAACAATTTTGCCCCTGTTTCTCTGCCTGGAAATCTTTCAAATCCTCTCGCTCATAAAGAATTCTTTAAGGAAGAAGGGGATGGCTCTGATTCGTATACTTTAGGATTTGCAAGAATCTGGCTGCCTAGACACAAAATGGAGATGCTTATTTCTTTCTTCCTACCTTTGTATTGTTTTGTGCCAGTACCTGGGGAAGGATGAGGTTGCTGTCAGTCATAGAATATCAAAAGGGTAGGGAAAGAAGTTACCTTTTCCTGGTTGATAAGAGACGGTACATTATAAGAAAAGGCAGCTAGAGCACGTTTAAATATTAATGGTGGGTTGGACTCCTATTGTACCATCAGGAGCAATTTCCCTGACTATTTTCTAAGCCCTCTTGTAAATAATGGATACACTTTGCTCATTGAAGTGTGTTTTTTTTTTCTTTTTGGATTTTGCATATCTTAACTTTGTTACGGTGGAGTTTGTACTGGTACATTGCACCAGTGAATTTAGACTCGTGGGGAATTTAGCAAATACAAAATGTACCAGATTTCTGTATACAAGTCATTAGTCCATATGCTCCCTTTGGCTATATGTAATTTGAGAATCAGGATGCATTCAGCATGTCTCATACGGGATGGTATTTTCAATTTTTTCTTCTTAAAAGTTTTAAGAGAATTTAGTGTCTGTGACAGGGTTTAGATTGAAAGCCAGGAAGACTGATTTATTAGAGATGGAAAAGCACAAGGAAAATCTAGTGACTAAATCATCCAGTCCATCTTCCTGGCAATGTACAATATAGTCCCCAGACACAGTGTGCATCTGATATTAAGTTGATAACCTACCAATGTGACTCAAATCCTCATCTGCAGAAAGAAGATAGGAGCATAGGAATTGCTGTGTTGGGTCAGACCAACATTTCCATTTCCTTCCAATCCAGTATCCCATCTCCAACTGTGGCTAAAATCAGATCCTTAAGAGATTGGCATAACAAACCTATATAGTACTAGGCAAGGATGGAATAATCTGTCCTCCACATAGACCTCCTTCTGATTTCTAGTCCTAAGAGATTGGTTGAGCCTGTGAAACAAGGTCCAGCATTATTTCCCAAACTATTACTAAATGTATAAACTCTAGATATTCTTTATAGCCATATAAATGTCCAATCCCTCTTTGAATCTCATTAGCTCCCAACATTAATGACTTCCCATGGCAATGAGTTCCACAGCTTAATTTCATGACACAAGAAAAAAATACCTTCTTTATTTATTTTGAATGTCCCACCTCTCAGTGAATGTCCTCTCAGTCGAGAAGACCACAAGGTACTGACCTCTCTTCTCTATACCATTTTCTGGAGCCAGCAGAACTGCTTAGTGTCAAGTTGACCTGACATGTCCTTGTTACAAGATCCTGTGTTCAGTTGCCTGTGACATTTCAAACCTTAACCATTTTGCTGATATTTTCCATGCAGGGTGCCTGACTCAAGTCAGATTGAATGATTTGGGAAAAATTTCACCCAGAATCATCAAGCCATTCCCACAAAAGAGGCCAGAGAAAAGTATACTCTTTCTATAGTAATAAACTCTAATGCCTCTTTCTTTGAAAAGTGGTAGCTTTGGAAGAAGGACTTGCATATAGGTGGAGATGAGACTGGCTTTTGTACCAGAGGCACAGATTTTGCTGTTCCTTGAAAACCCAACCCCTAGATGACCAAGATATAAGCCTTTGAAATATTTCAGGTTGCACACTCTTGGTACAGACTTCAGCTCTCAGTAGCTCATAGCATCAATGATTGCATCCTTACTGATCTACTTGAGCTTTTAACTCCTAGTGCTGATCAGGCACGTGGCTTATGAGGAGAGGCTGCGCGAACTATGCTTGTTCAGTCTGGAGAAGAGAAGAAGGGAATTTGATAGCAGCCTTCAACTCCCTGCAGGGGGTGGCAAAGAGGATAGAGGTGGATTGTTGTCAGTGGGGGCAGATGACAGGACAAGGAACAATGGGTTCATGTTGCAGCAAGGGAAGTTGAGGTTAGATATTAGGAAAAACTTTCTTGCTAAGAGGTCAGTAAAGCACTGGAACAGGTTACCCAGACAGGTTGTGGACTCCCTGTCCTTGGACGTTTTTAAAGACATGGGTAAACAAAGTCCTGGCTGGGATGATCTAGTTGGGGCTGGTCCTGCTTTGAGCAGAGGGCTGGACTAGGTGTGACATCCTGAGGTCCCTTCCAGCCCTCATTTTCTCTGATTCAGTGATATGAAGTGTTCTTCCTCCATGGATTAGCTGAATAAACTTACCTGCCCCTGCTTGGGTGGCAGCTGCTACACGTACAGCTCCTGTTGTAGCAGCATGGGTTTGGGCTGCTGCAGCTAAGGGACAGGTCGGCTGCAATGGTTCCCTGGGGCTGCCCCTGGGACCCCCTTCACTGGCTGGTACACTGTAGAAACCCATCTTCTGATGCGAGTAGGTTGCAGGAGCACATAACCCCAATCCAATGGATATGCTGCCAGGTCCAATACCCATTGGCTCCCAATAGCTTTCCAGCAGCAATTCAAAGTGCTAGTTTTGACCTGTAAAGCCTGAACTTCCCTGGGACCTACATACCTAAGGGACTGATGTCTCCCCTATATCCCACTGCGATCCCTAAGGTCAGATGAGAGCAACCTGCTGCAAGTACCATCACCAAGTCAAGTCTGCTTGGTGATGTCACATAGGAGGTCGATCTTAGCAGTCGCTCAGCTCTGGGATGCCCTCTGGCTTGAGGCCCATCAGACTCTGAGCCTGGACATCTTTTGGAAGTGCTGCAAGACTTTTCTGGCTGGACAGGCATTTAGTTACCCAAACTAGGCTGAGATGCTCTTAGTGGGATGCTGCTTTATTTTCTTTCATCTTGGTACTTTGTTTTATTTATTCTAGTTGCCCTTTAAGCTTCTGTTTCTCTTGCTGAAAGCCATCCTGAGCCTGTGTTGAGAAGGCTGGCATATAAATTGCATAAATAAATAAAAAATAAATATTGCTGTTACACATGAAAGCTGCTATCAGTTACTTTGTTAGCTCAAGTGACAGGATGAGGTGAATATAAAGCTAATGACTCATAGGGATGTCAGTATAATGCCACATGATAGACTTGCTGTTTTTTCAGCTTACCCTTCTAAAATACGAGGACATTACACTCCCCTCCCTGTCTCTCTCACACAACTAGGCATGAAAAAGAATATAGTTAGGGTTGCAAATTCAATGTAGGATATGGTAGGAGAAAGGTTACCTGCAGCCAGTACTGTACCTAGACTCCTATCAGCCTCGGGAAAACTTTTGGCACTGGGCCCCGCTTCACCAGAGATCATGATGATAATCATCAGGCAACAGGAAAAAAAATGACCATTTTTGGGCCCCCACGTTTTGGAGTGCCTGTATCCAGTTCTGCCTGCGGCATGTATTTGAGGCAATTGAGTGTTTCCTTGGAGAACTGGATTCTATCCTTGCCCCTGCCAGGGACCTCTTACATTGTGCTGGACATGTCACCTACACTGAGCTGTTGAGTAGGTGTCAGTAATTATGTGTTCTTCATTATCGAGGCACCCATCAGGAGATGATAGGATCTGGCAGGCAGCAATGCAGAATACTCAATGGAGTTTGGGAGGTGAGCTTTGATCACCCAAAGGGCTCCATAATGCCACAGACTCAAAAAAAAATCAGGTTTTTGGCATCCAAAATGGGGCACCACCATTTTTTTGTTGCTGTTGTTATCTCAATCAGTGACAGCTCCCCATCTGCAAATTAGGGATAATACTAACTCCTTGCCTCAAAGGGTTGGATTAAGATAAATTAGTTGATGTTTAGGGAATGTGCAGATCCTTGTAGTGATGAGAGCTACAAAAAAATTTCTAAAGAAATGGATAATTCTATCTGCAGAAATAATGTTGGATATCATGCAGTAAATAATGTGCAGGGCCAAACACTGACCAGGAATGAGAAAATAAAGCAATAAATGAGCACAGGCATCCTGTTGCCTGAAGAGGGCAGAGGTCTCATAGAAAAAAAAGTGGTATATTTACATGCAATTAAGGACTGTATCGTAATGTATACACATAAGAGGGCCAAATTATGGCTTTGCAAACAACCTTGTCTGCAGCATTTCTGAACTTTTGGAAGCCTCAATAATTTTCTTTTAACATAGGGATCTTTGTGTGTAATTTTATATGCTTCTATCATGTTCCCTCTTACTTGTCTCATTTCTCAGGTAATAGCATGAAATGCAGTTCAATCAGGCAACTCTTGGCCTTTCTACTTAGAATAACAGGGTTGAAAATTAGTATCAGGGCTTGTCATTACTATAGAATATCATTTTGGACCACTCCTGTGAAGAGAGGACTTAGTGAGCACAGTGCTTTCCAGTCAGCGTAGGCAGGAACAAATTGCTTTTAGCTGTGTGCAAGCCGGTCATACTTAAACCCTAGTCCCTGAAGGTTTTAACTACAACTAGTTGAAACAATGCTGGATGCAGCTTTTCTGTGTCTAGATTAACCACATGGTCTTTCAGGAGCTTAGTGCAAAATATCCGTCAGCTCCCCCTGTAAAATTAGTGTCTCTGTTCTGTGTGCTCAAGACAAGCTGACACTTGTTGCCCTCCTTATCTGAGGTATTTTATTTTCTTTTTGTTTCAAATACTCTGATTTTTCAAAACATTTTTGCATTAAGTCTACTAGCACATCTTAGAAATGTATTCCTTCAACTCTTCTTTCAGAGCTCTGGTCTTGAGAAGTCACATTTCTGTTAAATTTCTGTGTTAAGTTGAATGGAGAGACTCAGGTAAATATCTGCATTTTATTCATAAAATGCAAAAAAAAAGATCCAGGGAAAAAAAAACTTCCATCCTCAACTATCCCTGTGCAAAATGGAGTAAGTTTTCTACCTAGGTGGACTTTTACAACCTTTGATTTCTCCTCAGCCTGAAGAAGGGCACATGTGCCTGAAAGCTTGCAAAGAAAGAACATTTTTTGCTACTTCATAGTTGGTCTAATAAACTATATCACCTCTGAACCAAGAGTTTCATTTTTCTCTTTGTCTCAGACAACGCAACTACAAAATAGATGCCTGAACTCACAAAATGCTGTTTTTTAAAAAATGAAGAAATATTATCTTTTGTTCAATTAATTCCTCTGCTACTTGGCATCAACTCTAACTGATTATGAGTTGCATTTTAAGGTGCACAATATCAGCGGTCAGCCGTTGCTCTTTCATCTCCCTTGCAAAACCCACCCAACTGACTACACATAACATTATTCTAGAGTCTAAGAGGCTTGCTTTGCTGTTTTGCAAAAATGCTAGCTATGGGTCACACTGACAGAGACTGATGGGAGCTCAGGTCTTGATCTTCTTATTTCCTGCCCAAAAACATAAGAGCCTAGGCTCTAAAAAAATCATATTCTATATCACATTCTTTCTTTCCAAGGCACTGGTGGGATTTCATCTGAAATACTGTGCAAACATCTTCTCACTCATGTTCAAGAAAGGTGAACTCAAACTGGAGCAGGTGCTCAGAAAGGCTATTAAGATGATTAGGAGAATGGAGAGACCATGCTAGGAAAGGAGCCCGGAAAAAAATGAGTTTGTTTTCAGTCCAACAAAACAAACACAGAGAAGGATATGCTTGCTTTTTATAAAAAAATTAGGTGATTAAATACCAGGGAGAAGGCAGAGCTATTTAAGCTGAAAGACATTGAGCTAGAAGGCAAGAACAAAAAGGTATTAACTAGCTAGAAAAAAATTCAGGCTGGAGATTAGAAGTTTGCTAACCATGAGAGTAGCAAGGCACTGGCAGAATGAATAAGAAAGTGGAGGCAAAAAACGTAACTACTACTGAAACGAGCTTATTCGGTTTCTAGGAGGAATCGTATGATACAGCCACCTGGCATATCAGGGGGCTGGATATTGTGACCAAAAAGGCACCTTCTAGGCCTACATTCTACTATCCTGTGTTCCCTTTCCATTTATCCTGTCATCTAAGGGTAACATTTTCATTTGCGCCAAGCAAATAAATGGCTTTATTTGGTTTTCATTCAAGGCAATGGGATCTAGACTGACTTAAATGGGAGAAGCAATGGGGCAATGAAAAGTGTTTGAAATTCCAGTTCAAGAGTCTTTGGCGCTTTGGTTCCTTTCCAAACTTGAATCTAAGCATCCGAACCCAAATCTAAGTCCTGTGTTCTGGCTACTAACCTCAACAGAAGCCAGTTCAGGAATTAATTGCTTTTAACAGAGAGGCATAGCTGTATGGAGTATCTGAGTGCTGATCTGTGCACTCAGCATTTAATTCCATCAGATATATAAAATGTCAGAGGCAAAAGCTGCTCAATGAGATTTTGAAAATATCTTTCTAATAAAAAAATATTGCACATGAAATTTCATCAAGAAAGAAGGAAATCCACTCCAATTTCATGGGAGGGTCAGAAGATGGGGGAGAGATGCACCTTGTAGACTTCAGACCAGGGTGGTCAAAATGCGGCCAGGCCAGTCTATCCAGCCGAGGGGGCCCCTAAAAAATTTAGAAAATTAATATTTACCTGCCCCTGGCTGCCTGTCATGTGGCCCTCGATGGCTTGCCAAAACTCAGGAAGCGGCCCTCCACCCAAAATAATTGCCCACCACTGCTTCAGACTTGCATGGTTAACTTCTCTGCTCAGGGAAGTTTTTATTACAGAAAAATAAATCCATTTTTAGGAGAGAGTATGGCAGATGGATTACATGACCTCTGGAGCTCCCTTCCAGCCCTACTTCTCCATGATTCTGTGATTCACAAGTACTTCTCCCATCTAACACTAGCCTGAATCAAGAACTCTTAGACACAAACTAAATTTTCAATAGCATTTGGTATGCTGAAGATTATTTTTTAAAGCTACTTAGTATCTCTGATTGCCTACTAGTGTCCGGTCATGAGCTTGAACCTGGGGCCTCAGCCTTGCAATATAGCTACTCATCCCAGCCTACTGTCCCATAGCTGACTACACAGATGCATCCAGGCAGGCTTGAAGCCTCCAGCAGGGCTGCCCATTCCCTGTTACCAGAGTGCCTCACTGGGGTCAGCTGACCCTCCACTTCCATATAAATCCATGCACAGGAATAGGAAGTGTTTGGGAAACGGGGTTTGATCTGACTGGAGACTGCTTTTGGCTCGCCTCTTGACTCTGTTCTCTGCTTGACCTCCTGGTTTTTTGACTCTCACCTAGACCCTGGGCTCAGCCTGGCCTCCTGGCTTCCTGACCCAGTTTGTCCTTGGATTTTGCTTGCCCGCCCTGGTTGATGCCTTTATCTCCAGGTGGCCCAGACCCGACCTCCCCCGTCCCAGTGTGACAGCTGGCCAGTTTCACCGACTCCAAGTGATTGAATCAAAATACGGCCCCTTGCGTTTCAATTTCAAACCCAAAGGGCAGAAAATAAAATGAGATGCAACCTGGATTATGCAGGTTCGTGCCATTGTTGGGAATTTTTTCTTGCTCGGAATATGTATTACACTAATATGAAACCTACAGAGCTCTAGAAAACCTATGCATATTAACGAGTCACTTTTCCATCGAGCCACAGCTATGCTTTTCTAGAGCCTGGTAAGCAAGACTTTTAAAGCTTTTTGCAAATCTTAGTTCAGCCTCATAACATCCTTGGGATGCAAGTAAACATTACTGCTTCCATTTTACAGGTGGGTGAATCAAGGGTCAGAGTTGTGAAATGCCAAAGGTCATGTGACAAATTATACTGTGTGCCGTGCATCATGCAATTTAAAACCCCAAATAATCTGTTTTACTTCAAAGGAGCAGTAGGAAGGCAGTAAGTGTCTTTGGGTCATAGATATTTCATTGGTACAGCAGGTAGGTACACCTGGGGATGTACTCTACTGCGGGGCAGAATCTCTCTGATAAAAACAGTTCTGCAATATCTAGCATTTCTCAAGATAAGAGATAAATTTACTTATCTGGGGGCCACTGTTTTATTGTTAGTATGTAACAGAGCTGCAGCTTAAAATGCAAATCACCTCCAAAATAAATGAATTTTGTTGGCATAATAATAGAAAGGATAATGGATTTTTCCTGAAATACACATCTGTTCATTAAAGCTGTCTGCTAGACCATTGCAGCTGTTCAGATTTAAACACTAAACATTTTCACATCATCTTTTACAATGAAAACTTAACAACAAAACACACAAATAAAAACCGGCATTAAGAATGTTTTAGCAATAAATGTTTTATTAAATATAATACTTTAAATATTTTATTAAGTATTCAGATGGGAACAACATTGTCTAACCTACCAAGGGATGGTCCTGGTTTTGCTGGACCATGGGAAATTTAGGGTGGATGAGTAATTTAAAATCTAATTTACACAATTAATTTTGCTTCCTATTTTGTTTGTAAATTGTTCATGAACAGGTTGTGATTTTTCTATGAACTATATGCTTTTTAGAATAATTGTAAACTATGATTTTTCAAAATCGGTGTGCTGCCGGTATCCCGTATGGAGAGTTTGGTTTGGCTTCACTCATTTACCTGCATCAAGTCGTGACCCCAGTACTATCACCTGACTGCAGGAACATAATCCTGATGAAGGTGTCTGGTGTGAATACACATGATTACGGAGGATTAAGATGTTTGAAATTACGACAATCTCATAGTTTAAAAATAATTTTTCATTACAATTTTGCTATTTTAGCCAGTTCAAGTCTTTGAGATTTTCTGAAAATTCATATACATTTTTAAGAATCTCTACTCATTGTGATGAATTTGAAATTTACTTTTAATGAATCTATGCAATGTTGGCCCACTTGTTTGGGGATCACAGTTATATAAAGACAAATGCTCCCTGGTCCTCTAAAACTAGGGACAGAAGTTACATGTAAACTGGTTTAAATGACCAGAAACTGGTTTAAACCTGTAACAGAACAGAAGTCCACTGCACATAAACCAGTTTTAAAATGGTTGAAACTGGTTTAAGATAAACGTGGTTGAATGTAGCATCAGACTTAACTGACCCAGGTTAAACCAGTTAATGAAACTTCTGTCCCAGATCCCTTCCTGGTTCAAGTTAAATCAGAGTCCCCCACTACCCCAGCATGTTTTCCAGCCCTGAGTTGGGCTGTGCTGTCTGCACTAGCAGAGAAGGGTTGGGGGGAAGTGGGGGAAGGCAGGGACTATCCCTTACAGGCAAACCGCGGCTGGGGTCTGGGCTAGGGAGGGGGTTAAACCCCCTTCCCTGAGTACAGAGCTGCCCTGCTCTGCTAAAAACTTATTTCTGGCTGCATCTGTGGACTACAAATCCTAGAGGCACCTGGAAACAGGAAGTGATTTACAAATCTGCAGAGTCTTGCTGCTGCATTTCTGGGCTGCAAATCTGATAGGCCTTGAGGGCAGCAGGAAAAAGAAGCGAACACACAGCTCATACTGGCTATGTGCTCTAGTGTACCCCCAATTTCTGGCCTGAGTTGCTGCAGGCATGTGGCTGCATTTCCTGAATCAAAAGTGAATGTCTGTCCAGTTGTTTCTCAGTTTAATATCTGTGGATTACACTACCCTGGAAAGACTGAATCGATTCAGCCTCAGGCTTTTTAACTGTCTGTACTTAGCCTCAAAGACTAAAGCTCTTACTTAAAACATGTGGAGTCACAATGGAATATGCTTCATATCCATATGCTTCAAGTTAAGTGTCAGCTGAAATGATTATCTGCATTTCAGTCTCCATCCATTCAGTCTATTGGCTAGAAACAGTAGCAGAGTGATGTACTGTTATGTGGCACAGTCACTAGACAGTGGCAATAATACTTTACCCCAGTGTTTTTCAACCTTCTTTCATTTGCTGACTCCTTTAGAAATTTTGAATGGAGGTGTGGACCCCTTTGAATTGTAAGTGTAGCTATTCACATATATAGATGGTAGGCATCTTTCACAGATCTCTTAGATACAGTCTGTGGACTCCTGGGGTCCATGGACCACAGGTTGAAAACCACTGCTTTAACCACGTCCATCATTTGCAGGACAACAAACTGCTGTAAAGTGGCAAAAGTTGGCTTACTAAGCAATTCGCTGCTGGAGGAACTTGTAGAATTTACCTGACTTGCCAAATACCTACAGAAAACTAAAGCAATGTTAAATGTATGCAAGCCCAAGCAGCTGCTTAAATGGCTAGTGCATCTTGCTAGCCCTGTTTTTTTCTAACTTTACCTTCACCTGTATCTGCACCAATGAAACATCTTCTTATAATACCCAGTTCAATCCCAACTCCTGCACTGACTCTTACAGTCCAGAAATCTTCTCTTCAAATGGAATATTCAGGCACCAGTTAAAACACAGTGCTTGTCAGACAGAATTCATTTTAAATTGGGGGGAAAATTGTTCAAAGAACTTCTGTGTTCTTTTCTCTCTAAGGTCCACTTTCATTTCTTTAGGGCATGTTTCCTTCTGTGCTCTCCTTTCTGTCTGTAAGACCCTCATTGTCCTCCAGTCACTTTCTTTATACCTGTTTTGCTTCATCTTTCCTGGGTTAGCTCCTGTCGGGAATGCTGCCTGCCTGCTAACTTGTAATTGGCTAGATAGCGAAAGTAAAAATTAGGTAAGTAGGCAAACTATGCCTAGTCTGACAGAAGAATGCACAAGACAATAGAGGAAACTCTAAACAACTGGAGGATTTGTTCTGCTGAGCACCCCTAAAATATGAAGAAATGGGTCCTCTGCTGGGATCTAGTAGTATGAACTCTACTGACATTGCTCCAAACAAATTTACATTAGCAAAGCACCTGGTCTTCTATACAATCTCTCTGAATCACTCTGCAATGCTGGCCTGGAAATAATGAAACAAAAGCGTTTTCATTGTCATGGTTTTGTTTGAGATTGCCAAGGTTATAAATATCTGTCATCAGGGAAATGACACAAATAAGATAATTCACAAGGTTGATAACTCATATATTACACACCTTGTCATTGGAAGCCTGCAAACCAAAATCAAAAAGAACGAAGGAAAAATAAAATTAGGATTTTTGTGGTCTTTCACCATGTCTGGTTTTGTACTGGAACTTAGACATTTTGTGATGCGTGAGAAAAGCAAGTTGAACTTGCAAAAAAAAAAAAGCATGTCAGGTTTAGATTATTGGGTTTTAGGTTGTAGACATATTGCTCTAAGGACATAGGCAGGCAAGGTTTGGACTGGCAGCTTAGGGTTGTTGTGACTTTATCTGCTTTTTCTTATAGTTTCTTATAACCTAATGGCTTTGATCCCCTTGCCTTCTCAAAGACAATCTCAAAACTCAGCTAGAAAGAGCACTGAATATATCATCTCCTGACAGAGGTCTGCTCTCACAAAATTGGTCTCTCAGATCTAAAATTTCATTTGGTTTCCTCCACTGGGCAGAAGGGAAACATTCTGCATTTTTCACAGGTGAATGCATATTCCTTGGAGTCTCAGACCAGCAGAGACTGTCTGTGCCTGAAGAAGAGTGATTGCGCCCGAAAGCTTGCTAGGAACATTTTTCCAACTACTCAGCTGGTCTAATAAAAGATATCACATTTACCCAAAGAACCATGTCTGTCTTTGTCCTTAGACCAACATGGCTACAACCAAAAACCCAGTAACGTGGTGAGACATGTGTTCCATCAGACAAGGAAGATATCCCTCACCCTTGAATCGTTCTCTCCTTTTTGTGGTCATTAGTATGCAGAAGTGGCACATGAGAGTGACTGGCACCTGGTATGGGAATGGGTCATTGCCAGTGGTCTCAGGATAGGAGTTGAAGGCACTTCCTTGGTTACGGAGTCCAGCCCCCCCACTATTGCTGATAACAGTGCAATAGCATCCCCTATAGAAACATATGGTCATATAGACTTCAGATCACCCGGTACTGAGTTGGTTCAGTTAAAAATTATATGGGGTGGGGAACTGTTATATGACCAAAATGCTCTCAGATGGTTCTGTTTGCCATTTTATTATGACAAACACAAAATTAATACAAACTCATTTCTAATTTGCAAGAGAAACATGGAAACATGAAGCTAGGGGTTTGACCTGACCTTTTCTTAATGTTAAATGCTGACTTCGGGAGTTCTTATTCAGCCCAGAATTACTTCACAGTAAAGAGAGGGTTCTGATCCCCGTTAGAGCATTTCTGAGGGAAACACCACCTCCTCCTTTTAAAACTTCTTGTAAATGAATACAGTCAGTGAAGAAGCATCTGTCTGACACACTGTGATTTCCAGATGCCTGAAATTTGGAGCCTCCTTCCCTTCTTACATGGGTCATAGGATCTTGGTGGCACTGAAAATGATTGTCTTTCATTGCAGGCTTTCTGGAAAATGATTTGACTTGTCCAAGAAAGCAACTGCTAAATTAAAAGATGCAAGATATGCCCTGTGAGCTTTTGTACATCTTCCAAACCAGCAATTTCCGCTTCCTCGCTCTGTTGAGTTGCACAAAACTCTCAAGCCTTGCTCCACAGCGCTGATCTGCAACATCTGATTTCTAGTGAGTGAGAGGGAAATATTGAGCAGTGGAAAGCCCTTTATCAAGTCAAAAGTAATTGTTTTTCAACATCATCTAGGCAAAGCCTGGTTTTTCACGAGGAAACTAAATCATTGGCCATCAAAGTTGTAGACCAAAATAACACTCGAAAAGACAGCATGAAGGTAAAAAGAGCTACAGCTAGAATCAAAACACAGCACTCATGAGAAATGCCAGTGGACCTTCGGGAGTGATCCTCCACATCTTCACAGTGCGAGTTCAACATCACCAGAGACCTTGCAAGCCTCCTTCTCACTGCCTCAACGCTGGGGGAATTCAGACTCCATGGCACACTAAGTATTTCTTTGTTGTCTACATGAGGTTAGTGCCAGTTGTAGGAGTCCTTCTGGGGATGGGGCTACCACTTTATAAGGCACTGGAGAACACAGCAGGCCAACTCATTTTACAGGAGAGATCCATCAATTGATAGGCTCACCTAATCTTCAGTCTCTACTGACCCGGTTTAGACTGGAACTGCTAGTCTGAGAGGTAAGTGCTGGATCCTATAAACAGGCCTTTGTGTCATTCAGCATCCCCTCCAGCCCCAGGTGGAGCACTTCTAAATACAGAAGCCAGGAAATGTTTCTTTCATTAGCTCAAAAGCATTAAAACAAGGAGTGACCCAAAGGCGAGAATATCAAAACTTCTGTTTGATTTTCCAGGCCATAACATTTAATTTTAAACCAGCTTTATAGAACTGCTGTTTTTAATCTTTTGCTCTCCAAACCCATCACACATTGCAGCAAATACCCCGTGTGGTCCAGAAAAGAAAGGGGGTCTCCTATGGCTGCATTTGAAATTTATCCTTGCTAGGCCAGATTCTATCAACATGGACTGAGAATCAATGCTCCAGATTTCAATCAACAGCATTCATGAGACCACAGTGTAAATTTGTGTTCAAGACATGTACCAAAAATGATTGCTGATTCCAGTGTAGCCCACACCATGTGCAAAACCCGCTGTCTGCTGCCTCCTCTCGGGAAATGCTAGGAGGAATATCTGGGTTAGGGGCTACAGCCCAGAATTCAGATGGTTTAGCAGAGCTGCGAGATGGATGGGAAGGCTGCCTGCCCTCCCCCCTTCACATACATGCACCCACACAAAACTTCTTGTTTCTGTGGCTTGGCTGCATGCTCTGCTTCTTTCTAGGTGCAGAGGTTTGGGTGGGTTTTCAGATCAATGGATGAACTTTGTGTTCCTCTCTAATTGTAAAGCATCAAAACAGGGTATTTGCTTTTTAAGATGTAATGATGAAAATGAAACGTGAAGAACCCTTTGCCCACAGGGCATCACTGAGATGAAGGATTTAGGAAGATTTGAAAAGGATTAAACATGTATATGGATAATGAAAGAATACAGTGTTCAATTAGATGGCCTGAATCTGTGAGGAGAATAAAGCTTCCATGGCTCAATAGCTAAGCCAACCAGTATCTGCTTGGAAGAAGACTCTTCCCTTTGGGCAGGTTGTTGCATATGATTTCTTGCACCTTCTTGTAAAAACTGTACTAGGTGAACCACTGGTCTAACTTTATATGGCAACCCCCATATTGTTACACACTTGTTGTGGGTGCAATGAATGCCTTTATTCCCACTTTGGTAACTAGTGCACATGAGTCTGCTCTTGCTTTTGAGCTAATGGAGCTGATGCTTTATTTCAAGTGGTAGCGGTACACGTTTTAAGATCCAGAACTTCCACAAATCGGACCAGTGGCCTCATCACAGTAGAGTGCAGGACAATATCTGGACCCTGCCTCTGCTTTTATGCGTCTTCCCTGATGTTTTGTCTTGCAACCTAAGGGCTGACTACTAATGGGCACAGGAAGAACTTCCACAGTCAGTTCACCCTGCAACACAGCCCTTCAATCCATGACTGCTGCATTCATATTTGAGATTCAGAGAGCGAGTGTTAGTTCAGATGGAGAAGCATCAGTAGATAAAGCTCTTAAGGAAAAAAAAAGATCCTGGTTTTGGGCCATGGTTCCTGGCAATGAAAATAAATAAGAGGTGAGGATTATATTAAATATATATGATACATGAGGATAATTTTCTAAATTAAATGATTTCCAGCATTTTCAATGAGCCATCCGTGAGTCCTTACACTTCAGGGAAGTGGTGAACCTTAGAAAAGTTCACAAAGATGACTTCCTTTTTAAGAAGCATGCATCCAATTGATCTGTGCAAGTGTAACTATGGAGCGCTGAGCACTGGCACAGAATGTTCATTAATAAAAAATCTGTTCCTTTTAATGAGTTGTAATCACTGATTCTGAAATTCATGATTAAAAGGAGCAAAATATAGCTCTGCCACCTGCCATTTGCCATTTCTGGCATCTAGCAAGGACTGAATAAAAACTGCCCAGGGATCAATGGTAATTCAAAATGAATGCAGCTTTTATAGCTCACAGTGATCATTTTCTGATCAAGCCGCTGCAAATCACTGTTGCAGCACAGCTGGCTGGGCCTATGCATCAGGAAAACAGAACGCGTGAAAACAAACATGTCAGGGTCTCTTTCTAGGTTTAATTGTCCTATTAGCAACGACCAGTTGCTGATTAAAATATGGTGGGCCAGATACTCATCTGATACAAATCTGCATAACTTAGCCAAAACCAGTGAAGCTATGTTGCTTTGTACCACCTGAATATCAGGCCTGCACGCTTGGACGTGTCTGTACAGAGAGTGCGTATGCTACCTGGTATACACTGCATACCCGTAGGAGGGCACTCGTGAAAGCTCGAGGAAGCCCACAGGTGTCCTGCTGTTCATTTCAGTGAGCTCTGGAGCAGGCTCTAAACAACTGGCATTTAGCACCTCTAATTAAGAGCGTGTCAGCATCCCATTACTTCCTAACATTGCCATTTTAATTTGTATCAAGCTGAGATTTGGCATGTACTTTCTCAACTAGATGAAAGTGAGAAAGCAGGAGTGAAAACGTGCGCGTATAATTCTACTCAGATCAGTCCAGTCACTTAGGATATAAAGACGTGGAAAACCTGCTAAATTCCTAGGTTCTCAAATGCTGCTTCAGTGAATAAATGTTCAAGGAATGAAGCCAGACAGTTTTGAGAATCACATTTCACATTTTCATAGCAAGCTTCCCAACTGGTCTAAATTGCTTTGGGTGGCTTAAAAAAAAATGGAAAGCAATTGGCAAAATTAATTAACTTTTAATTTTAGGCTATATTTTATTCAGTAAGCATCCTGACTTTTGCCTTCTGCTGGAAGAATTCATAAATGAGCCACAGAGAAACTGCAAGAGGAGAGTTCTCAAATAGCCACAATGCTGGATAGCGGCAAATCCTACTCAATGAGAGTTTTTCCATTAAATGCAGCGAGTGCTGGATCTGGCTGGAACGAGCAGAAAAGAAATTAAAATAAAAGAATTCAGGAGAGCCTGCTGTTTCCTGTGATAGCTGAATGGGCGTAGCGAGCCATAAATTGATCCCTATGGCCTTGATCCTGTAAACATTTGTGCACATAAGTAGCTTTGTGCCCATGAGTGGTTTCTATCGACTCCTGTGGAATGACTCACAGTTGTGGAAGTGCTCATGTGACCAAGTGCTCACAAAACTATGTCCACGTGCCAAAGTAGTGATTGCCCTTGAGATTCTCCATCTTGCAACATGCAGTTCGAATATGGAATTCATTTTGGCCTAAAGCAATCGTTTTCCTGAAACAAACAAAATGTCCAATCTCATTTTTTTAATGTGGCCCTTTGTTTTTGCTTGTTTAATGTAGTGCATTCAGTGGGACATGCAAGCCAGTCCTTTTTTATTTTATTTTATTTTTTTCATCTAGTGCTTTCCCCCCATTCAACTATGTGATCAAATTTCCTTTCCTTTCTTTCTTCTGATGAGTACAGTTTCAGCGTAGTGAGCTAGGTGGCGAAGAGGTGGACTGCAGAGCTGCCTTGGCTAAATTAAGTCTGGTTGTACATCTTGGTCCATCCTACTACACCAGATCTCAAGTGCAGAGCAAATATACATACCCACTTGGGGAAATAACCTCTTAGCAACTGCAAAATAAGTCATGCCAAGCAGGAACTCAACTTTGACTGAGGTTTAGAACCCCTCCCTCCAAAATGTAACAATAGTATGCCACAAAAAGCAATCAAAGGACACTACAAAAACCTTAGCACTCAAATCTGAGCACCCAAATGCTGCATCCTTCACTGTGTAAGTAAGGATTCATGCCAGTCAACTCTAAACCTCTGCAGATCATGAAGCCCTTCAAGACTTGCAGGTTTCATGCTAGCTGTCATCTACAATACTGGAGAGTTTTGTTGGAAAAAAGCAAGGAAAATGACACCCCTGACTCATTAAGTGGATCTCCCAAAGCACGTCCTTTTATGAGCCTGCCATTGAGACCTTGAACCTCATTATCTATTAGTCTTGTTTCTGTAACAGGGAAAGGAATATTGTATGAGAGAAGAGTTCTCAAACCTGTAATGATGTTAGACCACACGCAACTCTATGGTTCTGATGCATACGCCTAACACCAAACTTAAACCATACGAACAGTCACGAGGGTGAACCCCTTACCTCCAGCATACAACCCCATGGATGACATGGTATATCTGCTTTCAGCTCTATTACAAGATCATATGCTATGTTTCACTCATTCTGCAATGGACCAGAAGAGGAAGGATGGGACCTCAGATCATTTATCTATAAGTTGTGGGTTCAAATTTAGGCCATATCCGTGCTATCGGATGACAGCCCAATGGGCTGGATGGCATTTGAGGGCACTGATGTACTTTTTAATGGACAGCTGGGCACATCATAGCAGCCACACTTGGTGAACTAATTTCTTGTCCAGCTGTGTCTACAGTGCAGCTGGGAAGCAGTTCCAGCATGTGCAGGGATTCCTGAGCTACCTTTATTCGGACTGGCTTAGATATCGATGATACAGAAGCCATGGCAGCACAGATTTCATTGATCTCTGTTAAGCCTATCCAACAACTGAGGTACTTGGTGGCTGAAGCTCATGCCCCCATAACATCACTGGTACATTTGTATCCAAGCTAGGTGATTAAAGCTAGCTCAGGAATGCCTACACATTCTGCAATCCTGAAATGACACCTCTGGCAGTAGAGTTGTACTGTTAGTGGAGATAGTATTCACCACACTGAGGTGGCTCCTTTAGCATAGGGTGCAATACAGGTTGGTGAATTGGTCAATTTAAAAGCTGCTCTTCCACCTTTTAATGTGATGTGCCAGCAGTTTAGTGCTATTTTGGCTCAGGTGGAGACCATCTCTCCTATACAGACTCCCCTAATTCCAAAAAGATCACCCAGTTCCCAACAAACCAAAGTCCTTCCTCCCTATACCATTGTCTCAGCCATGAATTGAGACTCTGCCTGTCTAGCTGGCCCTGTGCATGGCACTAAAACCATTTCAGAGAATGTTACCATAGAGGTCCTAGCCTTCAACCTCCTGCCTAGCAGCCTAAATTTAGCTTCCAGGACCTTTTACGCATGCTGTTGGTACCCACATGGACCAAAACCACCAGCTCCTTCCCAGCCCCCTCAGCAGAGGAAAAACAATTAGTGAGTCTGAAACCAGAATTTCCAATCAAAGACTGCTATGATTTCCACCCCCCTTTTAGGGAGCAGAAAGGTGCAGAGCAAAACTCTTAAATGCAGAACCAGTTCAAAAACACCCTAAGATGCAGTAAGCCTCATGTGCAACAACTTGTCTCTCGGTACTCCCAGTACTCTGGGCCAGAATCTTGTAAAAACAGAATTGCCTCTCCTCCCTCCAAGGGTAACATGTATTTCTTTGACTCGGTCTTCTCTAAACCAGCAACGTGTACATTTAAATCAGACGCACAGCCCTGCAAAGCCAAGCCCTATCAAAATGCACCATTGTACTGCACATAGGAAGTGGATGTGCGAGGGAATGAGTCACTTTGCCCCATGCATTACTGGAAGCTGCTCGAAGACGATGGTGGAGAGCGTAGGATAAGGATTCACTTGGAACACTATTGTGTCCGTAGCCGTGAAAACAGTTTCCAATTAAAGCAGCTATGCCTAGGGCTGGTCCTTCTAAATCCCCATCCTGAAATCGGGCCAGGACTCTGAGCTCAGGGACAGGAGGGGAATGCTGGGGGGTCTGCAATGACCAATGGTCAAAGCTCTTGCTTGTCTGAAAGACTGGCACTTTCAGCCTCATCCCAGGTTACTGGTTCAGCACAAATGACTTGGAAAGTGCCGCCTTCCACAACGGGAATATTCTCTTCTGATGTCGCCAACCAAACACTGACCCAATCCTGCACTTGATAACCTTGTGAAGTTTAACAAAAATGGAAGTCAATAACTCAGTGCTGGGATAGAAATGCAAACAGGAAATCCCTCAGAACCAGTGCTTTCACCTTGGTTTTCTCTCTAGACCTTGCAATGTTGAATAATTCTCCATGTCATCTGGTTCGAAGATAAATGCCATCGCTGCTGTCCTTGAATGCATGAAGAAGCAGGAATGAAAAGTAGATGTTAAAAACAATAGGGCTAAGATACACCACAGTTTCAATCTGTTGATGATGTCAAAGTGTATGATTCTTCATTTTCATGCACTTGAGTTGCCTTTGCATCTTGATATAAAGAGCAAATGATGAGGGTTGAGGGGGGAAAGGTTGAGGGAGGACAATCCCTTTCTTCAGAACAGTAAAAAGGGTCTGCCTGTTGACTGTATCGAAGGCCTTCGTTAGATTGATGTAGGCTATATACAGGGGTATTTGTTTTTTTCTACACTTCTCCTGCATTTTTTGACCTTCAGACTGAACTGACTAACAGAACTGAAAAAGAAGCTAAGAATTTCAGGCTACTACAGAAATGTGCATGAATTAACAGCAAACTATCAGCTAAGGCGAAGATGCAAATCTACGAGACGTGTGCTGTCATCCCTGCTTTAGGGACAAAACAGTGGACTACATATGTTGGGCACATCATGAGACTGACCAGCTTCCACATGAGATGTCTGCATAAGAGCCTGAAAATAAAGTGGGAAGAAAAAATTGCAAACGCAGAGGTACTGGAATGAACAGGACTGACACACTTAGAAAACACTATCAAGAAGAGGAGGTTGTGATGGACCGGCTATGCTAGAAGAATGGGAGAAAACTGTATTCCCAAGAATATTTTATACAATGAGATTCAAGATGGCTCTAGAAAACCAGTCACCTTCTATGGCAGTACCACAATAAGTGCAAAAATGATATGAAATTGCTTGGGGTCAACGTAGGCACCTGGGAGGAGCATGCAGGACCCGGTCTGATCTGGAGGGAACATCTGGTGCTGGGTGCAGCTCAACATGATCCACAGGAGGAAGCAAAGTGAGAAAGAAGCAAGCAATATGCTGACAATTTGGACTCTAACTTAAACAACACATGGCTTCGTGAAAATCGTAATGAGCTGCATCACTCTTGAATTGGGCTTGTCAGCCACAAACCGATTCTTCAGGCATCTGACTAGAACTCTTATGTGCGCACCAGGGGACCGATGGTTACCTGCTACAGGAACAAAACTGGAGCTAGGTGGTTAGGGCATTGTAGGATGTTCTCTTTCTCTGTTTAATGGTGACTTTCCCAGCATTCATTTCCATTCCCAGCCATAATTTTCTTGCAGCGTAGGTCTCAGTGTGGACTGGATTTCATTGCCTTATATTTAATTACTGTGCAGATTATGTTCAATTCGCAGACTAAAATTTAGTAAGGGAATGAAATGCAGCAAGTGGGCGTATGCCTCAAACACAGTCTGAACTGTTTGGGAGGTAAATGAAAATCCCTACGCATCCCACATGAATGGAAACGAGAGCATGGCACAAGCATTTCTAGACTAAAACATAAAATAAGTTGGTGGTACAGTTAGAAACCAGATGCGTTAACCACAGACCTCAAAGCTGTTAACAAGAGAATATTATTTGCATTTTGCATAGGGGGGAAGCTGGTCCATAGGATAATTCTATAAGTTTCCCAATACAGAAAACAACTAATTGGCAGGTCAGCACAGTCCAGTAGACCACAGCTGTCCCCAGTCTGCAGGACAATCCCTTTAGAAAACAGTGGAAGCAGGTTCAGCATTTCCATTGCGATAAACACGTGAAAGTAGAAGCAACATCCTCTGCTGTTTTGAGTTTCGGCATGGTGCAGCAGTGATTTGAGGATGAGGGTGCTCTCTGCTTTTCAGTCTTAAGGGTGTATGCTCAACCCAGCAGCAGCTCAGAGCAGCCTGGAGGCTGCTGTTTAGAAGAGACTCTCAAATAGCTGACCACAAACAGGGTGCAGGACATGCCCTTTCTGCCCTTCACCACTCTCAGCCATTGCAGTAGACTTACGATAGATGGAGAAAGAAAGGGGCATTTGCATAGAATCAACTCTGGAGGAGCGGGAGCCACTCCCTGCAGCTGCTCCCTATGTCACTTCAGCCTCCAACCTGCTCTCTGGCCTTGTATGCTTAAAAGGTGATGCCATGGCAGCTGGTTAGCCCAGCTATATGCCAACTGAGGACTTCCCCCACAGGGAAATTCTCACTTGGGGAACTGGGCCCAGTCTGATCCCAGAAAGCAGTGCCAAGAAAGGGCAGAGAATCTGGCTCAAAGTTTATTTTGAGTGGAGGCTGAAACAAGAGTTTGTGTGGCAGGAAACACAGCTGAAGTTTTATTGAAACCTGCTAACCGTGATATGGCTGAAGTTTTATTGAAACCTGCTAACCATGACAGGGAAACGTAGACCCAAAAGATACACAACATGCCCTGGACCAAACAAAATGTGCAGAGACTGCAGAAAAATACAAGCAGTCCTGACCGACTCAGTAAGCATCCGTAACATAGCCCATTAATAAAGCACAATGCCTCCTATGGAAACGGGACAAGAGATATGTAATAGCCAAAAAGTACGGTGTGAATTAAACCAGCTTGTCATTTGGTGTAACTAGGAGATGTTTCAAGGCAACAGCTTGTTTTGGGTTATAACAAGAGCTGCTCCTTTAAGTCACATCAGAAAGCGAATAAGAGATAACAGACTCTGCTGCCTAACATACTTGTCATCAGCACCCACCAAGGCACAGATGATGAAACTTCACTGGGGGTGTCCAGACTTCACCCGCCGGGGAGGGAAAGATGAAAGGTTATCTGACAACAAAGGAATCAGGAAGCAGTAGCAGAAAACTTGTCCCATTCTGCATTTGGCAGCAAAAGCTGAGGCAGACATGGGTTGACTTCATGAGAGACAAAACTGCAATGGTTCAAAATAAAAGGATAAATATTGCATCATAGTGCTAAGCTGCAAATATAACAATAAAGGAATCAGACAGGAGGCTGAAGGTACAAAGAATTACGTTAAAAGGTAAGTGAAGGCATGTGAAGACAAATGACATTAACACATCGTCTTCATGTTTCACTTACATTTCCTCTAGTACAGAGAAGACAGTGCAAGGACTTTGCATGGACACGTGCTGGCTCCAGACACAAGGATACATTTCATTGCAGAATAAATTGTGATCTAGAATATTTTGCATTTATAATATATAAAAAAATAGTCAAGAAAATTCAGACCTGGGAGTATTTAAAAGTAGATGGAGCACAGACCCAGGAATCAGGAGTCTTTGACACTTCTCTTTGTTCTGCCAATAACGCCTATATGAATTGGCAGATGAATTCACTTCTCTATTCCTTCTTCTCCTTCCACCTTTTCACTGTGTTGTTCATCTAAACTGGAAGTTGCATTTCTAGGTACAGCTATGTTTGGATTAATTGAGGAAATCTTACTGAGCTTTGAAACAATTTTTTTTTAAACTCCACATTAAGGTTTTGGTTTTTGGCTTAAGAAGTTCCTTCATTGTTTTAAAAATACATCATACATTTGACATTCTTCATTAGGGTTCTTATTGTCATAGCGTTTATTTTTCAGTGGATGAGATAGTCTAAAAGTCATTACAATCCTCATCCTTACAATATGTGGAATACTGCTTTTCTGTGCTTTCCCAGCAAAGCAGTTTTCTGCACTGAGTGCTGTAATGAAATCAAAACTGAGATGCAACATAAACAGCATGGGTCTCAGTAATGAAGAATTGGAGCTTCTCTGGGCACAGTGGGCTCACTATGTTCCCCTCTTGCCTGTTTTTCATTTACATGATAAAACGTTAGTTCCTTCAATAGTAAGAAAAAAGCTGAGGAGGAATGCGAATAGAACTGCACATTTAAATGATTACATATGCTCGGTAACCTCAAATTGATATCATCATTGGCATATTATAAGGGCAGCGTGGTACTCATGAGGAAAGTAAATAACAGATCATTGCTACTCTGTTGTCTTGGGGGGATCTTACGGAGCAGTCTGTTTTTTATGCTGATGATGCACAGGACCAGGGCAAGGAAGGTCTGCTCGGTTCTTTAGGTTAGCTTTAGGGTAGGAAACCTACACAAGCCTCAACCTGGGTTCAGTTTTAACACAGCTTAAATCTCCTGTGATATGTGAGCAGCCTTCAGTAGTGCTTTGAATAATGTGGTTAACTTCTACCACGTGTCCTCAAGGGAAGGAGCCTGGTCAGTGAGATGGCACATTCATTAGGGCCTTGCTTTGTCGGCGTGGGCACTCGATTTAAATATTTGTGTTGCTGCTTTCAAGAAGCCAAAAATCAAAGAAATCTATGTTGCACTTGGAGCCGAATGTGCAACGCAGAGCAGCCTGAGGCTGGCAAAAGATATCATACAACTGCTTGGAGCTAAGGAAATACCAGTAGTATGAGATTTATCAAGATGACGGGCAAAGTGCAGGCCAGTTCACCCTTAATGTCCCCAAATTTCTCCCCTTCCTTTCTATTATGACCTATGGTTTTTCCCTTCTGTGATTCAAGAGCTCACTCCCCAGGCAGAATTCCCCCTCCTATCTGCTTGGAAAGAGTGGCGAGGAGAACGAGAGCTAGTAACAGAGTAATTGTGCGTGTGCACGTATGCATGTGCATTTGCTTGCATTCATGCATGTGTGCACACAAGGAGGTGGGAGACATCTCCCCTCCCCAGCACTTCATAGCTGCTGCCCTGTTGGATCTCTCAAGGTGGATTTCCACAGAACTGGGGGTGGGGGGTGCCGGTATTGGGAGAGGGTATTTATCACTCTCTGCAGCACTTGAGACTGAAAAAGCTCAGAGATTCCTCCATAAACTTCCCACTCGGGATAATGCTGCAGCACTGCAGCAATCTCTCAGTGCTGCCGGGGCCTTGGGAAATGGCAACGCAACTGCTCCTGGAGCCACGGGGCCAAGGCGCAAGGGTATCTATCATCCATGCATACAGAACAGTGCCTGTCCACATGCAAAGGCTGCGTGGCTTTAGGAGGGCTTTTCTCAGTAGACACATTGCATTGTGAACCTCTCCCCCTGCCCACTCTGTGACCCACAAGCCTATTAAAACTCTGCAAAATTCACTAGGAGATTTTCAGGCCTTTTGTGGCTTTTGACAAAGTTGCTCCATGGCTCTAGCCCACTCTGGCTTTCCTTTACTTGCCGTTTGCTCACATCACTGTTTTCCAGCAAGTGTGAAGCCTGCACCATTAGCATGCTGTAGACTGCATCAGACTAACACAAATGCTACCTATTAATGGCACAAGAAGGCATAATTAAAGCAACCAGTCACACTAAAGAGAGTAGACAGCCAGAGCAGGGACGCTGGAGAAAAATGCACAAGCAACAAGCAGCCTTTTCCCTTTCATCCATCAGCACAGACGTGTGGGAGACATGAGAAATGACACTTGGTGCATGGAGAGGAAAAGAGAGAGAGAGAGAAAAAGAGGGAAAGCAGCTTGAACATTTATCAGCTAACTAGTTTCTAGCAACTCTCATAGCACCCTGCTCTCAAACAGAATCCAGGAGAAACTGCAGAAATCCACATCAACACAGGGAGCTTCATGAAAATTTAATGCCTAAGGGGATGCTTTGGACAAAGCCTGCATTTTAAATTCCTTACATCTATTGAAAATGAATCATTCTCTGCATGTGCAGTGGCAGCACGACCTGCTGTAGCCAGCTGGTCCAAGCATGTTATAAGTCCCCCACCATGCCTGATCCACCTGTGTTATCAGTCCGTCACAGCCTCAGCCAAGGGTCTGGTTTCCTCGGCTGTAGCTGTAGCAAGCCGATAGGTTTAATTCTGGAGGTCTCTGGTTCAATGTGTGACTGCAGCTGCCACGTTATCCAGAGAAGCAGCTTCCTCCCTCAAGTTACTGCTTGTCTTATTCACCTTCACTTTCTTTCTCACAGAGTCCACTATCTGGAGACTAGCTTGGGGTTTTAAATGAAATATGTTTAAGCTCACTGTGATATTAAGGGGGTGGCCTCTGTCTCTTCAATAAATGTACTGTATGTTTTGAGCAGAGTCTTAGTGCTTAGAGAAAGCAGCAACAACAGCCTCATCCAGTGGGGTCGGGGCAAGAAAACTATTGTTGGTTTGCTACTGTCCTGCTGAATGGCCTTGGTGAAGACACTGCGCCTCTCTGTGCCTCAGTTTCTCCCTCTGAAAAGGCTTCTCACCTTCCAGCATAAATGATCTCAGGTGTGTGGATAGGAAGTCCTGATGAAATAATCTTATTAGGGAGTTTGCAGCTTTGAACCATGAATCTCAAACCATACTTGATAACACACACAGGTGTCATCAACATCAGTCTGCAGGTGAATGCATTGGGCTCAGAAAGGTGAAGCGAGTCTCCAAAGTCAGAGAGCTAGGCAGGAGCCAAGCTAGAAGTAGGATCTGGGGGTCCTGACACACCCTTTCCTGCCACACTGCTCCCTCCCAAGTTGCTTTCTGACAAGTCAACAAAACAATCAGCTATGCTCATCAACTTGCATGGTGATTCTGGCAGGACAGCAGTGATATATTTGCTTAATCCTCTTCAGAAAGTTGACTGCAATGAGCCTTCTTGCTTTACACCTCTCAAAGAGTGGAGGCCCATATGCTTCATACACTAAAATCATGGGTTTGCTTTCACTGGTTTCTTGCACTGAAATGACCAGTTCCTGGGCAGTCACCCACACAGCCTACATCTACCATACTTCCAACATCAGGCGTCCAAAAATAATGAGACTACCTTGAGATTCTTGACATTTCAACAATTGAAAAAACAAACAACCCTGGGTTCTTTTTGATGGCCTAAAGCTTTCTAAGCCTTTCAGGTGCACGTGCTTAAGGCTTTCTCCACAACTAGGAGGAACAGGATTTTTTTTTTTACGTGAAAGCTGAGATACTAAATGGGAGCTTGACTTTAAGACAAACAGCAAAATGTCACAAGACTTGTGAGAACAACATAAGCATCAGCAATTCTACAACTAGAAAGAGGTGAAATATGAAGCTCTCAGAGTGTGCCCTAGATAAATCCAAATCACAGTTAACCAAACTCTGAAATATGCTCTCCCTTCCAGCTGAGCAGAGGTGCTGACCGTGCGGACTTTAACTGGAGCTGGGGGAAAAACGGGGGGCTCAAATAATCAAGCACAAGTTATTAACAATGAGGACCCTTGGGTTTATCATCAAATCAAACCCTTGTATGATTAATCCCTGTGCTCTGAAAGTGCATGTCCTGCCAGATCATAATAGAGAGGCAAGCTTACATGAAAAACTGGCAGAGAGCTAGTTAAGTGGAGAAAGATCCTAAGTGACCTATCCAGAAAAAGATCATTCCCTATGAAGCACAGTAGAGAGATGAATTAAGTTTTTTAGCTGCAAGAACAGAGGCTGCTGGAGGAGGATTCTTGTAAGTAAAGCTCCTCATCAAGTTCATTGTTCAAATGGGGTTTTTTTTAGATGAATAGCAAAGTAGTGCACATTATGTTTTCAGCAAAGCTATTTTTGCAAGGCTCTGTTGGGCCCGATGCAGCGTGACCGATGCCTGGGTGATTTGTGATCCTCAGGTGAACTAACTTTAGATTGGATATGCCATTTTTGGGGTGATTTAAGCCTGTGAACACCTGCATGCTCAGGCATTTTAAAATGTAATGATGTACGTACCCTCGGCCCCTTGTCAATTCATCTACCCATGCATCTATCCAGCAGCCAGGGGCTAGCGACTCCATCTCCAAGTGGTGAGCGCTTGCCAGGACTCTCCGTTCACTGCCTCCTTTCTCATTTTGACCTCATAAACTGCAACCTGGCTTCACTTTTTTCATTCCTTACCCTTTGCGCTCTGTTGATTTCTGGGCTCAGTGCCCCCTCCTGCACTTTCTTTTGGTAGGCTTTGCCCCAACCCCAGTTATCAAACAGGATGGCATATTTAAACTGCCTTCAATTCAAAGCAGGGGTGGGGGATGCAACAGGTAGTGCAAGAAACATCTTTCTAGATGGACACAGTGAAATTCAGAAAAATGTTCCGACTCTAAAATGTTGTGTTGTGAATGCAGAGTACTGAGGTTGAATGTTCACATCTCGATTCTATACCAAACGCTAATTAAAAAAAAAATCATTAAGAGCTGAAACTATCCAAGTGAAACAAACAAAGCCACTAATCCCTATACGTTTTAAAGTATTGGGCAGGAATTTATTCAATATAGTTTGGTTTCATTGATGTAAAACACCAAGTACAGAACTAAATCCTGAGAACCGATTTGAAACGAAGATGGAATAAAGAATGGTTTGTGCCGAGATGTATGAAACACAGACTTAACAGAGACTTACGTTTTCACAAATCATTTACATAGTGCTGAAAATCTGCCTATTGCTATAAGCATATAGGTCAGAGATAACCCCCAAGGGGGTTACAAACCTACACGTATCCAGAACAACCAAGGATTGTACGTACTGCTCTTTCCCTCTTTCTTAATTCCAAATGAATTAATGGTGTCCCTTTAATTCCGGAGGAAAGGTGGCAGAGTCTATATTTTTCCCCTCTGAAAGATATGCTACTTGATTTAGTATTTGCCACAGTAGGTATCGGCTCAGTCGAACTTTGGAGGTTTGCATTTTACTGAAGGCAAGCACATCATTTTACAATCCGTGCTAGAGAACCACACATCTGTTGACTCTGCCTCCTGGTACCTTCATATTTTAGAGAGGTTCTTGGCCCAGAAGCTGGGAAACCCAGGTCCTGCCTCTTTCCTGTCCTTTCCCACCCACTTGTACAAGGTGGAGGGGGATGCCGTGCTCTTGTGCAAGTTCCTCTGTCCTGCATGCAGGTGCCTGTACGCCACACAAGGGTTTCAGAGGGCTGGGTATGCTTCCGTGGCTGCCTTGCATGAAGACCTGTCTCAAAGAGTCCTCTCTTTTCAACTCACACATTTTGCTACTTTTTGTCTTGGCTCCAAGGATGAACAAAATTGCCTGACTCTGCCCATTTTGGGGCTGTTGCTGATATGGATCCTACAGGAGGCCTAATGGCACACTAGGTGAACCCCCTCCTGCCCCCTGGCATTAAGCATCATTGAAGACTTCTGTAACTGCCCTTCGATGTAGGGCAGGAGACTTGAAATCTGCCAGCACCAAAGAAACTGCACCACCTGGAGCAGTCATATTGTGAAGGTATGCTAGCAAAGCATAGACTTAAGAAGAGGAGTATTGGGCTATTTTGAGAAGGAAGAGTTTCCATTCGCTTTCTTACAAAAGGAGTCCTAGTAACTGAAGGCATCCATGTACTGAGATTGTTGCCTAGTGTAAACTGCTTTAAGTAGCGGACATGGATTGTCATCAGTCTTTCCTTTTCTTGTGTCTTGTTTTGCTCTGAAGTGCGTCAGGACCCTGAATGGACTGAAAGAGCATTTTAAGGAGGGTCACCAGCAGGAAGCAGTGGGTTTAGAAGCGTATCTGAACAACTCAGCCAAATACAAATCTTTGAAAACACTTACATAGCATGTGCGTTACAATCAGCTCCTCGTTTCCTGGGAAGCCATGTGTAAAGCGAACGTTGTTTAATCCTTACGAGCTTTCCCCCAATCTCCTGCAGATACAGCAGTGGTACCCCTCTTCAAGTACAGCCCTTTATCACAACAGCAATGCACCAATTATACTTAATCTTATGTAGATCTATACCTGAAAGAAAACCTCCTCTTTTGGGCACCAGGTGCCTCTGACATCATTTTAAAGAGTACAAGAATAACACTCCCCACCCCAAATCCAGCAATTTCTTTCACAACTGGAAAATAACCAACGAGAGAGAACAAGCAAACCTAAACGAGAGTAGAATTACAATGTTTTTCCTGGAAATGTGCTTCTGTGCTGTGCATTACTTTGGGAGCGAGGAAGAGGTTATGCTGGCTGCACATCCCTCCTGGAGACTGGCTCAATCTTGTTTCAGCTTCCTTTATTAGCTCCCTTGTCCTTGATGTCCTGAACGGTAGTCACCATTATTCTTGGTCCAGCAGCCAGGGATTCCATTCTGAGCCGGCCAGCGTTGGTCATTAGTCAATTAGACAGGCTGCTGCAGAACGATGCAGCGCTAACTAGATGGCTGAGAAGCTTGTCCGTGAGCTTCTAGGGCTAAGTGGCAAAAAGCCCAAGGAGGAATCCGTCTAAGCTATGCCATTTTCTGTGAGCGGCGTAGTTTAAATTGGCAGTGGACAGAACTCACATTCGCCCTGTGGTCGAGGGAGCCAATTTTAGACTGGGATCTGCCATTTTTAAACCAGTCTGTGCGTGCCAAACTTCTGTTCTGTTACGGGTAAAGATCAGTTTCTGAGCACTTATATCAATAAAAGTGTAATAGCTTGGCCTACCACCTCTAGGTTGCTGTTTCAGATGGAGCTCAAGCGGTCAATGGCAAAACAATGATGTTATAAATATTATCTGCATTGTGTTGGGGACCTCCATTCTGCTAAGCACTGTACAGACATATAGGAAGATAGGCCCATATTACCGCGGTATCTGTGCATCTCACAATATTTTACCTATTTATACCCACATACCCCTGTATGGTAGGTCAGAGCTATTATTCCCATTTTAAAAATGGGAAATGGAGGCAGAGAGAGCCTACGTGACTCACCCAAGTCATACTAGAAGTCTAAGACAGAGCAAGAAATTAAAGACAGGTCTCTCAAGTTTTATGGTAGTTCCCTGAACATGAGAGCCTCGTTCTCCCAAATTTTGCAGCCTAAAACAGTGCCAGGTGGTTTTTATGTAGTCACAAATTCACTACCCCAAGATCTATTTTAACAAAACAGACTTTCTTTTCTGGTATTTTCGGCAGATAGGCTAAAATAGAAAACCTAAAACCCCTTCTGGCCTTTCCCAGTCAAGGTACAGGAACAAGGGCTGTGGGTCCTGGGAAGGCCTGCATTGCTGTTGGCTACTATGTGGGTAAATAAGAAATAATGGTGACCAGCATTATCGATCAGGAATTATTAATACCTACTAGACCTCAGGAACAAGAGGCAAGGATTGAGAATGGAGCTATTTCCTGTACCGCAGCTTCAAAGTTTTAGCATAGGCCAGTGGGATGGATGGTCTTACCTGCACAGCATAGATTTCAGTGTTTCATGAGAAATTTCCATTGGTAGAGTGAGTTCCCTCCTATTGTTCTGTCCTGTGGGTATGCCGCATTCCCTTACCGCACAAATAATGCCGGAGGGTGGCAGCAGCTCAGGGATTAATGCATGCTGGGTTCAAAAGTTGCTTCAAAGTCAGATGGTTGCTATTCTGCCTTACGGCCAGCCTGCTTTTTCTCTTTAGAAAGCAATCCCTTAAACTGCTACTGATAAAATATATATGGGTTTGTATATAAATGCATGCATGCATGTGCGCACGTGCACACGCACATGCACACACACACATACAGTGTTTTTGTCTTTCACATCCTGCATTGAAGCCAAACATGGGTAGAGATATCAAGGGTTTTAGGGAAAAACTCAACATCTCTATCAATTTTATATACTACCAAGTGGGAAGTAGCTCTAAGCAGGATCAGCAGAAGGGACTGAATGTCTCTCAATTACTGAAAATAATCATTGGTTTCCAACATTTGGAACTGGATTTCCCCCCAAAAATGCAAGTAAACAATCCCCCTGCCCATGCACCAGTCTGCAGTGTCTGAATCTAGAGTATTACTTTGAGCCTGCTGTAACAGAGAAGCTATTTAAATAATAATAATAAACTATAAGCAATGATACAGTATTCAGCATCTAGAGGATGATTGTGATAATAGTACTTTTTTCTTATACACAGTGCTTTTCATTAGTAGATCTCAAAACGCCTAAAAGGAGAGCAGCAACATTATTGCTATTTACACTGGGGAAACTGAGGCATGCAGAGTGACATGACTTCTGCATTAGGTCAAACGAGGGAAACAATGTAAGGGAGGAGCCCAGGACTTGCATCTTCTGATTTTGGGGTCTGTCCACTGGAAGGCATTGCTGTACGTCACCATTAAGACCCTGGCATACCTATATTTAGGTTCTCTGAACAGTGGTGCATTTTCCTTTCTGGTGGCATTATTCAGCTCTTGTATTTTGTCACCTGACAGCTCTCCCCTCCTCTGCACTTCTAGTCCTGCAAGCTTTACAATTTTGTTTTTCTTCATACACAGATGACCCTGTTCTTTCATCCAAATTGCCACAAAATAACCTGTCAATTATCCGGTCTCCTTGAGAAAGGACTGCCATTCCTACAGAAACTATGCATATCAAGCAAAACTGTTCAGGCTCACAGCCTATTGTTTAACATGATTATAGAAGCATCCTTGTCTAAAGCAGCCCTTAGCTGATATTCTGAGTCCAGTGAACAACCCCCTTCAAGTTCCCTGGCAAACACTTCTAGAGCCCTTTTGTTCAAGATCTCTGTACACAGGGAATAAAGCCATGTTAGCTAAATCACCTGAATGTGCTACAAAGGTTCAAACAGGCAGGGTGACAAGCCCGGTGGCTAATGCTCAGGACTGGAACCCAGGAGATGGGGGCTCAGTGCTTTGCTGTCCCATGTAACCTCGGACAAGTCAGTAAAGAGCTTTGTGACTTAGCCCCGACCTATAAAATTAATATCAAACTTTCTTCCTCCCTCCATTTTTTCTCACTCATGGTAGCAGGGTGCTTGGTCATGCCACCGAGGCCATAGATCGCCTGCTCGGGCTCAAGATTACATCAACTTCAGAAATGCAAGGGTGACACCTCGCTCAAGATCGGGGTTTCTAGAAGACAAGGTTCTTCGGGTAAATCTGATACCTTTTATCAAACCAACTCATATAGTTGGAAAAATTCTTCTTAGGAAACTTTTGAGTGCAAACACCCTTCGTTGCACTGGGAACACGCCTGCGCTCTCTCTGGATGGAGTGGTAAGGCAGCTCTGGGGGTACAAGTCCAGGACACATGGACTTGTACCCCCAGAGCATCCTCACTGACTCATTCGGAGGCTTGACATGGGTGGGCCTGGCTTATTACTGCCATCGTGTGACTGAGCACCTGGCTGCTAGGGTGCAGACAAAAAGGCTCTTCAGGGCAGGGACTATTATGCACTATGGGTTTGTACAGCATCCACCTAGCTGTGCTAGATAGGGCACATAAACAACAACAAGCCCAGCTGTGTGGCAAATGTGGAGCTAAGGCAAACCAATGTAAAAGTTCTGGCTAGTCCCTTATTGCAAATATAGTAATATTAAGTACTTTCCTTCCTCGAATTCCAATAAATTGCAGGAGAGATCTTTCCCATAGCTTGGGGTTCTTATATTTGAAAAATTACAGGAGTTACTGTTTTTTAATTAAGGTAGCAAAGCCCATGGATAAATTAAACACGGCAGTCATACTCCAAACACTCTGAATTGCACCACCAGCTTTAATTAGATCTCTCAGCCTGACTGTGAAAATTAGGGCCTTTAATTTGTGAGTTACGGTAACTTGCTGGCTTTTATTAACCTACCAGGTTCAAATTCTAGGTTTCATAGCATTGTATATTATTATCCAAGCTCCTACTTGGGGGGACTTGCAAACTGAGTAGTTTTTACATCTTTGGGGAGAAACTGCAAACAAGTAACAGTATCTGACTGCCCAAAATGGATATTGTCAGCTGCTTCCAAGATTACTTGATATATGATGTGTATTAATCAGGGCTCTAGTACTTGCAAAGCAGTCCCATTGACTTCTACAGAAATGCTCACATGCTTCACGTTATGAACATTTTTAATGGTTTTTGCTAGAAAAAGTACCAGTCAGGATCACATCTTTATATCTGAACTAGGTCTTAGTGCCTAGGGACAGACATTCAAAAAGCCTGAGCCTGAACTGATTCAATCTGTGCAGGTTAGTCTAACCTGACTATGCTGAACTGCTTTGAAACTGGACAGACATTCTCTCTGGACTGAGGAAATTCAGGCACATGCCTCCAGTGGCTGAGGGTAGAAGCCGGGGGGTGCTACAGCAGCCCTCCCTTCCCTTCCACAGGGCTGAGCTGAGGGAGGTGTGGCCCGGTCCCAGCAGGACTCTCTCATTAGGGATGTCTGCCTGCACGATCCCAGGCTTTTCCCCGCTGGCTGCTCAAAGGGCAGGAGTGTTGCCAGCCCCCAGCCCCAGGCTAGCACTCTGAGGCAAGGTGGCTGGTGGGAGTGTGTGCAGCGCATGAATCTGTTGGTGACATGGAGCTTCTCAATCTCCCTCCCTGCTTCATCATACTGTCTGCAGCAAACTGACAGGTGACCAAGCCAGCCGGGGGACCGATAACAGTCTTTACCATGCAATTAGCAAAACAATAGCCTCTCTCCACATTACTTCAAACTTCTTAAACAGCTTACTAACTGACCTGTTGATTAGCTCCAAAAGCCCTAAGTGGTTACTGTCTTATTTGCCTATCCCAGTGAAATTGGAGAGAGAGACAGACACAGACACAGACACCTCTCAGCATTAGCTAGCATACCATGTGCTGGCTACGGCCTGTGCTGTGGCAGAGGAGGAAGGGATCTCTGCTTAAGCAGCGAGTGGTGAAGTGAGTGGGGGGCGGGAGGCATGGGGAAGCCAGCAGACCCTGCTGTGCCTGCAAGTCTGTGCCACGCTCCAGCCAGGGAGGAGAGGGGAGGGGCCAGTCCTGGTATGAAGCAGCCCAGAGAGCATGCTAGGATGCTGGGGGGCTCTGATTTACCTTAAACCAGCAAGGGGTCCGGGACAGACATTGCATAAACTGGTTTAAGCTAAAATAGTTAAGCATGACACTACATTCACTACATTCAATCAGGTTTATCTCAGACTGGTTTCAGTCATTTTCAAGTTGGTTTATGTGCACTGAACATCTGCTATGTTACAGGTTTAAACCAGTTTCTGATCACTTAAACCCTAGCCAAGGTCCACTTGTTTTAGGGTCATGGGATGAGGGGATATTTAATTAGTTATACTCTGAACAGATCAGTGCCATTCCATGGGTAACAAAGGCAGAAAAGAAAGGAAGATGCTTTGAAAAGCTGTGGCCAAGGCCAGACTATCCTTACCTCTGAAATAAAGAAAAGGCAGCAAATGTATCCAGAATGAGTTTCAACTCTCATTTGTTCTATGTGCATGTTAAACTCTGAGACAAAGAGGATCAGACAATGCAATGAGGTCATTATCCAGCTAGATAAACAGCAACCTATTTTTCACTTGGCTGAAACAGAAAAATTAGACTCGCTAAAATAAAGCGTGCTGATCAAAGATTGGCCAAGTCTTGCCTGACACATCACAAGTATCCTCTGCTGACCCAGGTGCCCTGTACTGCCAGTGACATAACCCATTTCCCATTTAATTCCACTCCCTCCCTCAGGCTGGAAACCAGCCAGTTGCTTAAAGTCAGAGTATGACGGAAACCAGCTGGGTGGAGAAGGAGGCTGTGGAGATAGTGGCTGAAGGGAACCAGTGGGGACCTTACATCTGATTCTGTAGAAGGCAGGTTGTGTTGGTACTTGGGCAAGTATAGAAGAACACCATACTCTGGGGAATTAGCTAAGGAGCAAAAATGGAAAACAGTCATCAGGAGAAGCTGAATAGGCTGAAGCACTGGTGTACACTTCACATTAGTGTTCTCCTGATTTCTTATTATCACAGCTGTACCTGGACTAGCTGTCTGTCTGTCTGCACAGCCTAAACTACCCAACCGCCTGCATTTTTTTTTCTTTTATCCCACTGTCCTCTTTGAATTGAATGCTTTGATACCGGATGGATTATAGAAGGCTTCAGTTGCTTAAGTTCATTTTACTGACCTCGACTAAAGTATCCCCATCCATAAAAGGACAGATTGTATTTATGAACAAGCAGACTGCATTATCTTCTGTTAGCTTAATAGAATGCTTTATTCTGGACAAAAATACCTTTAAGCACATCTTAAAAACCACAAATTCTCTGTTCATGTGCTTTGGCTCTGAGAGCTCCATAATTATCCGTGAGTTTCCTACTTGCTAAACACAAAGGAAAAGTGCAACAATTACCTTAAACGCTAAGCCTCAAGGGAGCTGAGACTCAAACCTACATCTCCTTCCTCTCCCCCCCGCATTCAAACAGAACGGTGGTTGCTCCTGTTTGCTGTTTAAATTGCACTCATAAACCCAGTGTGACAATACAGACACTGCTTCACTGCTTATTTTATTAATACCTGGCACCAGGACAGTTGACCTTGTGGGGGCGGCCCCCCCCCCCCCCCCCCCCCCCGCGGCCGCAGCAAACCCGACAAGCGGGGGGGAGGATGTTGGGGGCGAGTCTGAGAGTGGG
>JAGPOW010002149.1:13106536-13248976 GCA_030014935.1 Caiman crocodilus
TTCAAACAGAACGGTGTTTGGTCCTTTTTGCTTTTTAATTTGCAATCATAAACCCAGTGTTAAAAAACATAAACTGCTTAACTGCTTATTTTTTTAATACCTGGCACCAGTACAGTTGAAAATGTCCCCCCCCCCCCCCCGGCATCACGCTACTCTCATTCTCAGACAACGTTAAAGTGGCATATTAACGTCACTACAGTAAAAGGCTGGATATTGTATCATCGTATTCTGATGCTGCAGTTGACAAGGAACAGGCAGTGCTGAAGGTGCAGCACACAGAGACATTAGAAATTCCCTTGCCTGTCTGGCAGGGCCAATAGTAGAGATTGAGCTGAACAGTCAACCCAAGTAGGCCCACATACCTGGGCTTCACTATATCTTGACATTGGCAATGGGCAGTATAGTGCACCTTTGCTCTGTAATACTTTACAGGCCAGATTCAGCAAAGTACAGGCTTACATTAATTGCTAATTAGGAATGAAGTATTTGCTTAACGTTAAACTACTCAGTGGAGTACTTTGATAAATCAAGGCTTGAAGTCCATTCAAGGCAGTCACTCGTCCGTTTCTCTGGGTCCTGTAATGATTTTTGTCACTTGTTCCTTTCCCCAGGTGCTAAGGGTCCCACAACACGGAGACAAACAAAACTCTTGGGCCAGAGGCGATAAAGATTTCATAGATTTCTAGGGTCAGAATGGACCTATTAGATCATCGAGTCTGACCCCCTTCCCTGGGCAGGAAAGAGCGCTGGCGTTAAGTAACCCCAGTCAGGTGCTTATCTAATCTCCTTTTAAAAGATTAAAAGCCTCCAAGGTAGGGGAAAACACCACTTCCCTTGGAAGCCCATTCCAGATTTTGGCAACACTTTTATTAGATCAAGTAAAAAGTAGCAAAAAAGAATTCTTTCTTTGTGTGCTTTTGGTTCCAAACACCCTTCATCAGGCTGGGGAGAATTTAAGGATTTTAAAATTTTCCAAGGTAGAAAAGAATTTTTTACAAAAATTTTTTTTGCTACTATTTAGTTGGATTACTAAAAGATATCATCTCTGGCCCAAGAGTTTTGCTTGTCTCTATTTCTTAGACCAACACAGCTACAACAGATATGCCTACAACATGGAGAACAGTTCTACCGCCTGGATAGAAAGCAATTCTTGCATTAGCACAAAGATGCAGCTTCTTGGTGACCACAATTGCGGGGAAAGGTAAACACCTATTGGTAGTGAAATAATCTTTCCATTTCATCGAGAGAGAAAAACTCAGAAGCTACTTGCACTAGAAGGCTGATAGTCCACAGCATGTTACGGAGGGTACGGGGGTTTTACCTGGGTTCTGAATGCGGGTATTTTCTGAATATAGTCTAAACTTTGATCCCAAGTTAATTTGATTCAGTCCTTTTAATGGTCTTCAGTTGTCCCTTGACACTATGTTATGCTCGTCTGTTAAAATTCTAAAATGCTGTGAACCTGTTTACCTACAGGGTCAGTCACAGGGAAAAAAATTAAGAAAAATGCCTCTTTTGAGTCTGAGCCTTACAGTCCAGCACTGAGTTGGGTTTCTTCTCTCTCCTAACCGAGCTGGAATTACTCATTCAATAGATTTACTCCTGGGGCTGTAAGAGCAAAGAAAAGCAATTTGAATGTATGGCCTAGTTTCTGTCTCCTTCCCACAGTGTGTGACCATTTCCAAACCAGGTAGATGGCTGATAATCTCTTAGAGAAGATGAATTAACTTGCAGGGATACTGGCAGTTTGAAAATCTAGGACTGGGTTGTTTCTAACTCTATAACTGGCTTCTGGGATCTTTAGCAATTCATTTAACCTTTCTGGACATCATTTTTCCCATCTGTAAAATGAGGTTGAGAATACTTAAGCACTTTTTTGTAGAGATTAGGGATATTAGAATTAAGATTGCTATGTAGGTACAAGTATAATTATTTTCTCTGCAAGGCCTTCTGTAATTTGTGGGCTGCAATAGGCAATCTTACAAGGCTTACATTTATAACAGTTCTCAGTGTTTCAAGCCTTTAACCTCCTCCTGATAAAATGAAAAGCAAAACAAAGCTATGATACGGTCTCTGCTGAGAGCTGAGCTGAAGCATGCAGAGAGAGGTCTCGGATCAATATCTCAGATCCAAACACCCCTGAGTTTTGCTCTAAATCCAGATTCAGATCAGAATGCTGCAGCTTGGGTCCCTCTCCAAGTGAGGCTATGCTGTTATCAAAGCAAATGATTTAGGCTAAAACATTTTTTAGCCATCAGTAAAAGCTTTGTTTACCCAATTATCTTGTCTAATTGCATTATAAGTTGACAGATGAATGCATAACCTCCTGACATTTCAGTTTGCCACCTATAAATCTGTAAACCAAACCCAATGCTTATTTACTTCATTTGATTTGGGTTTCCTTCTGAGTGGCTACACTAAAAGATTTTTTTAATTAACGGTTAATTATGTCAAACCAAATTTATCTTCTCTGTAACAAGGGGTAAAAAAAAGTTGGCACTTAGTAGTTTTGAAAAAGACAGGACAATATAATATAACAGTTCCTTGTGTAGTACAGTGATGCATTAGAAAGCAATGGGGTGTATGCAATGAAATCAATGCAAGTCACAGAATAATACTATGTAGGACCATTGTGAGGTCAGCCAAAACTGTTGATAGAATCAGTTTGATAACAATGACCTTCTTATTATGAAAGAGAATAAAAAGAACTATATACGAAGGTAAACAGGAAAGATAAACAGCTGCATTTCTAGCACATTACTCTCCAAAGAATTATTTCATTTTATTGCTAGCCAACCAAGACACAGGGGGTGTTTGAACACATCACATTTTTTGCCCTTTCTTGCACTGCAGTGGCATGGCTGTTTGTATGAGTGGGTTTTCTGGATGCTTCAAAAGTCTTTCTGGTGCATTAAAGTCAAACTTCTTGCACATAGTTTAGTTTGGCTCACTGTGAATTAAAGCATCACATCCATGGATTCATTGCATGTAAACACAAAGGCACCCAAGTAAGTGTAATGAGCCTCTTTGTCCATCAGATGGCGTGTGACGTTTTTGTAGTTCACCCCTTCAAATTGTTGCTGCTTTTGAATTGCTGCCATTTGTTTGTATTTTCTTGTGCCGTATACTGGCTCCCTGTTCCCACAGGGAGGCCTTGGGCCAGGGGATGGGGAGGCAGCAGCCTTTCCTGCAGCACTGGCCAGGGACCAGGTTTAATTTGTTCAAAAATCTAGTACATGCAAACACTGATGTGACGCTCCAAAATAAACAAGTTTAAATGTTATAAACCTATTTAATTTAATCAGGATTAAATCCCATGAGGTGTACAGATTAAGGTGATTTCCAGGGCGATTAAGTAACCTGTCTCGAGTCTCCTAATGAATCTAGAATAGATCTGGAAATGGACTTTAGGACATGTAATTTCCAGATCCTTTTCTTGACCATTTCCACAAAGGAAGCAAATAATCCTGCAAGGCTATCTTTTTAACAAGGTAGAAGAAAGTCATAAACTTCTAAAGCACCATTTAAGTACCATGAATGAATTAAAAAGTAGAGTTTAAACCAGAAGCCTAATATCCCTTTCAAAAAGCCTGTTCACCTGGAAAACTAAAATAACTTAGATTTTTTATCTATCTGAAAGGGAGATAAAGCTTTATCTTAGCTAGCTAACACATTAACTAGCCACAATAAGACTGCTGGAGGTCATTCAAAGTGGAATATGTAAAGAAACAATTATGCTAGAACGTGCTCTTAAAGCACAGCACGCAAAAAGGATTCATCAGGACCATATCAGACTTCTCATTTTTACAAGATATTCCCCCAGAACTCTGCCTCCATAATTTTCTTATCTTGATTATAACTTCTATTAGTAAATGCAAAAAGAAAGCTAAAGCAGTACTCATCAAGGCTGGGGTTGTCCAATCATCTTGCTGCTGTTTAGAAGGCTGGCAATCCACAGCACATTACAGAGGGTACAGTTAATTCTCCCCGGTTTCTGCATGCAGGGTATTACTGAATACAGTTAAGGTCCTTGAAAGGTCAACATATAAGAGTAGTGGTATATAAAAAAGGGTGTCTTGTTGGATTTCCCCTTGGCCATTAAGTATGACCCTTTGAGTTATGCTACTTCAGTCCAGACTCAATTAACAAAAATTAAATGTCCTTTTTGCTTCTGGAGATATAAAACGAAGCCAACAACTAAAATGACAACTTACGATTCCCAGGAATGAAGTGGAACTCACAAATCCATATCGCAGTTCTCAAGTATATAATACCAGCCAAACCCTTGCTGAGCTTCTCATTTTACTGTGCCCATTATATGACCAAGGAGACTAAACACACATACCTCCTCAGATGGTCATTGCTTACAAGTTTAGGAGTATATCCTGCCCCAGACCTGTTCATGCAACTACCAGGCCTGTCAAAGTATTTTGGCTTGTGATGGAAGGTTTAATATGACCCTTAAACTCCTAGTTTAAGGCTCTGTATTTCTTGAGAAGCTTTTAGAAAATCCCACAGAAATGCCTTAAGAGCCCAAGTGGGGCAACATAGTGTTGGTGGGTCTACAACTAATGGTGCACCACCAGGAATGCATAGTACTGCCGAGTACTGTGCAGTCATTTACTATAGTGGGAGCGAGCCCACTATACCCTTGACTGCGCATTTGGTATTGCACAGCCATTATAGACTTGCTTTAGCTAAAGGTAGTTGCGTGAACAGCTAAACCAAATATTGAATGACTGTGCAGTACCGAAGATGCAGTCAAGGGCATGTGTAGAAGCTCCCACCGTGGTATTTAAGAGACAGGATAGAAGGCCTAGTAGTGCTGTTACAAGATTCATCCTCCTTTATTAGTTTTGGTCAAGCAAAGAAATATCCTGAAATATGAGAAGTGCCATTTCCTCTCCTTTTCCACCTCCTCCTCCCTCTCATTTTAGACTGGAGAATTTAAGATAAAAATCCTATCTTCCATCTTCATGGTCTCCCTTCTTCCCCGTGGAAGAAAGTATAGGTGTTTTGACAGCAGTTTAACATTCCACACACTCTTTCCCCCACCATTATGTTGGCCCCCGTAACATAGTCATTGCTGTAGGCCTAGGCTCACAGTCTACTTTGAAAAACTGCCCCTTTCTGGAATAACTTAGAGATGCAAAGAACTGCTCATTCTCTTCATGAATTTAACCTCACAGAGGTTACATGAACTCTTGCACTAGGTACTTTGGACTAAAACTTGATAGAATTTCCCACCCACCCTCCGATTTGGAGATTTTAAAATTTTTTCCCCCCCATCTTGAAAATTTACAGGAACCAACAACCTGAAAAAAAACCCTGGCATAAGCCAAATCAAAATATTTCATTATGATGTTTTATAGCATTTTATTTAGATTTCCACCTCTTTCCATTCAATCTTTTATTAAAACTAGCTTTAATTTTGAAACAGCAATGGATTTTTTTTGTTTAAAAACAGGATTTTTTCAGAATTTCATTACGTCAACAATTTTTAACTAAGAAATTCTTCAAACTAGATGGCTTCTTCTGACTAGGTTTTGTTTCAATGAATCAGTCTTTCGTGAAAAATAAATGTACTTTCCAAAAATTCCTCCTGGACCTTACAATGCTACAAAAAACTCCAGCTCCCTCAATAGTCTTAGTAGTTCTATGATTCTCACTACAAACATTTGCCTTTCCTTTGTACTCCCCATCCAGAGAACAACTGAGGTGCAATCAGACCTGGTGGAAAACTGAGCCTGTTGGGTCAATCTCAGCAGTCTTTGGAAGGATTAGCTGGCCTGAGCTCAAGAGCAGGCCAAACTCTTTGATATAACTCCAGCTATTCCAGTAAGCATGTAGATGGAAATATTAGCCAATTTCAACTGACCTTTTGAAGCTCCCTCTATAAATTTCACATAAAAGACAATCCAAAAAAACTTTCAACACAGAAAGAGAGAGAGAGAGAGAGAGAGAGAGGCAAGCATCTCATTAGTGCGATGCATTCAGTATAACAAAGTGTATCCATTTATTCGATAAGGATCTGTTCATTACCCTTATCCACCTAAAAGAAAAAATATAATTGAAACCCAATCACGCTCTGTGACTAATATCAGAAGGGAACTTTATTTTTCTAATTAGAAAGTCTATGGCTTTTTTAATGTTTGAGTTGGCAAATCAGATACAGAGGATGCTTAACTCCAACTGTGCTCTGTAAGACATAGCTTTAAAGTCGTGGTGCGATGAATAGTTGGGTTGAGGAAAGAGGTTAGGAACTCATCCAATTAATCCTTTGATCTTTGACTTTCCCTTTACTCAGAAGTCCATTATCCTTGTAGGGCTGCTGGACACTGGACTTGGACACCTGGACCTGGTCAAAGTGACAATGTGCCTAACCAGAAGTTAACTCATTTCTCACTTATACTAACCTAATGTCCGTGTTGCACTGTTGTTTTTCAGTGTAGCTACTCCTAGTTGTAGCAAGGGGAGAAAAAGGGAGATTGGGTCCGTGCACTTCACTCAGGGATTAGATATCTACCAATATTTCTCTAAGCATTCTTCAAACTGCAGTGTGCAAGCCATGCTGGGGGCATGCAGTGATGGAAGGAAGAAATGAGAAAAACAGAAAAAGGGAAAAGAAAAAAATGTAGGAAAAAGAAAAACAGAACAACTCCAACATCATCTCTTGGGTTGCTGAAGAGGTTACAGTGCGACCAAAAAAGCAGGACATGTGACCGCCTCCTGCCCCCCTCCCCCAAACTCCCCCGCAGAACTACTGCTCTGACAAGCTCTCCATTACAGTGGTTTTGCTATCAGGTCTCTTTGTACAAATCTACTATGGAAGGCTACAAGTCAAAGCAGGAACTCCACTCTCTGACATGTTGACTTCAATGAATATAAATTGGAAAGGAGGCACTCACTCTACACAACCCCCCCTGTTTACAACCTACAATAAAGAAGAGACATTACAAACCCAACAGGAATTGTACCCCTCTTTGTTCTGACAAGTCACCATCGTGGGAGATCACTCACCTTTTTGACATTCTTTAAGGCAATGATCATTTTGGCCTTTTTTCTCTATTCCTCACACTTGGGACAAAGCCCTTTTTCTTTGTATACCCAAGTCATCTCCTCTTCCTCAGTACTGTCTGTGCACAAAGTTTCTCCCTACAGAACTTTCTATTCTTCTATCAAGCTTTCCTTTGTCCTGGGTGGGGGAGCAAATGGTAGACCAACCTTTTGCACTCCTAACATGCGAATAGTAGGAACCTAATTTAGTCTAGCTGCTAATACATATTTTCAAAATATGCATATTAATGAACAGACACCTTGTTGCAGATATTCTATTGAAAAGCTTGCCAAAAATTGTTAGCATTTGTCTTGATAGACCCTGGAATCTTTATTTTCCCTGGGCATAGCTTGGCAGCTATATGTTCTTTGCGTTGTCTAACAACTGGTGTTAAATAACTTTCAAAAACTCTACTTTTTTTTCAATGGAAAACAGAGATTTTTGGATAAATGTTTCAAAAGTGCTTGAGAGAGCTAGGGGTCTAAGCCAATGTTTGAGATGTGGGCTTCTAGGATACCAAAGTGAGCTCACAATTTTATTCCAGATCTCCATTGCTTTCCACATGGACCAAAGGCCTTGGGTTATTAGGAGGCAGCCCAACATCTTTCATACAAGAACATCTGTGCTCCATAAAATAGTGCAAGTGCATAGCCAGAAGAGGAAGAGATCTGCAAGGACAGTAATCATTCTGTTTCGGCAGAAGAAAATAACTGTTGCCACTTGCTAAATTTTATCCTTTAAAATCAGCCTATCTATAATGCTTATTAGATAAAGCAATATGCCAGCTAGATCAGGAAAAGCCAATTAAAAATACTCAGTACCACACGAGTTTACTGAACGGCTCCTCCTCACCCCCAACTCCTTCTCCCCAGCTCCACCCATAATGTTTTCAGATGCTTCTTAGAGCAGGAAAACAACGTAATAATAGATCTGTTCTATATAATCTACCCAGCTATGCAACACAGACTGGGCAGCCTTCACCTGAACCCGTGGAGAAGGAAGAGTAGGGTCATTCTGCCCCTGACCCTTCTGATGCAATGTGTGGGGTATATAAAAGGACCTTTCCCTGTATTGCAAAGACTGTATCTGGCTCTTTTGCAGATCATACAATAGGCTCCTTGCAATCACAAAGTAAGGCTGGAGGGGAATTGTCCTCAGACAGTACAGAGCAGTGCATCTATTTGGTATCACAGCTAACTGTATCTGCAAAACACAAGGAGAGTTTATATCCTGTGTGAGTCCACAGACCTGTCAGCGGAGTCCGACATGCACAATTAGGGAAATGACAAGCACCCCATATGTTTTTTTCTATCTACTAATTTCTTTCCAGCTAAAAGGAACATTTTGTGAGTGGAATTGCTCTCTGAGATGCTCACAGTAGTTTCCAACTCCAGTATCCTACTCTTTATGTAAGAGCACAACACCCAGTGAGTGGGGACAGCAGAGCTAGGGATATGTCCCATAAGACATAGGTAGCCTCCACTCTAAGTGAGAATTTAGATTCTGAACCCTGCTGGGCACAGCTTGCATTTCTTCTCTCCAACCTCAAACTTCAAGGTACTTTGCTATTCCAGCAGCTTTTTAAAGTCCCCAATTACAACAAAACTATATATATATTAGATAAACACAGTTTGCAACCAGAAAGATATTCAGGTCAATATTGCTTTGAAACTAATCGGATGTGTAGCTCTCAAGTTAGGAAAGAGCTAACTGCTGTGATGAAGAAACAGAAGCAGCTGCATGAACCAATATGCTTCAGGCCTTACTGTATTTGAGCATTAGAATAAAAATGAATGCATTAGAAATTAATGCAGGAGATTGCATAGCAGAGCGTATTCCTGGCCTGTCATCACATAAAAGTTGGAGCTAACAGCATGATTTATTCAAAAACAATATAACTTTTTGTTGGTAAACCCTCCTCCCCCCATCCAGTCTCTGATCATGGGTTCATTACCTTGTGAAGAAGAGAAATTGCCATTTTGTGCACAAGATCTAATAAATTTGTTCAATCAACCCGCACAAGCATTTTTATCTAACTTTTGCAAATTGCTGCACCAGTTTTGATCAACTGTGAAAAACTGTAGCGCTTGCACTGATGATGTCAGGCACAACTGACAATCCTTAAGTGTTTGCTTGACGTGCATAGCAGAGATGACTGACAGCTGTCAGCCTGACAGAATGAGCACCTGGGCATATTTTTTATATATTTATTGTTCTTGCCACACTTGACACTTGGAGGAAATAAAGATTGTTGTTTCTCTGTATACTCACACATAGGCTTACTAAAAAGTCCTAAATTGCTGCCATTATACTATCATGACCCTTGAAAGTCAATGAAAAATTCAATGAAAGATTTCTTATAGTAGGCATTGTTAAATGGCAAATCTTACACCCTTCAGATTTTATCTTAAGTCTCATAAGCCATGAATCCTTCATCCTGGGTTGTCAACCAGGCACCATGGACTGTGATTATCCTGCCCTTCATGTATGGGTAAATGGAAGTAGGATACTGGTATGAAAAAAACTGAGAACCATAGCCTTAAGCTAAATGGGGTTGCATCTTTGGAGACTTCTTTAGCAAAAAGTTTGACGAGGTCTCAGTGAGTCATATACATAGGGGATGCTCTTTTCTGTCTGTTGGTGGTACTCAGAGAGGGACATAGTTCTGCTTTCTTTCATGTCTGAGATCTAACCGGCCACCACTGCGTGTTAGGATGCTCCATCAATCATCACCTATTCCAACTGGGTCATGCCAACCCTCTTAAAAAGGAACAGCTCCTTACATTCTCCTTCCCCAACAACTCTTAACGCACATTAACATAGTACAGAATTTCAAATATATAACCAATGTATTAGTTAAACTAAGATCATGTTCAGTTAGTCTCTCAGGTAACATCTCTGTTGCCTAGTCTGGTGGATTTCCCATATGGCAGATGCACCGTTGCCAACTCAACCTGCTGTTGTTGCCTAAAATTTTCCGATGCGAAACGGTTGATACATTACCCACTCTGTCTATCCCTTCTGAAGATGAAAAAGTCATCGCCTATACTTTCTCCACATTACAACCCCACAAGGTAATAACTCCCATAACAGCTGGGCTGTCCCTTGGGATATTACAGCTGTTTGCAAGCATCACCGATATGTACACCATAATTTATGCAAAGAGGTGGCAGCTTCAAGGACCCCAAATCAGTCTTTTTGGCTGTCTCCATCCCGCAACAATTTCCCGGTTATTCTGACATCGGTTTCTAACAACGCAGGCATTCTAGTTGACAGTTTTCTGTTGAACAAAATGGTAGCCAATGGAGGTCTTGATTTGTCCTGTTGGGCAAAGTAAGCGTTAAGCATGTAAATCAGTTTGACTCTGCCTCTTTTATAGTAGGTGCATTACCATTTTGATTGATGGATAACTGTCTGTGCTGAAATTCATAAAACCTTCAGAATTCATGGATGCTTTTATATCTGGTGGCTAATATTAATGGACAATGGTTAAAATAACCCCATAAATAGCAGTGAACGGAGCCCACCATTGTTATTCATGATTCATTAGTTGAGTTATTCTGTCGGCTACACTGCTGAATAAAGCCCCAGGGAAGGAATGTATTTAAACCCACTGTGTGAAGCATTCTTCAGATGAGACCAAATTCCCATTAGCTTTATGTGAAAGAGGCATCAGCCTTGGTGCCCTAACTAAGCTCAATATTAGATAGTTATATTTTCCTCACAAAAGTTCAGCTTGATGCACCTGTCCTAAATGACTGTGGTAGTACTGCTATGCATTATTGCCGGGTTTTTCTCCAAGAATGTTTTCTGCTTGAGTGCAATGCAATTTCTAGAAAGAGTGGGTGAGCCTGGGCACCTGAAGGCAAGAAAGTTTTAAAAGATCCAGTCAAGCCTATAATGTGCTTTGAATATCTATGGAGATGAAAGTTACCATATAATAAACACGCCTTTTCACTTTAAAAGGACTCTTCCCCAAATGGAAAAAAAAAATTGGATGTGTCCAAATATCAACGCTGGCCGGATCTTGGGAAAACACAAAATAGATCCATGTGGTTCATCAGAACCTGTCCCTGGTTTGTTGCAGAAGCTAAGTCCAATATATTCAAAAGATGTCACTGATCTGGGGAGCTCAGCTTGTAAGGTCTGAACTTGGATTTTCAGTGATGCAGAACATATAGTCATCCTTTCAGTTAAAGTCATTGGAGCTGCAGGTACTTGGCATGTAGGTCCTAAGGTGCCCGGATTCAAGGCCCCAGAATCAGTCGCCATTTTCTAACACCATTTGCAAGCTTTATAAAGGCTCAGCCGCAGCTTTGGAGGTTTGTCCTTCACTCTGAAGTTCTGCTGTCTTCCTCGTTACCATGGTAAAACATTTGCAAGTTGCAACAGACTCTAAGCCCATTCCCAGTTGCTAATGTGAGCTTTAACAATGGGACTAGCAAGTGGAATGGGGGGTTCTTTGTATCTGCACGTTTTCCCCCCACAACCACTAAGATTGGAAAATATTGATATAAAAACTGTAATAACCAAGTAACCATTGACATTCTCACCACCCAAAGCGCTCTCCTAAAAATGACTGTCACTCCAAGGAGCTCTGACAGCACAGAACTTCAGAAATGTTTATAATGTAGATATAGGATGCTAAAGCACCTTAGATGTCAAAACCAAAGTGCATCTCTCAAATTTGTTTGAAAAAAAGCCAGAGAAAAAGAAAGCCTGGTTTAGTATAATAAGTATGGCAAACTGCACTTTTTTTTGGTTTGTTCACTATTTTTCAGGGGTTTTTAATGTACAGTTTTATGGGTGGTTTTCAGCTTTGGAGTTGGGCATTTATGTGTTTATTCATACACGTACAAGAGAGAACATAAGACTTTCACCGTTTCCTCATCAAACAAATGAAAAGAAAACTAATAAAGGAGACAGAGACGGTGTTCAATCTAATAGCTGAAAAATTCTGCTTCTCCTTCTCAGATGTTTCTGCCACTGGCTGATATTTTTCCATATTGGTTAAAATTGGGAAATTAGCCACAAGGTAAGTGAAGTACATGAGAGTTGCATGGCTCAGATTTCTTATTTAAGACCACTTTTCCTTCCTTTGCAGAAATGTATGACCAGGCCAGAGATTTGCTGCCAGCAAATTAGAAATAAACAGCTAGCCTTGTATACTGTTTATTTTTAAAATCTCATTGATCAAACAAAGGAAAACACTTCAAACCAGCCTTGACCTTTCTCATCATTTCATTTTTGTGACTGGATTTTGAATGTTTGATCACATCTATGATCTATGTATGATCTAGATCTATGATCTATGTGTGTGGGGGGGATATTTATGGGAACTGTTTTTATTGCTTTTTTTCCCCCCCTTTTCAAAGTTTGCAATTTGGAAAAGAAAATGAAAAAAGAAAACCCGCTTGAATTGTAATTACTTGGAGGTTTGCAATGAGATGTTAAACAGCTTGGGTGAGTAGCCTTCGGTCTGGTCTAGTGTATTGCAGGCCATGGGAACCAGAAGCTACACCCATCTCAGGGAGACAGGTGGGTGAACCAATAGGTTAGAGAGGTTTTCATTGGTTTGGATGAGCAGCCAAAAAGTTCTCGAGGACGTGTCATTCCATTGATCCTGAGGCTTTCACCTCTACATCCTCAGAAACCAGGCAAAAGATGAAAATGGCTGCTAAAAGGGGATGTGAAGAGCTGTCAGAGTAAGTCCTGACCACAAGAACAAGGAGTTTTGGTCCTGTGAAACACAAGAACTATAGCACACTCTTGAGTACGGTCTGTTGGTACTTTATGTATTAACTAATTAGTTACATATATGCAGACATACAGAGCTCTTGTATCAATAAATTTTGTACACTCAGCATCTGTCCTAAATGAAAAATTACTATGGACAGGAAAACCAGCATATCCCATTCTAAGTCTGATTGCATACAAGTTATAAAAATACTATATTTTGAGAAAACACCTACTTTTCACTGATTCTTATGGTGTGGTTTGGTGATAGCCATGGAATACCAAGGGAATATATATTATATAGCACTTGTAAGGAACTAGACTCTGTAATGACTGGACTCTGAGTCGCATCTGTCACTCACTACAACTTTCACAACTAAACATAGCCTGAATTATTGCCATACATCTGACTTGTCCAAAATGATCCATCTCTTAGCTATCCTCCATGGTTCATATACTCTGTAGCCACAACTTGCAACAGGGAGGACCTGAATTCACTATTTCAGGGCATGAACCATCATCTTTTTCCTCTACCTATTGTATCTTTAACAATGGCAAGTCCAGGCAGTTTGCCTGTTTCACAGGATGTTACAGAAAGCTTTGGAGATCAAAAAAAAAAAATGGAATAGGACATTTCTGAAAATGATAATTCTTCCATTATTTCCTTAAAGGTCCAGATGGAAATCTAATATTGGCATGTCGACTATGTATTTAACCAAACAAAATGAGCTCAACTGAAGTTTTGGAATTGGATTTGGGGGAGGGAACAAATCTTATTTTATCTACCATGGTTTGTCCCTCTTTCTTCAACCGATGATAGGAGACAAAAGCACCACACTGAGAGCTATAGACTGTATCAAAGGGAGTCCTGATTGCAATTTAAGCATATTCAGTCTACATCATTGCATTTTGTCTAGTCAATGGCCTGTGTGTTTATTAGAGATGTCAGAAAATTTTCCAACAGAAAAAGTTTTTGGTTTTTTTAATCAGAAAATGCTGATTGGAAGCATCAAGATGTTCCTTAGAAACATCTCAATTCCATCAAACTTTTGAGAGAAACCAAGTCAGCTGGCCTGATTGCACAGCCAACTTGCCAGCTGCCAAAATGGACTGTTCCATCCCCAGGAAACTGTGCCGTTAACACTCTGCTGTGCAAAGGGGAAGTTCCCTTTTCCAGCCAGCTCCAGCTTCTGTATCAAAGCCATGTTTAATGGTTTATTACATTGTACCACTCTATTTTGTCCTTGCAGATGCATATGCCAGAAAGTAAAACTGGAAGTACTATTAGTGCAATCTTGATGATTTCAGGTCTTTTGACACTTTCTATGGCCGTTTATATCTCTGAGACAATGAACAGTTGTAAAAGCTTCATTTCCTGCAGGTCGAGTTGCTTACTATAGAGCATTCTGGGTCGGGGTGACATGGACAGGCTCTTCTTGTACTGGAAAATGGAAGATAACAAACCTCATCGATGGCACTGACATACAGAGATAACAGCATACGATTCAAACATTACAGAAGTGCAGTAGCAGCTCCAGCCCTGGCATCTTACCCTGAGTCAAGAAGAGCAAAGTCTTTGCCTTTATCCCAGTTTTACCAATCCTAGTGAATGCTTACATCCAAGTTTGTGCACGGTTTATCGACCTTTACAGACTGTGCACAACCAGAGATGAGCCAAAGATACAGGACCCTTACTCCCCAAGGAGTAAGGACCACCAATCCTGCTGGTACAGTGTGGATCTCCTCTCCTCTTCTTTGTGGTAACACTTCTCAGGCTGAAACAAACTATTTGGTAATTATTGCAAATCCATATCAATGTCATCCCCTTAATCGTTCAGATAGGCTGCTGCTGAGCAATGTAAAACACTGTCTTCCCTCTGAGGATAAGCCCAGTAACTTTATAGCCTTCCCAGGCCCTGCTGTCTGAGTCTCTCACTCCCAACGGTCCGTCTCTCGAGACTATCTGGGTTCACAGCTAGGAAAATGCATGCACAACACTGATTAAGTTCAGTGAGAGTTGCATCCAGACGTAGTTAGAGTAGTTCTACTGTAGCCTATTTTTTAGTGACGCCCCATAAGGACTCTATCTTTAGCTATTTAATTCCTTTATATTTCATATCACATAGCTTCCCATTGAAGACCCATAATTTTCAACAACCCACAATGATAATTGATAATACAGAGACTACCAAAGCCGAGCGATCAACTTCTACTCAGTTGCCAACATCCCCCAAATCTCCTCTGCAGCATTTTCCTTCTCCTATGAGATCCATTCGTGTCAATCTAGCATTTGGGCAGTTTGAAGCATTAATTGTAAATGCTACTTTATAATGCATAGTTAATTAGAGAACAGGCTGCTGGCTGTTTGCCCTATCTAAAAATCAGTCAAATTTTAAAACCAAGACTACTGTGTAAAGACCAATGTGTAAAGCAACACAATGAAGACCAATGTGTAAAGCAACAGTTCTGAAACCAGGGAGTGCTGCACCAAGTGAGGTCACAGTAGTTATGAATGGGGTCACAAGCACCTGCTTCCCCCCTGCAAAAAAAAATAATGGCAGAAGGGTGGATGGCAAACAAATGAGGGCTTGTGAGTGGAAAAGTGTGAGAACAGCTGGTGGAACTGGCTTCCCTCCTACAAACAAGAAGTTTGAAGTTTATAGAGGACACAAGTGTGCCTCTCATAAGCCTGCAAATCCAGTAATAGATCTATTTTCTTCAACATGAGTCTGGCGACGTACTCAGTGCGGTCTGAAGAACAACCACCTGCTACCACGTCCATGCATATCTGCTACAGGATTACTCGAGATATTTATTTTTGGGAGGGAATCTGTGCCCCATCAAATTTTATTCTCCACAAGTGTAATATAATGGGTCCCATTTTGACCAAAGAGGCACATCTGGATCCTGGAGTGCAACTTTCTGAACGGATTTGCAACTGCCAAGACACTTGGAGCTTGAGGAGGTTTTAATTATCCTACTTTCAGTGCATCAGTGAAACACTGCCTCTGAGCATGCAATATATTATTTTCCTAGGTTGGCACAAGACCTATCTGGAAAAGGCAACATCTCCAATTCATAAACAGAGGCAGGCATATGCTAATTATACTATGACATACCAATTTCCACGGTCTCCAGTGGGAATAAGATCAGGCTTCTGATTGCCGTGGGTTAACTTTTTGTTTTTCACACAGCCGGAGCGTGTTTGCAATTCTTAGGAGTGTGCATGAGGTGCTATTGATTGCATTTATGTATATATATATTCTTCAGAAGATTTAAAATACCTCTAGCAAAATATTTATGAGGCTGGAACAACAAAAGATATCGTTCTTCTCATTTCTCATCTCACAGTATTATGGGCCCATAAATGATTTTTGCAAGGCAAAAAAGGTCACGAGCAACACACACGGACATGGCATTTAGTTTCACATAAAGTTCCTGCAGAACCTATCGCATCTTAATTATTGCTAGTATGGACCATCTCCGTGTTATTCAAGCGCCCAGAGACAGCCTCAACACACAGTTTTTCCCAATGTTTGCTGGCGGCAAACAAACGGTGACAACTCTGGTCTTACAATGTCCATGAGCACTACTGCCACTTGCAATCTTGGTAAATTGCTTCCTATTACCTTCTGCACTTTTAGATGGAAGATTGATAGTGTCCTACTTCTGGGACTGTTTCCTTCACAACGGCCCCTCTGAGCTTTGCCTGTTTTAGGGATATCAGCTAGCGATGTCCAGTGCACCAAAGAAGTAAACTAGTGCCAACCCTACATCTAGGCAAAGAAAGAAAGAAAGACTGTTCTGAATACCAATGGCTTGATAATGGCCATCCCCATTGTATGCAAGATGTACAATTTTCAAAAATGCCTTTGTGACTCCAGCAGCATCCACAACGCCACCTCCAGTGCACTATCCTGAAGCAATAAGGAAGACAGGAAATCCTCCCTCCCTGAATCATTTATCAGCTCCGGAGTCACATACACATTGATGAATCCAGTGCTAAGTGCAGGTCTTGCACTGGGAACAATCTAGCTCCCATGTTAATTAGCATCTGCAAAATCTGCTTCCTGACGAGACGGGCTTTTCAATAAACTCTAAATGTTAAAACATCCTTGAGCTGCTTTATCATTTCTTTTCCATGACCTTCATCTAACTTCTGCTTTCAGACACAGGGTGGGAATGACTTATTTTGATTAACGATGATTGCTTCCTTGTCAGACCAGTAAATCAACTAAAATAAGAATCTTGCACCTTGACAGATTTAGAGGGGCTGCTGCCATGTATTTTTATATGGTCTTTATTCACTTTCCATTGTGTGCACTACCCTCAAATGTACCACAATAAAATTCCTTGTCCTATCAATTCCCCCTCCCCCTTTTGCAAACATTGCATTTTCCCTGTGTTTTCAGTGGAGCAGATATATTAATATAGCTTTTGGTTTGGTTTATTTCCTTGTAGTACAGAGTCATCACTGAAGAGAAGAGTGATACGAGCGCAGCGGTGAGAATAGGATTTGTCTGACAATTTTACATTTGGCAGGAGGTTTAAGCTAATGGGAGGAGTGGGAAGCGGGTAATTACTCTGCGCAGCTTTTTAATTGCAAATTATATTTTTAATTAAAGTCTTATAAGGACTGCTTTTCAAATGGGGGAAGATTTAAAGATCTGATTTTGTTCCCATTTCTTCTGTGAGTTAGATTTCAATGTGGAGAGGGTTGGGGGAGAGAGGGGGTTGACACCTTAACTAGGTGAAACCCCAAATACAGGAACCAGTTGAAACAGCAAGGAGAAGGAGGATCAGGGGTCAGCAGTGTTTTTGGGCACAGTACCAAAAACACCTGCCACTTCCACTTGTAAGATGTTGGTGTGCCAGGGGTGGGTGGCAGGGAAGCCATGAGGGGCCTGATCCTTATTGTGGTCACACAGCCCCAGCCCCTTCCTCACTGCCCACCCCGAGGCTTACGTGCTAAACAAAATGCCTTCACTTTCCGTGCTTTAGCACCCATGCCTACCCCTGGGAAGGACGATCCAAGTCATTGGGGCAACAGGCAGGAACTGGGAGAAACAGATTCAATCTTCTCCTTTGCTGCCATCTCCTTGTGTGCACTCAGGCATGTTGCTTCAGGTATATCTACATAACAGAGATACTTGCATGCCAGAAAATGCCTGTTGACAGCAGCAGGGAGTTCTGTGCAGGTGATTTTATCCTGCTTCCTTGGGGCAATTGGTCCAGGAGGACCACGTTTCTCCTGTGGTCATTGAGCGTGTTCTACATTGTTTCTAGTAGCCAAGCCAGCTCATTTACAGTTAGCTCCAGTATCTCTGTGCTATGCTGTGGTCAGCACTGTAGACCAGTAGTGTAACTGAGGAGGAGTGATGGGGGCAACAGCTCCAGCTGCTGCCTTTGGGGGCATGCAGGTAAGAAGACAAAAATAGTTGCCACTGCCCCATATGTGCGGGCTGCCCCCCATGTGAAGTGCCCTGCTATGCCACGGCTGTAGGATTATCCCGAGTCTCCTTGGGTCTCAGTTCCCCATTTGTACAATGGGGATAACAACACTTTACCCACCTTTCAGGAGTGAGCATTAAAGCCTGTGAGGTGCTCAGATACTACAGTAATGACAAAGTACGTGGGCAGCAAGATGGCAAAGCCTCACCCAGGTGGCTCTGTACCACTTTGCTACAACAGCTACTTGTAAATGACTGTAGTAAGATGCAAAGCTGCAGACGTTGGTGCTCATGTCAAGCCATAGCACTGGCAAAGATCTGGCTACTACTGCTGCGATAGCTACGCTTGGATGATCTCTAACAAATAACCCTATAGAGACAGTCCTGCAAAGCCTGGAAATGAATAATACAGGATAAAAATCATCTTGATTTAATTCTAGGGCATAATGAATTGGTATCGAAAGGAATAAAATGTTGGAAGGGTGTAGGTTGTAGCCGTCTCAGTCTAAGGACATAGGAACCTTGTCTGCAAAATGTTGGAGGGGCTTTTTATGGGACTTTGTCGCTCAGATATAAATGGAAAGGATTCTTCCTGCTCCTGTCCATACGTTATAGTGACAGGCACTCCAGAGCCAACATACTCTTTGTACCTTATTCCATATAACGCAAGAGCTCTGATAGTAGCAGCTGACCTGCTGACTGCAGACTGCACTGAATTCCCATTACATTTAGGACTATATTCATTCATAAACACTTCCACTGCTCAAACCTCTCGACTCATTCACACTTAAACCTCTCATTCATGCTTACAACAGTCCAAACCCACTATTAATAATATACCGACTGTTTGCTGCCAAGTCCTTTTCAACTGCAATTGAAAAGACCTCAGAGCACTATTACGTGCCACAGTTCAAACCAATTCCATTTGCACATGTGAAACTTAGCATGCGCATATAGATTTTCATTTTAAAAATATGCTGTGGTTTGCATGCCAACACATAAAGTGTTCAAAATCCCACTGGTTGCTAACAGACTACATTGGACAAACTCAAAGCAAACCAGGTTTTGAAAATTTGACCTGAGCTTTGGGAAGTCAAGGTAAATTATTTCTAAACAGCAGTTACTCGGTTTATTTTGGGTTGATCTCTTCCCCGTATGTCTGTGGCCCCATATATATGGTTCAACACCCCTGGCTCGTCTTCTAAGATAGTTTATTTTTGATCTTTCAGTGCCTCTTCAGAAAACCTCAAGGATGCCAGTTATTGCATAGACTAAGGCTGTATTGACGCAAGGTGCCCATTTGACAACCGTGCTTTCACAGTACTGCAGGCACATTAGCATCACTGTCAGCTCCACAGGATCTTTTCTTGTTGGGTGCAAGTCAAAACGAGAATACCTGACACAAGTGTTTCTAGAGATCTCAGTATCTAGGGATCTTACATTCACAGATAAAATAAATCAAACATTTAGGTCATGTTGATGAAATAGCAGAAAATAACCTGAGTGCTGCCTGTCTTCCTTGAATGCAGCTGCATTTCAAAATGGGGATGAGTCTCCCAGAAGCTTTCCATATGTTTAAATGGGACTTTGCTGCAAGTGAAGGGAGTAACCAAAGGGAACACGAATAAAAAAACTCTCATGACTCTTCTTCAGTGAATCATATTGCCATTGAAAAGGAAGTTTGCTGCTGCCCAAGAAGTTTACTCAGGTCAGTAACTAAAGGGTGAAAGACAAAAATATTTTTTACAACAAAGAATGATTACTGGTTTGAAACGAGGCTTTTTTTTTACTACATTGAAAGGAACTCAAATTGAGCCCCAGGCCTTCATCAGTGTTAGCATTCAACAGCAAGCAGAGAATGTGAATCTGATGCATCTTTTTAGGGGGTGGCTAAAAATCATTTAAGACACTGTATTTTATAAAAGGGATAAGAAATATTCAAATACTTTCACATCTATAATTATAGCAGCTTTTATCAATGTAAAACAGACATCAACCAAGGATGTCCATTAAGAATATCTTAATGATACATTCAGCATACATTTTGCAGCCTAATTAACAATAGCCTAGTTATTAACAATGAGCAAAGGAGTGTAACACCAAGGTAACAAATTAAGTTGAACACTCTTCTCTGTAGTCCAACACAAAACCAGAAAAGAAAAAAAAAATCTCTTGGCTTTAGCAAGGCCTGTAAAGATGATAAAAAATAGGAACAAAGCAAGCATCTTCCAGAAAAACAGAGACATTTCCCCTTCCTCTTGTATAAAAAAATAATAAATACTGCCATTATTTGGAAGGGAAGAAGTGATGACTGGGAAATGCTACATGCAGGGTGCATGCATAGCACACTGATTTTGATTTTTATTGTGTAAAGAGATTGAGAGAAATAAGATATTTTTAAACAAGCTTCTACATTTGCAGGCTTAATGCATACAAGCCAACAGGAGAGATTTAAAATAAGTAGTCAGTTGAAAGATTTCTTTTAATTTTAAAAAAGTAGATAAGACATTGATCACATAATAGCAGCTACTTTTTTCAAAATGGTGTCAGCAATGAGATAACCTTCAAGCTTGCTTGATAGACCAAACCTGGTTGCAGGAGAGTGAAACAGAACCCAAGTCCTCAAAAGAAGGAGTTATGAGAAAGAACCAAAGTCCTAAGAGAGGAGTAAAATCTTTCTTCCTGCTTTGGACAGATTTTCTGGTCAAAAGCAGGTCCTAACTAAGAATTTTTCCAAGGTCCCTACTTATTGGCATGCCCAGCTGGCAGCTTTTTGCAAGGTCTGTAATAATGTTCTGGAGCTGATGCCTTTAAAAAAAAACCCCAAGAAAAAAAACATCTGCAAGAAAGCATCAAGATTTGAGAGTTAATTAAAAAACAAAATCTTACTTTCCCAGCTTGTCATAGCTGCACGTACTGTCTGTTACCCTAAAGCAAAGTCTTTCAATGCCTTCTGAAGGGATTTCTCATGTGGAACTTAACATTACTCACTGCTTCAAAAGCAGTAAAAAGTATTACCCAAAGAAGGAATGAGAAAGATGGCCACTGGGCCTATGAGTATCATAAGAGCCTTGCAAGGAATTGTCATTATTTTTGCATGGGAGGAAACCAAGATAAGACATTTTTTTAATTGCCTTGCACACCAATCAGCCTCCCTCTTTTCACTCAAATCATTTCAAATCTCTTCATCCTCCAGCTTGATAAACAATAAAGAAACTAGAAGACAACCACATTAAAACTGCAAAATAAAGTTTAAAACAACACATTGCAAATCTACTATACTTGGTAGCAGTCCAGGGGTGGGCAATTATTCCAGGCAGAGGGCCACTTACTGAGTTTTGGCAAGCCATTGAGGGCCACATGACAGACAATCATGGGCAGATAAATATTATCTTAATTTTGGGGGGCCCCACAGGCTGGACAGAATGGCCTGGGAGGCCACATCTGGCCCCTGGGCTGCATTTTGCCCACCCCTGAGTTACCCCAAATCTTCCTCCCCATTCTGCTTGCACTTCCTCCCTGACTGGGGAGCGCATTCATATGGGAACTCAACGTGGAACAGCTATTGTGTTGAAAACCCATGCCTTGACTTACACGTCCTAAGTCACCTTTGAAAATAAGACTTAGGCATGTCTGAAAATTTTACCCTAAGGAGCTGGGATAGACATTAAACAAGCTTTTGAGCATAAAATGCACTTCCAAAGGTCTGGGAAAGAAGCTAATGCTCAATACTAGTTAGAAGAATTACTTTTGTTTAGTGTATTTTGAGTTGTGTAGAGTCTAACAATGCTAACTGTATTTAATGCAGGCTGCATCTTAGGCTTCACAAAAAGTAATGCCCTGCTTATACTTTTTACTTTCTCACTGAACAAATTCACAGCGGGAGTTCACTTGCACAGCAATAGTCAGGGAACCACTTGGGGCTCAATTCTCATCCCCTTGTATTCGTTCAATAACACTGAACAACTCAATGGAACTAGTCACGTATGGAGTTGCTACTTAACCTGAATATAGGTTGCAGATCTGGGTCCTAAGTGAGGCTCATTTGTTCCGTCTTCTTTTAAAACAAAGTAGGCTTGCCAAGAGAAAAATACAAAGAACTTGCTCAGGAGCAAAACTGGATGTGGCTCATGCACAGAATTATCTCTAGTTTATTTGAATTCAGGCTGTACATCATGAAATCAGCAGGAATTTTGCAACAGATTTCAAGGGAAGCAGGATCAGTGTTATAAAAGATGAATCGCAGTTTCTGCTCAACTGATCCCAATCCTGTTAATATAACAGCCCAGTCCATGCCTAAAACTTCTTTAAATGGAACATTACATTTGATTGATGGAATTGAGGAACATGAGTGATATTATTGATCTGTTGCCTAGAGTGGGGGGGGCTGGACCCGATGATCTGCGAGATCCCTTCCAGCCCCTAACATCTATGAATCTATGTAGATATTGTTATGCGGAAGCAGCCTAATACAGCACTTCATTAATACTGCTTTCTAAAGTCTTTTCTATTTTAAAGATCTCAAACAACTTTACAAAATTAATTCATGAAGAGTTGCATATCCTCCCTGTGAAGCAGGTAAATATTATTCTCTATTTGCAGAAAAACAAACTGAAGAACAGAAAGATTAAGCGGCATCCTCAGGCTTACACAGCTAACTAAGGATAGCCAGGAATAACTTGGGAGATCCTATTTCCCTGACAAAAAGTACTGTCAATCAGAAAGAGCAGCACAGGGTGCAGGCTTGCAGTGGGGTAGGAAAGGGTGTTTTAGCTTGAGGACAAGGTCTCAGCTCAAGCCCTCTGGTGAGAGAATTCGAGTCCACAAGGAAGTGATGCTGCGTGTACCAAAGTCAGGTGCAGATGAAAAGGAAGAGATACCACGCATGATTGCACTTGGGAAACAGATTACCACCAGAAATTGGCTTTGATTGCAGCACAGAAGGAGTTAAAATTCACAAAAAAAGTATCATCTGGACAGCAAGATCTGCCACCAGAGCTAAATTGGCATGATTTTACTGAATATTTTAAAGTCTGTCTTAAGCAGGAATAATAGGCATTTTATTTTAAATCCCAAATCATAATAACATTTGCTTTCAAAATCATCCTAGTAACATTTGTCTGAAAAATTTAGCTTCTTGACTATGTTCCCTAACCAACCCATAAGGTGAGAGAGAACTTCTCATCAGTTGCTGATATGCAGGTAAGGAATGGAAATATTCTCTTAAATGGCCAGAAGCTCCTCAAACACAAGAGAAATGAGCATGCACCTCCTTCTATCTCACCAAGCCATTCAGCATTTATTAACTTTTCAGAGATAAAAAATATACATTTAAGTTGTTTCTTTCAAGGTCCAGATATGCTGAAATCTCACTCAAGTCTTGGGTTAGTGGGCAGGGGAGAGAGCTGGCTGTTCTGAGCCAAGTGTAAGCAGCTGCTTAGTGGTCTCCTACTTCTTGGTTACTTGGTATTACGTTTGGTGGGCTTTTTGATTTTTTTTTAGGGGGAAGAGGTTACTGGAAAAAGCCCAAGCAACTGATCAGGAGAAAGATCGGTAGAACACATATTGAGCGAACTAGTCCCAGTCTAAAACAATGAGAAGAAAAAGAAATGAAGTTTCCCTGAGTAAGCACGGCACGTGTTTCTGTTCTCCAACAGGTTCCAGCAAAACAGCGAGTTCTGGATAGGCAGGAGTTAGGTGGTCTAGTTCTAGCTGCACTGTGCCCAAATCCTATGCTATTTTATACAAGTTGTTTAACATTTCTCAGCTTTGTTTCCACATCAGTAAAAGAGAGGCCATTCATTTCTCAGGCCTTTTCGAAAATGACATGCATTCAAAGTGTGTCAAGTGCTGCCTAAACACAGAGGAAGACACCATCTCTGCTCTGGAAAAGCGGTCAAGTGGCATCTATATTTAATATCCAAACATCTTTTATCTTGCTGGGATCCTATGATCCCTGCTGACTTCCTGTCCCTGGGCAGGGGGCTGGAGACTCGATGATCCTCTGGGGTCCCTTCCAGCATGAATGATTATGAAATCTGGAAGCTGCCCAGGGCAGGGGGTCGGACTCAATGATCCAACAGATCCCTTCCGACTCTAACGTTTATGAATGTACAGAGGGAGCTCGCTAGGCATGGCTCCATGTGCCTCCTGACTTCCCAACCAGCTCCAGGTGGGGGGAAGATTTAAAGCACTTCTGTAGGGAAAAGTGGGCCTACATTTAGGTTGCTGAGCCAAGACTAGCAGAGCTGGGTTCAATCCCCTGGGAAGATGCAGCCTTCCCAGGCAGGTCTCCGAGTCTCCCTGTGCCTCAGTTCCCCTCTGGAAAATGAGAATACCCCACAGAGGGGTACACTGATCATACAGATACGGTGGGATGCCCGGGGACCAGATCAATGTTCCTGGTCTGTCTGTGTACTTACAAATGAGGATGGTAAGGAATCTTCCCACACTTGTACACAGCGCTCCTCCTGTCCTCAAGCCCTATAGAAAATATTCTATTATATAAACAGATCTTCCGAGTTGATTATCGACACACGACACAGCCTGCATTTTTGCAACTTCTGTTTTAAATGGGCTCCGTCTAGGCCTCGTACGTATTAAGGGAGATAAGCATGACAATGTCTTATCACTTCGTGCTGTGTCACTCTTATCTCCACATTTTTAGAGACTTTTCATACCAAACTACCAAACAGCGTTTGGAGAGAATAAAACCCTTTTTCCTAAGCTTTCATTTCCTAGACTTGTTTGGAAAGTGCTTTCAGAATACAGAATGGGATGGATGAAATTAAGGGGGATTTTTAAGTTCATTTATTTGCTGCACAATTGCTGTTTTTCTTTTCTGATTAACTGAAAATATGCATTGCTGATAAACTGCTATGATAACAGATACACTCCAGTCTCCTCTAATTATTCCTTGCATATCTAGGAAGATACTTCTTATTCATCTCTCATGAACTCCAATTAAGCCGTGTAGAGGTTTTCCCTCTTCCATGAATATATATCGGCTTTCTAAGTAGCTGAAGAAGTGGCATGAAATTATCGCTTTCTTTTAATTGAAAACATCTGGATGGAAGTTCGGTGACCGGAGTCCTCTATGGGTCACACTGTCAAGCTATTCTGTATGATCGTGAGGCCTACACTCATTTTGTGTAGAACAAAAAAGATGAAATTTTCACATGGGCCTATTGACCCAAGACCTTGAGATTCAGGAGAAAAAAGAGGATATTCTGAAACACACGTTCAGAAGCAAACTGCCTCCTCTTTGTGCCTGCCTTGTTACTCCAGATGGCAAGAGAGGAGGAGCAGCTCACTCCTTATCCCTTGTTCCACCCATTTAGTGGGTGAGTAGTAGGTCTGTGCAAAGTGGCTAGTATTCGCTTCGGATTAGGATTTAGCCAATTTGGGGGGTAGTGATTCGATCTGGTGATTCGAATCACTGTCCCGATTTGAAAAAAGTCCCCATGGGGGGCAGCAGGGATTGTCCCCCAGCCCGGAAGCATCTGGTGAGCACTGGGGCCGGGAGCTGGGGTGGGCAGGGCAGCCATGGAGGGGCTGGCAGGGGTCCCCCCATGGTCCCCTACCCCAGTCCCTAGTACTTACCTCCCTGCTGCAGCCACCGAGGACTGCCCAAATCAAAGCTGCCAGAATCTTTTCTGAAGATTTGGAGAGCTTTGAATCTATGCGGACCTTTTAATTGGTCCCCTGATTCGACTGAGAGACAGTCTAAAACAAGTTATAAAGCCACAGAGGGGTCTGGGGAGTCTGAGACAGAAGCTCAGTAAACCGATTTAACCTGAATCAGTTAAGTCTGATCCTACATCCATCCAGGTGAATGTTTCAGTCATTCTGAAAGTGGTTGATGGGCACTGAGCTTCTGTTGTGTTAGAGATTTGAACCAGTTTCCAATCACTTATGCTAGTTTATGTGTAATTTCTGTCTCTAGCCCAGTAGTGCTAGATGCAGGATTTGGTGTGACCCTTGACTGTATGCAGGAACTAGGGAGCCAGGGCAGCAGGGGCATCTGAAATCCCAGCTCTGCACAGAACAGATCGGTGTGCAGAGGGCCCATCCATATGCACATCTAAGGGGACACCTGGGAGCCCTTCAACAGGAGACAGATGGAGATACGTGGCCAAGGAATCTCACCCGCTGGGATGTTCTAGATTTGGCCAAAACGCTGTGGAGTTTAACGATGCTACATGTGAGAAGAGAGATGAGTGTCATGGTGAGCATGTGCATACTTTTAAATGAATTCACCCTACCATGCTTTCCTCACTTGCATTCACTTCCTCCTAATGTTTGAACAATCAGATTTTTATGTCACCAACATTTGAAAATAAACTGAATTTTATATTTACAGATGCAATTATTTGCCTTGAAAGTGTACATGCATTCATCCAATTAGGCACTGAAATGTCTCTGTGTGTAACCAAAGGCAAATGCCACCTGGGCAGAAAGTACTAAATACAAAAATCCCGTTACCATTGATACAGACTAGAGATGTGAAAGGCTAAATGACTAATCGTTTAACTGATAAATGCAGTGATAACCAGTTAGTTTACCAGTTATCCTTCAGCTTGGGATGAATGTGGCGTGGCAGGGAAGGGGATGAAGGGGAACTGGGTGGGGCTCCAGCAGGAAGCCGAGGGCAGCAGGAGGGAAGGAGGGAGGAGTGAGGAACAGGGAAAGGGAAGGGAACTAGTACCTATAGCCTAGGAGGAAAATACTGAGCAAACTAATGACTCATCAATTAAGCAATTAGCTACTGGTTCACAATTGCTGCCTCCCAGGGCAAGGCCTCACATGGACTGTGTTGTCCCTCCATCCCCCCAGCCAAAGGGCTCTAGGAGCCGGGAGCAGCTCCCAACAGCAGCGGTGTCCAAGCTGCTGCGGTACTGGTTAATCGTTTAACTGATATAATAAGAGAAGGTTAACTAAGATTTTTCAAATGATATTTACATTCCTAAGACAGGCATCTAAAAAGGCACAAGAAGAATGTGTCAGAAAGATTTAACAAGTGAAAATCAAGGCAATTGCTCAGAGCAATTTAGTCCATTGCAAGTGAAAAAAGAAAGCTGAACTCAAGGAATAGATCGCTTGGTGCCATTTATTCACTAGGCTGTACTCTGAATTACTTGCCTTAGGCTCATACCTTGGCTTTCTGGAGCTTGCACAACACAGACTAGCTGGATCTGTTCTCACAGAGCGAGCAAATCCAAAACACACTCTAATTTCAATTAAAGGCCTAAATTCAGTGTTCCCTGGAGCCAAGTTGAAAATGCCTCTTTAGGCAAAAAGTCCACAGCAGCCCCTGGACTCCTTCCTTTCCCCTGCCAGCACCTGGGCATCGGTATTTGTTCTGCCAGCTTGTGAGCAATGTGTCTTTGAAGGAAGAGCAGATTAAAGAACTCAGATGTGGGTAGAATTGCTGTATTCACAGCACACAAGTGGTTGTTCTACTGATTCAAGTGGCATCCTGGGCTGGTACAGTACTGAGATGTACGGTCACATCTATTTGCAAAGTTTGCTTTGTATTTGTGTGCAAAAGGGAAATAAAATGGCTGTTTATACATTTATTTTAGCAAGCTGTACTTCCATAGCAGCCCAACTCCTACATCTGACCTGTGCCAGACAAACTGTAATATCAGGAAAAAATAGCAAAACTTCCCTTATCAAATGAGATCTCCTTAGGTCTGGTGGCAGCCTATCATCTGTCTCACATGGATGCCAATGACAAGGCAGACAATTATTTTTGGGGCCAGATATTGTTAATCTTTGTGCTGATACAGACTGCTGAGTTTCCTATGGTATACTCAATAGGAAGAGCTCTCCCCTGGAGTCCTGGTGTAGGAGCATGCAGGGGTGAGATAAGTATGGGATGCTGAAACAGCTTGTCAGCAGCCTAATTAGATGTGAGATTTTTCCTATATTATTCCTTTCAATGCTTGCACAGTGACTGTAGGCATTTGCGACTAGGACCGTCTCTTCCTATGTGTTTATCCTGCGTCTCACTCAGGGGAGGACTGATCACAATTTGAGGCACTTCTGCAATCCGAACAAAAAGACCACACTGAAAAATACGGTTTATCCCGTAGGAACACGGCAGTCGCCACTTCACTGCTTGCTCTGATCCCAGCCAGCACTGCAAAATTTCATTTAACAAGACACTTTTCCCTGCTATGGTGATAGCTTTGGTAACAGAATGCAGATCCAGTCACTCTGAAAACAGAGGTCCCCTCCACTTTGAGTGAAAGACAATCTCAGCTGTTTGCTGCATGTCCTACAGCAGGTAGAGGAGTAGCTGTCTTTCTCTCCCTTAAGAGGCAGTAATGCCTCTTACAAACCTACAATACTACTTGAAAGACATCTCCTTGTCTTATTTGTTATCCTTACATCCTTACTAACCTACTCTCCAAAGATGAAACCCTTCTGGAAACCAAGACGATTTAAAGAAACCTAAAGTTAGGCGGAGATAAGCCATTTACTGGCTCCTTTACTCCTTGAACTTTCCCTTCTATTGTCATTCTGGAACTTACAGGAACCCTTCTACCTTGTTTTCTTAATTAACAGGTTCTTAAGTCATTTTTTGGAGGGTTTTTTTTTTGGAGGACTGTTTTCTCTTTTTGAAGCACAATATGAAAATGTTATACAACATACAGCATTGACCTCTCCACTACTTCACCTCCACCTTCTTTTACCAAGTCTCTTTGCAATTAAGGGAGAAAAACTACACAAGTTTCTAAACAGTGAAATCAAAGGCAAAGTCAGAAATGGAACTGAGAGACTCCCTTGCCCTCTAACCACTAACAAATACTGTCCTATTTACTGAAGCTTTTTCCTCAAACACCATCGTGCAATTGCAGATATGAAATCCATTCTGCCTTCTTAACTGAAGGTATTCAATTTTTCTCGGCATGATGGACAGCTGCATTGCTACACTAAAGGACAAAATAAGAAAAGAGCAGCTGAGAAAGGAAATGTAAAATCAAAAGTAAATTGATGTCTGTGTTGGTACGCCTTCAACCTAATGCACTGCTGTCAGCTCCTTCCTTGAATAACTGGAATGGTGGTAAATATAATGCTGCTTTTTTCCAATGTCTTTCCTCTGGACCCCAGTGATAGGAGTGATGAGAATCCATCATTTATATGAATGTAGTACTCAAAAGTAGGCAGGAATCTGCCAGGAGCTGATTTCCTGGATTACTGTCCCAAGCAGAAACTTATAAGCAAAACCGAAAAAAGAAGTTTCTGAGTCGCATGAAAACAAATCAATCCTAGAAAGACAGAGACAACAGAACAGGAAGCTGAAAGAGCTGGTTCACTCTTTGCTTGCTCTCCTCCTGATTGCAATGTGGGATTTCCTCCTGTTTTCCAGCTCTTCTTCTCTGTGCTCTGCTCTTTGCCACGAGCTGACCTGTGTGGCTCTAGTCCACCTCCATTTTCATATTCCCTATGTACTCTGTTTCCTAGCTCAGAGCAACTGAAGAGTGATGAGGAGGTTCCCCATCCCTATATGTCCTCCTTTCTAGGACAGCTCCAGGCATACTGTGCCCCTGCTTTCCCATCTTGTCTTTACGGTGGTCCTTGTCACGAGCTCTGTCCTACTCTGGAGAAGAAGCCTACTCCCATTCTTCCGTGGTGGTACTACTTTCCACTAAGCCCAGAGCAGCTCTACAACAGCTGAGTGAGCCATATTGAAAATAGTAACACGTACTAGACGGCACAGGCAAGAAACAAATTGAGACACAGGAGAGTGATGAAGGGATGGCATGATCCTTAGTAACAAAAGGCATCCTTGTATTATAAGCCAGCTGAATTTAGATTCTCTTCGTGATGCAGACAGTCATGTTTTGTATGGATAAGGATTTAACAAATTCAAAATGTCTCTTTCTTGCAAGTCGCTAGGGAGGAACTGAGTCAAGCCTGGCTACTATACAGTAGCTGCTACAGCTGTAGTTAAATGACCACTGTGACTCTCAGATGTCAGTCCTGCCAACGAGTAACAATGAGAAATGCACAAAGACTGCCATTCTTACTTGGGAGAGGCTGATCAAATGAGTTGGTGTCAAAAGAGAAAAAAAATGTTGCATGAACTTTTCAGAGAGATCTGTGTGCTCTGGATAAATTACAAGAGACCCTTTCATGTGCTATAGCCACTCTAGGGTTGGAATTAGGGTGGGGGAAGAGTGCTGGTTGGACAACTACATTGATTAAGGCAGAATGCTGATGTCACAATAGGAGAAAATTGTAGCTGAATGCACTAGACCATATTATCGAAAATCCAGTTCATTTTAGCATGGGTTTTGCACAAGTCTGCAGAGCCCATTCATTCTGTGTAGTAAAGATCTGTTTCCCCCCCCAGTTAGGAATCTCTCTTTATAACTCCCACTCTCCTGAACTTGTAGGAGAGCCTGAAGTCATGTTCAAGGTGTCCAGTAGTTATAAATTGCCTTGGGAGCCAAGTCTTCTCTTGTGCTAAGGCTTTTGGCAACACACGATAGCCTGCTATTGAAGGCACGCCGAGTCTGGATACTTGACTTAGGTTTAGAAGTCTGCAAAAATCTGGGTGCAAGAGAGATTTAGCTACACAGACCTAGCATTAATTGTGTGGCTGCATTCCCAACTCAGCTTTCAAAAGCACAGCCGCAACATGGATATGCAAATATGACGAATAGCGCTCACCCAATTTTCATCATCACCCAAATTTCCTGCATTAGAGAGGACTTCAAAAGAGATGTTCAAACCCCATTTTTTTCCCCATTTGGATCAGGTGGAAAAAGTGGTGGCTCTTTCAGTCTCTCTCAAAAATAATCTGTTCAAACGTTTAGAAAAACCTCTCCCTAGGAAGAAAGACCACGCATGAAAAATGTCATCCTCAAAGGAAATAATCTGATTAGGTTATGAGAAACTGAAAAACGGGAGACAGAAGAAAACCCCTCCCAAACTTTAAGTATAGCATTCAAGGGGAAATGATGATTATCTTCCTTTATGAAATGCCCTGGCATCTTTACATGAAAAGAGCTGTATACACAGCCAAGTTATCACCAGTCATGAGAAGTTAATGATATATACTGCATAGACAGTAGTTTTGTTATAGTTGGAAACATACACCCTACTGCAAAACTGGCCTGTTAAAAGAAGGCTTTGATCATCATTCACTACACAGCACATCATTCCCCAAATAAATTGGGCTAGCAAAGGCAGTCCACAAATCAATTTCTTTTCTCCTAGATCATGAAAAGAAGCAGTAGGTTGTCAGGTACACTTTTAGGGAAATGGTTTGCAAACCTGACTCCTCTAACACATACTAATGATGTCATTAGGCACAACATGGTCCTTGATGAAACTTGCTTGGCTCTGTGCTTTATCTTCTTCTTCAACAGAAGTAGGATTCCTTTGTGCTCCCTTTCAGGCCAGGCCTAACAGGGATCATTAGACTCTGAACTGCCAGCTTGAAAGTGGCTGAGAAATGCTTCTTATGAAAATGAGATGATAAGATTCATGGAAAAAATGTAATGTGTGGAGTAGCAAGTTTATTTTTCAAGTTTACCCCTGGACACAGACCCATTTTCTCTTCATAGACACATAGAAATATGGGTTGATATAGAAATACCATTTTTGTATGCAAATACTGGCTGACACCAAAGGCGATTGTAACAAAACTTCACCTGTGCTGGGAAAAATATCATTCCTGAGACTTTGGAAATACCTTCTGAAAGTAAAGGCTCTTGGAAATATTCAAAATCACTTTACTTTTGTACAAATAAATTACTGAAGTGATGGCTGTTGCTTCTGAAGATGTTCGGGATCGAAAAAAATTCAGGTTCTAAAATGCTGATGAAAAATTTCAGCAGGATTCAAATGACCTAGAACAGTGAACCACAGAGTGTAATTACATTTCTCAAAAAAAGGGAGAAAAAAGAATGAAAAAAGCACACTTTGGTAACCTTCTCCCTCCCCTTTCTCTTGCCTAGTCCTATGGACACGGTAGCTTCATGCTCCTTTCTCCACTTGTAAAGCTTACTAATGAAACAATTCAGTGGCTATGTCAGAAAGACAGCCTTCAGAGAGAGACAGCTTTTGAGATCTCTCCCACCAGCACCAGCAACGATGATCTTCACAAGGGATGAGAGGTTGTCTCATTAATCCCAAGAGTCCTGGAAGCGACCAAGCAGGCATGCCGGTGCTACGACAGTGTCTGGGGAGACCCCTATGAACCACGTCAAGAGGAAACGCATCAAGGGAAATCTAGCCAAGCACTGACATGTTTTCAGTCTGCGCTGGCCTACATAAGTCTAGATTCATTGTATAGCACCGGGCAACGTCCCAAAGTCAGTGATCCAAGGATCCAGTGGCCCAGCATGCTGGAGCTGTTAGTGGGGAAGCAGGCACAGGTGGCCACATTAGATATCTCAATTAGGCATCTCCTTGCTTGTGAGAGGCTATTGCGCTTCCCACATGGTACTCACTGTGCTGCCTTAACCTTTACAGCGTGGACATATGACTGCACAAAACAAAGAGCACTTATCGTTTATCTAGCTAATCTTTCCGCCTCCATTTCTAAAGTGCCTATTGCTGCAGGATCCAGGCATCCAATACATAAATTAGGAAACATCAAAGGAAACCAGAATATGACTTTCCTTTTAAGTCTTACAAGATGTAAATGCATGCACACACCAATTTAAAACTATATTAGCAAAGTACTCACTACCAATGTTATCGGTGCCTGTGTCTTTTAAAGCATGGTGAGTAAGGTAGGGATGCTTTTAATACCCAGACTTGTATGTTTGTTAAATTGGGGTCCAATTCTGCTTTACTGATATCAACATGATTCGCTCACATGGAAAAAGGTCATCCTGGTTTGTTCCTGAAACTCTGTCTGCTCAAAGAGTGAAGAGCAGATGGTGGCAAATATTTAAATAGGAAGTAAAATATTAGAATGACAGCATAGGTTTAAACAACAGATCTTCAGAGAAATTAGGAAATATTTTAAAAGGTCAGATGATGAAATGGCACTGCTACCAGTTCTTCAAAAGCCATCAGAGCTGATTCAGTGATGCTCTGCTTTGAAAATAAAGCTAACACACAAGGCTACTGAAGCAAAGACAGTAGCATAAATGAATTCAGTGGATGACAAGTTTTGTTTCCGAGGAAGAAAAAGAACTGAAGGCTCACGTGCAGAAGCAGTAGTTTGGATACTGTTCACAAACAAACACATAAAAGGAGGACCACTGTTTTTTCCATCACTAAAAATTAAACTTATTTTTCCCCATCAGGAAGTAATACTTCAAAATTATATATTTAATACGTACTGCCTTCAGACTTGAAATATGGTCCTACTGATCTGCATGTAAATAGGCCAGTACTCTTCCAAAACATGAAATCCTCAACTAATACCGATGAAAATCAGGGGAGCTATGTGGAAAATTTGGCCCATTATCTAATGAAAACCAGAGTCATTTAATAATGTAATGTTAGAAGGCTATACATGGGTGAGATTTTCAAGAGTTACTTAAGTGAAGAGGTGACTTTTCAGAAGTGCTCATCACCTGACAGATCTCCCCACACAGCTACACCCAGGAAGAAAACACAAGAGTGCAAGTTGATGAATTCTTGCTAATTGGGACGTGGACCAGTAAGTATGCATTGTATCTGAATGTAAAGCATGTTATACTTGTTTAGCGCAAGAAGTCACAAAGTATGCAAAACTATAGCACCATCCATCCCATCATGTTTTAAAGATGTAAAAGAACTGTGGATGGAAGGGGACAGAGAAAGGCACAGTATTTTATGGTCAAAGTACAGATGCAGCTATGGCAACTCATTCAGAAATAGAAATGTAAGCAAGAACAGCTAGTATTTTGACCTCAGATCATTTCTTGTGCCTTGCGGTTGTCAAACACACACAGGCTAGATGTGAATTCTGCTGCCCCCCACCACTGTTGCTTTTTTACTATGTCTGTATTATTTTACTGACAAGTTAGGGTGGAAATAACCCCAGGCTTCTTTTCTTTCCGTGTGTGGAAGTGAAATTCACTCCTAGTGCAGAGAATTAAGATGATATCTATACATCGCATAGGATCTCAGAGTAACCCTTACTCTGCTCACAAGTTTTAGGCTGAACATATTTATACAAACAGATTTCACTCTTGAAAGTTTTGATAACTGGACCTAAAACCACTCTCTTTATTCATGGAAGTAATCCGTATGTAAGTGCTTTATAGCCGAGTAAACTGTTGGACAACATAACCCTTATTATTTAATTTATTTGTATCATCATAGACTCTAGGAACATTAGTCACAAGATGAGGCTAAATGGTGCTAGATGTTGTACAAGCACAGAACAAATAGCCCATCCCTACTACTATATTTCTATTCTATTAGTACCTAAAGAAACCCTTGTGTTATACAGAAATAGGCTAAAAAGAGCTCATGCATACGTTAAAAAAATTGAAACACCTTGCAAAGGGCCTCAAAGCATAAGTCAATTTGGCATCAAATGCATCAGGGAGCAAAGCTTTTTGTTTTCACATGTATTACTTAATATGAGAGACTATATTAACCTATTTCTAAGTCTGATTCCATCCTTAGATAAACTGCTTTGGCAAATTGCTAGATGAGATCTGGTGTGTTATGACTCAACTTTTACATGCTACCGACTTCTCTTCCATGCCGACTAAGTCCCTCACATTAGCAATTAAAAACAAAAAAACCCAAAAAACACAGCACAAAAAACAGTCAAGCAAAAAGATACTTTAGGCAAAGCTAGAGGCCAGTTTAAAGTTTGAGTAGTGAAGGCATAATAGATTCAAGTCACACATGTCTTAGAAGCAATAAATCCTGCTTAGGAAAACATCAGAGCAAAAAACACTGCTGGGCTATAAAATTCCACCTCTGAGGATTATAAAACAACATGCACAGAGCAAACATCCCTTCCAAGCATAATAAGGGTACCAGAAATGATTGACAACAATGACAATCTATCATAGAATGCCATAGCCAAGAGATAACATCTTGCATTGGGCTGTCTAACAGAGACAAAATTATTTATTCATTCCCAGGCTATATGGAGGGTGGAATGTGTTGCATAGGGAAAATGCATCTTTCCCCATGATTTTCCTTTATGCTTCCACACTAAGTGCAGTTTTATTGCACCCTCGCTATCTACTGCAGCTTTCAGTGCATAGAACATGTTCAAGTTCCTGTTGGCTTGCACCCACTTCAAGATTTGCCAGCCAAGTGGATTATTTCTTTGATATCGTTTAAGGGAATTTAGTGCTTTTAACTTCCAGGGTGACAGCACAGGCCACTGAAATCCTCCATTCATCTGCAGAATGGACATGGTACAGGCAGACAAAATGCCAGGCTACAACCCTTAACCTGAACAAGCAGTGAGAAAGTGAGCTTACTTTCCAAAGCCCTTTGACTTCTCAGCTGAGGCTGCCAGATGGAGTGAGGTCAGTGAGTGACAACATTAATAGCATTTTTTGTGCTGAGGAAATCCAATCTAATAAGAAATGGATGGAGACCACCAGGTTCAATAGACTCCAAGCACCATACAGGCTCTAATGACTTTCCTTCAATCATGACCTACTCGAGGCTGAATTTGAATTGACAACCTAGTGCTTAAAGTCTCCACATACCTCAGTGCCAGCCATGCTGTTTAATCTGTTGGCAGGGTGCACCTGTGACTTGAAACTGTGTGGGCAAGAATCCTCTGGCCAGCTTGCACTGCAGCCGCCATTGCCTACTCTGCACTCGTCCTGCGAGCACAACTTCGATCGACATCAGGGAGACTTCTGTCAACAGGATGAGTGCGGAATATGCAAGGGAGAGTCCTGTCTTCCATGGGAGAGATCCTGCCTACAGATACGGCAGCAGATTTCCTTCTAACCCTGACTCTCTCTCTGCTCTGCATGTACACAAAGGTGACCTCCAAAACTGCAAGATTTTGCAAGTTGCCCTTTCTCTGCAGGGAACACCCAAAAGCAGAATGTCTTGTGCTCTTCCTTCCCTTGCTGCTATTTGGCGGTGCAAACATCTTTCTTAAGTATTTGATGTGCCTTGTTATTCTTGGATATAGGTTGTACCCATTTGGTCTAAAGGCAAAAACAGTCAGAACTCTTGTGGTAGAGGCGGTACCTTTAATTGGACCAACTAGATAATTGCAAACAAGGAAATGTTTTTGCAATTATCTAGTTGGTCTAATAAAAGGTATCGCGTCTACAACAAGAGTTTTGATAGTTATTCTTCCTGTTTTATTTCTGACTGGATTTGTCAGGGCCTCGCTCCTCCTTGGAGCCTCTCATAGCAGAATGCAACATGAGAACAACTTTTGAAATGTTTAACTCTGCAGCTTGCTGTATCAGGCAGCTCACCACTACAGTGGTGCTGGTGTGAAGAGAAGCAATAGAGAGATCGTGTAGAACCTGATCCTTTTGGGATCACCCCAACTCCCCCCAGGAATCACCTGCAAGGAGCGAACTCAGAACTTCTTGACTTTAAATCACCATATGGACTAAAGGGGTAAAGGGAAGAATTTTTAAAATCAAAGGTCATTTAAGGTATATCTTCACTGCAGAATTAATCCTGGCTTTTATTCAGGGGCTGTCCCTAAGTCATCTTTCTTTCACACTCACAGCCCTTTAACCTATAATATTTGGAAATATTTTCAACTCAGGCTTACTGATTCATTTGGGGCTACAAACTCAAACTAGAGTGAGGCTTTGGCTGAAGTCCATAACCTATCCACTCTACAATGAAGATGCAGATTAAGCAACTCAAGTGCAGAGAGCCCTCAGATGCCCACCCGATTTACCCGCCACATGGCCAGAAAGACGGGTAAGTTCTTCTACAATTCACTGGGAAAGAATCAGAGTAATTTAGCTTATTGAAGTGCTAAGAACTGTGGGACATACCTCCATTCTGCCTACCAACACGAACAGGCGAATGCAGCAAAAAGGACACGATATTTCCAGCGTGGCTCTGTGGTGTGCTGGAGCTGGCCAAGCCGAGTGCTCAGACCTGGGTGCTATCACCGAGCTGAACTCTGCAGTGAAATGCACTTTTTTAGGTGGCTAAAATCCCCATCCTAAGGATATCCTGGTGCTGCTGCTCAGTAAAAATGCCCACTGTTAAGGTCTCAGACAAATTTGCCTAAGGAGGAGAGAGCAATGACACAGCACCCGGGAACCGTTGACAGTGCTGGTTTCTCCACTCTACCAGAACGAGGCAGGAACTTGTTTGATGCAAAGTAGCTCCTGTACATTTCCTCTTATTAATACTGACTGCAGCTTCCTAGAAGACTAATTAAACACGTGGAATTTTGTTTTTTTGTTCCTTAGTCTTCATCTGACTGCTGTCTCTTAAAGCAGAAAAGCCTTTCCAACAATATATACCTGTAAGAAACCAAAGAGCTTCCTACATTCGGTATGCCAGGTAAAGCCAGTCATTTTGCAATGGCCACCCCATCACTTCTGAACACAGAGCATGGGATGCACCTATTATTTTATACCACAGATATAAAATTTGTACTGATGAATACATTAGGCATAAACATAATGTTAAGATACCAGAACTAACTCTGTTGTTTGCATCTGAAAGCATTCAACCATGATGCACTGGGGTATACATAGCCCATACATATGAATATGTAATCACAGAAGAGGTGATATTCAGACATAAGGAAGTAGAGGCTTATCCAAAGTCCATGAGATAAATTAAAAGCTACTTATTTACTTAAATTGTTTTTGGATGAGGTTCCTTGAAACCAAGTTCAAATGGAATTGCAGAAATCCACAAAGTAATATGCCCTTAGCTGTAAAAAGTCATTGTCTTGCTCCATAAGGCTGGACCAGTACAATTCATCATCATCAGCTACAGCAGCATGTGTTGGGGCTACTTCCATGAAGGACCTGCCCTCATCCTTGGTCCAGCAGCTTTGTGCTGCAGAAGATGGATGAGAAGGGAGGGGAATAAAGTGCATCTTGTATCTTCCTCTGCTCATTGCTCCATGGGGCTGTGTTCCTGCTCTCAATTCAGCTTTCATAGGCAGTGGCTTTAATAATTAAACCCATCCTATTGATTGCCCTTATGGCAGGCAGTCTGTACCAAGGAGGTAAAGACTGAATGAAGCTTGAGGATAAGTGTTTCTTTCACCCTTGAGAGGTGATGCTTTCCAAACGGGGTTCAGGCATGTTAGCTCAGTAGTTGGAGGGAGCAAAAAATGCTTTGGCTTGTATTGAAACTGCTCGTGTTTGGATGAATCTGGGGCTCCAGGAAACTTTGCTATTAGGATAGCACATTTCACAAGTACAGCATTTGTCTTGCATTTAAAAAATGAAAAGTTGTTAACATTGTGTGTGTGTGTGTGTGTTTGTGTGTAATATACTTATATTCCATTACATTCTATTATATACACGAAAAAAAAATAGCCAATGCTTGTGAAGGATTCCACTTTTGCTCTGTAATTGTCATGGAGTCAACTAAGCCACACAAGTTAACGAACAAGTTCTGGTCTTGCAGCTGTGGCAACATTATAGCTAGCCAAACAGGGAAAACAAATTTAAAAGAAAGTCACATTTGCTTGCACTCTAGTATTGCAAAAAACAGGCCAGGGAAATCGACAATGATTAAATGACAATGGATAATGCTACAAGAGAAATAAATGGTATTTTTGAAAGTCAGACAAATGATTAAAATGTGGTCCCGAGGCGAGGGTGCTAGCCTGGGATCCAAGAGATCTGGCTTCAAATCACCGGTGTACCTTTGGGCAAGCTGCTTCATTTCCCAGTGCCTTAGTTCCACATCTCTAAACTGAAGATAAATGATATTTCTCTTCTCTCTTAGTTATTAGTCTTAGACTGTAAGCTCTTCAGAACAGGAATGCTATAGTCAGTATCTAGCACACTGGAGCCCCAGAGTCAACACATCCCAGGAGACACGTAACAAATAATTATCCCCGCTTTACAAAGGAGAAGACCAAAGCAGGGAGAGGCTCTACAATTAACAAAAGACCAGATTTAATCAGGATCAGGATTAGAGTTCAGGAGGACCTCTATCTTGGGTTCACACCACCTATCCTCATACCACTGTCTCAAGTCACAGCTCCCAAGTCAAGCAGCTGTCTAAATTCTGCAAAAAAGTCACCTACTACTTGACACTGTAAATCACCACTTCCAAAGTCCATGCTTAAATTGCACTTTAAGAGTAGCTTAATAGTGTTACAGGCCTAAGAGAATGCCCATTGCCCCACACTTCCCCATGGGTTTTGCTGAATCACTCACTGCTGGCAGGTTAGTAGCCCAGGTAATTACCTCCAAAGATTCAGTCCCGATGCTCTCTCTTTGAATTACCTGTCAGAGAGAAGACAGGCCACTGCTAAGAGAATTAGAAAGCAAGTGAAAAAGAGGATGAAATGTTGGGGGTAGAAAGGCCAACACTAAATAAAACACAAAATTAAAAATATTCGTAAGACAGTAAACAAGAAGTCTCAGAGCAACAAAGGGAGAAAGAAGGCATGGAGAAGATAGTCTTGGAATTAGAGCCTTGGACCAGGACTCCAGTAACCAATATGCAATTATCAGCTGTTGGAGACTCCCCGCATCATGCTGGTCAAGTTAGTTAGCTGATCTTAAATAACAAAACTCTAAAACTCAACTTGAATGCAAAGGCTAAATACAAACAGTCAAAAAGCCTGAAGCTGAATTGATTCAATTGTCAAAGGTTAGTCTAAATTGCGTAGATTGAACCAATCAGCAAGTGAACAGGCATTCACTTTTGATCCCAGAAATGTAGCCACGTGCCTGCAGTGGCCCAGGCCAGAAGCCAGGGAAGCGCTAGGGCACACCTCCCTACTTGGCTGAAGTAGGCAGCTTGGGCCAGGGCTAGCTCAACCACGCTGCAAGGGGATGGAGGGTGGTTATGGGAAAGGTACAAAGTATTCTGGGATGCTGGGGCATGAATCTGGAGGGGATCTGGGACAGAAATTCAATAAACTGATTCAACCTGAATCAGTTAAGTCTGGTACTACATCCAAGCAGGTTTATCTTAAACAAGTTATGGCCATTTTGCAAGCGGTTTAAGTGTGCTGAACTTCTGTTGTGTTACAGATTTGAATTAGTTTCTGATCACGTATACCAGTTTATATGTAACTTCTGCCCCTAGGCAAGATTGAAGAACAAGGACTCATTCACAGACTGGATTGTGTTAAGTGTGGTCTAAACAGACTGTGGATTCTTATCCCATTACTTGGGCTAACCTCCAATATTCATATGGTTTTACTGCTTTATCACCTTTGCCTCTCTAAGCAGCGCCTCCACTGGAGCAGTTTCCTCCTCCTCCCCTGCCCTCCTCTACCCCCGAGCACAAGTATAGATATCCTAAGTTTCTAAGTCACTGAGTTTTGAAACTTTTCCCACCTCAGTTTCTGTATGTTTGTAATACAGGTTTCCTTCGATTTATGTGGGTTCCTTATATGCAAATTCGCTGTTATGCAATGAGCATATTTAGACCCATAATTCATTATATGCAAGGTATATTCGCTCTTACGTGATCAGCATAGATGCCCCCCCCCCGGCCCACGCATGTAAGTCGGCGGAGGGAGGAAAGGGCCGTGGCCCCACTCACCCCAGCCCTGGCTGCAGTGGCCCCAGGAGCAGCCAACACCAGCTGCCTGCACCAGAGCACAGTGCAGCCCAGGAACAGAGGTGAGTGGGGACAGGCAGAGCACGGTGTAGCCCAGCATCTGCAGACAGCTGGTGCTGGCTGCTCCCGGGGCCACAGCAGCCAGGGCTGGGGTGAGCGCCGCATTGTTCCCCCTGCTTTGCTGCCTTGTGCAGCCCCAGGAGTGGCACCCCTCCCCCAGCCCCTTCTCCAGTCCCAGCCTTACTCCCTCCCTCCTCCCTGTCATGGGAACCTATCCCTATTTGTTACATTTTAAAGTGGGTTTGCTTTATGCATGTACAGCATGAATCAAGAGAAACCTCTATATTTACATGACCCCATTATGACAGCATTTCAGCACTTCATCATCTTTTGTCTTTTAATCTTTTGTCTCTTTATCCTGGAGAGGACAGTAAAATTACCCTTATTTTTCAGATGGTGAAGTGAGGCACAGAGGTGCTTGAGATACTAAATAAGTAGACATGGTCGGACAAGAAATTTGTAGCAGAGCAAGAACTTGAACTTGGGTCTCTCAAATTTTAGGTTTGGTCTTTAAACACTAGCAACAAATGGCAACTTTCTTTCTACATCCATTTCCCTTTTTCTGATTAATTAGACAGCAGATTTTGGAGTGACCACTGACTCTCCTTGGGTATCTGGACAGTGCCTAGCACAACTGGCCTGTGTTCGCACCTGGAGGGTCCATGTTACCACTACTACTTCTCTTTTTCAAAGGAAAAAAAGGATTAAATAAAACAAATGTAAATAATTGCATTGGGAATTGGTTAATTCCTCCCCCTCACCCATCTATAGGGTAACCCCACATGATATTTACTCGGTACATCATATGCACATGTGAGAGGTATTGTTCCAGTTTAGGCAGTTTGCTGCCAAGATCATGATTTTTGATTTCCCCACTGGATTTTTTGTTTCTACTTGAAGTTGTCACCTAGTCTGTTCCATCCTTTTAATCATCGTTACTGCTTCTCATCTTGTCATCCTTCCAACTTTAAAATCTAAGTAAAAAAATGTCCAGTACCATCTGGAAGTGTTCCAGATATATTAGGAGGACACAGAAGCACTTCGCATTTCCCTATTGTTATTAGTGTTTCTTTAATCAGATACAGTATCACAGGCAGCACTTAATATGCATTGAGGGCAACTGATAAGTAATAAAGCAATTCAGGTACTAAATAGGAGATTCTAGCAAAGTGGATTATCATGCATAGTTTGTTGTCCCTATATTTATTTTATCTCCAATACACAGATGCTTCTAGAGCTCCTGTCTGCTCTCGGATGTGCATGCCTAGCTCCCCTGAAGCTCCCATTAACCACAACATGAGTTGCATATTTATAGCTGAAAGTAAAATTTAACCTTTGGGGTCCTCCATTTCCTAGTAGCTGTGGAGCCTAGTTTGAATTCTAAGATGAATTTATATACGTTAAAATATGAACCCAAAGGATAGGTGGAACAGTCTTGGCCCTAAGACGCATAGTGCTGTGCTCCACTATTGAACCACTAGAATAAATACAGCTTTATTTTTAGCTGCACTTTAACACCTGTAGAGCTCCCCAAGTATGCTCTCTTCTTCGACCTCCCCTGGTAAAATACCAGCTCTTAGCAGAAGGTGGAATTTCCCACCTTCTGTTAGCACACTGTTAGCAGCAGGCATTTCTGGATGGCCATTACCATTTACCTAAAATGAATCATTGAGAGAATAAAATGAAGACAGGTTATCAGTCCTTCTTTTACACATGTTGCAAGTAAGTGCTCCCTGAAGAGTATCCCCTCTACAATTGGGAGACTGCTGTTTGTTTTCTTTAGTAAATTTGCCAGAAAAAGGAGCGTTCATTCCCCCAAAACTACCTGTGCACATGGGTCATGTTGTTCAACAAATAATTTCAGCTAAACAAAATAGAAGAATTTTTTTGAAAATGTCAAAACATTTCATGTTGATTTATTCCCCGCAAATGAACGATTTTGTTTTGGAAATGCTGCCATTTGCAAGATGAAACTGGCTTTTAATTTACAAGCAGAAACATTATTACAAGCTGGCTTCAATTATAAAAATAATGTGGAAAAGCGGCTACCTGAGGTAGAACCAAATCTCTGTGATACAAAATGAATTTTGGGGGATAGAGGGAGGGTTTTTTTGGCATCTTCAAAAATCCCCGATCACTTCTGTCCAGGATGGGTGACTGAACTGGAAACATTCCACTATCTTCCCATCCCTGGTCCTAGCCACGTGCCTGTTCTGTACAAAGAGTAATATTCCCCTTCCCACTGAAGTACATTCACTTGTCTAAAATGCTGTCTCCATCAGAGGAGCAGAGCCTTATCCATATTTATGGAGTCTGTGCAAAGTGAGATGTACATGGCAGAAACGCAGATCACCCAAGACCTGTAACTTTAGGGGGGACGGCGGCAGCTGGGGGAGGTATGTATGCTCGTTAGGAAGCCACGGGGAGGCTTTTACCAGCTGGGGGGAATAATTCAGCCTGATTAGTAGTTCTTCCCTTCACTCGACTCCAAGCAAGGTCAAAAGTCCTGCAGGCCTAGTGGCCCAATGGGCTAGAGTGGTTCTGGACCCAGGGGTAGATATCAGGAGGCATTACTTTACGGTGAGGGCTCCCAGGGTCTGGAACATGCTCCCAAGGGAGGTGGTGCTCTCCCCTTCCTTGGGGGTCTTCAAGAGGATGTTGGATAGCTATCTGGCTGGGGTATTATGATCCCAGCACTTGTTCCTGCCCAGGCCAGGGGGTCGGACTGGATGATCTATTCAGGTCCCTTCCAACCCTAGAAACTATGAAACTATGAGTAGAGAGGGGCAGGTAGCTAGAATCATGTCGGACAGCCTTTTCTCCCAAGCCCATACGATGGCGTGCCCAGTGACACTAGGAGTGACCTTTGGCAAGTGAAGCTCAAATTCATGTCTCTATGGACCTTTGTGTGGCTCACCTCCAAATGTGTATGCCTGACTCTACATAGAAATGTAACTAAAAATTTAAATAGATGCATTACTCCTACCACAGATTTCCTGCCCATGTTTTTCTGTGTAATGAAAGCTCTATTACCCAAACTAATTAGGACCAAAGGGCTTTGAAAGAAAGAGGGAGATGTGTTTGCTTAGATAACCACCAGGTTCCAAGTAAGAGGATATGGGAATAAAATGTGAAAATGTATAGTTTTTTCCATTTCAATTTTCCATTTAAGTACTTGTAAAATGTAGGCAGCAAGTCATAGGAAACGGGTCCCCTGGGAACACTTGGATAAGTGAGCAGTTTGGTTAACTGAGGTTTGGGTAATCACGGTTGTACACTATCTGCAGCAAGCCATGCTGGTATTCCCACTGGCAATACAGGGTTAGCCATGGAATAGCGATGAGGAAAAGCCCAGTCGAGAGGATTTTGCACATATTGCAGCTAATCCTTGCAGAAATAATTTCCTCCTGTTTTAGTTTGCAAATGGTTCTCTATTTTCCTTTCCTCATTAGGGCTTTTAAATGAAGCGTGGCAGTCTCAGAATACTCCTTTTCATTTCTGTTACTGGCAGCCACCAAGTAGCACAGCTGAGCCAGTTGCCCATTGTGAAGGGGAGGGAAGGGGACCATGAATAAAAATGGAAGGATTTGCTTAACTTGGGGTGCACACATTATCCAGACAATACACATTCTGAGTTTCTGGTATTCATCAAGGTGAGGAGAAAATGCACAGCTGTTTTGGGCAATCTGAAACTTGCTTTGTTAGAAAAAAAAAATCAGCATTTAGGAATTATCAAGAGAAACAGAAGGAAAAGGAAGTATTTTCAAAACAACTGTTTGATCTAGGATGCCCTTTTCCAACTGAAGATTTATTTGCAAAGTTTAAAAAGGAGTTTTCAAAAGAAAAAACTTATGGTTTGTAAGACTTCTTATAGAGAAAAGGAATTATACTGGAATAGATTGATGTGCTGTACAAGCAGCAAAGACACCATGAAACACCTGCACATGAATGCCCAACTTTTCACATAACATTTGGGAGTGTAGATAAACCATACAATGCTATTATGTGTCTGCCACCTTTAAACTGGCGCTCAGCGCACATACTTAGTGACAAACTGATTTTTTTCCCATAGAACTAATGCTAGATTCCCATCAGTGACCAGATTACTCTGTTTTCTTCTGTGACTTTAAAGTAATTTTCAGTCCTACATCTAACATATAGGGCCATCAAACCCTCATACTCTTTGTACCAAGATGTCCTTTCGACTGCTGTAATTTCAGGGGTTTAAGTCATTTTCAAACAAGTGTCTGGGGCTAATGCTTCTCACAGTTTAAACCTACCATAAAAACGAAGCACAACTTCTGGATCTGTGAAATGTGCATTCCCGTACGTCATAACGGATATGAGTTTATTGATTTCATACCTGTGCATCCATTAAGAGGTGTCTCATCAGCGACATGGAATTTTTCAGAGACTCTTTTTCACTGGGCAGAAAAGCATCTTCATCCTCATCCAGCGTTTTTGACTTGTTCACGATAAAGTGAGAGATCTGGTCATTTAAGGTATGCAATGACTGCACAGCTGTGGGGAAAGAAAGAGAGAGCGATGAACAATGAAACTATGCTAGAGGGGTTGCTGGAATCACTTCCAAAGGGCAAGGAGCTGTTGCTCTATTCTTTATCCACAGAACAGCCCTGGCGTGGGCAGCAGCGATGCAAGCTTTCCTCGCTCTACTCCTGCCAATATGCCTCAACCCTGACGTGGAGGGACCCCTTGAAACGCAGCAGGAAAAGGAAGTCCATCTCCATTCATGCCCTGGCTTTTCTGCTGACAGAGCAACAAAGGTGTGCAACACAGTGGTGGCTTTTGAGATGTCATCGCTTGATTGGGAACTCGAGTGACAACCGGTAGGTGGCATAAGCCTCCGGTCCAAACCTCAGAGCACTAGTTTGTACTCTCTACTCTACCTGAGCTTCATGTAACCTGACAATCTACCCATTCAATTCTTACTTCTCTATCAACAACCCAGGTGCAATCCCATTTCCTCATATGAACAGCATTTGCAACACCAGTTTATTCTTTCTTTTTTTTAAAAAAGAAGTATTACATAGTAAGTATTTGGATTAGGAACCAGTAGACGTCCTGCTGTTGGTAAGGTTCATTATGAATATTTATGGATCTATAAGTATTAGGGGTTTAGACTGATCACAGAGCTGGGCAATATAACATACAGGTTAGGAATGACTTATTTTAAGGTTCAATGTTTTGTGACGAGTGGAAAAATATTATTTTTTGCATTTTATCATCATCCCGTGGCTCCAACAGACTGAAGCGTTGTACCTCTGTCTCAATGCCAAAAAAGCTTACGAGTCAAGACGACAAAAGGCAGGAGCAAAAACAGAGGCAGAGCACAGAAGTGAATGAGAAACTTGTTGAAGGTCACACAGCAAAACTGAGATTTATAAGTCAGGCCTCTTGCCCCCCTCACATGCTCAACAACTGCCTCAGATAAGACAAAGAAGGAAATGAAGTTTGTGTCAGGGAAAGGCTAGAGAAACCCACTAATTCTACAATATTGTGCCTTGATTTTCTTTTTTTCTGGTGAATAATGGGATATGAAATATTACTGTATATTTAAAACTTCCCCATCAAGTCCTAAGCCAGATTCTATATGGGGGGTTCTGCACATGGTCATATAAAAACGTATTAGATGAAACATGCTCATGGCTAATACAGGTCCCCCACCATTTTTATGCCCTTTAAGAAGCTGTAATTTATATGAAGCATAATGATATGAATTAATGACCATTTATTTCTGCACAATAAAAACCTTTGCGTTTCCACATACTTGAAAAATATGCATCATACAATTTGCATTTAAACCTCAACAAGGTTTGAGTTTTCATTTTTATTGTAGGCTCATTAAATAAATGAACTTCAAACAATTCTTCAGTGTCTTTCGTGTTGTTGTGAGTGGTGGTTTTTGCAGAAAAACCTCAGATAAGCTTACAGTTGATAGGAGCACATCACTCTGAACTATACTTCAAGACTTGCAAGATGCACATTGCCGCTGATTTACTAAGCTTCTTTATGAGTTGGGAAGTCTGTTATTTAGAGCTCTCTGACAAACTGATTTAAAAAAAGCTAAGCAATGAATTTCAGAAATATGACTCGACCTATTTCTGCCCAGATAAGATCCAGCCACAGGATATCAAGTAGAAGAGATCAATCAGACACTCAACTCGTTACAGGCAAAATCCCACCCCAGCTCTGCAGTGGTGGAGACTGAGAGCCCACGACCAGGGAATGTTGCATTGCCAGTATTCGAGAGGGAGGCAGGATTTGGAAGTCATGAGGGTTGTGCAATTCTTCTGCACCAAAGAGAGCTATTCTGCAAAGGGAACTGCACCAGTGGGAGCCTACATTTCACTGTCAGCATTGCTACCCCTTGGAAGTTTAGCCATCTTTTGTGTTTTTCCTAGATTCCCCACTCATGGGGGCAAACGATGATGAGACAAAGCCAGCTTTTATTTTTTAAAAAGCTTCTAGCCCTGATATTTCGAGAGGAAAGCTGGAAAGCAGGGCCGAGTGTATTGTAAAGCCTCGGATACAAGAAAGGCAAATCAAAAGCCCCCAACAAATATATTTTTACTGGGAAAGATTTTCAAGAAATAAACTTGGTACGTTTAGGCTTGACTCATGTTTTTTGTATCATTGTAGTTGACAATACTAAAACTAACAAAAATTAAAAATGCATTTCCTTTTACAATTTCACATAAGCCCCTTCCCCTACCTCCCTCCCTTGCAGCTTGGTAAAACACTTATCCCTTACTTCTTTTCAAAATCCCTCAACCCCCTAACCCATTTTCCCTAAAAAAACAAACCAAACCAAACCCCTCCCGCCCACAACCAACAGCTATATTTTGGGCTTACATTCTTGATAGTGCCCTTTATAGCTCAGCTATCATAAAGCCTAGGCTGTTAAGACATAGGAACTAATCCTTAACTGTGACCACGCCTGAGTGTAGCTGAAGTCTAGGAGTGGAAGATTGGCTTAAAGCCAGCTTTCCATCTTTCTTTCTGTGGTGGTGATCCCTGAAGGCAGGGTGGCCAACCTGCAGCACAGGTGCCACAAGTGGCATGAGCAGCCACTGTGTGTAGCATGCAGCATACTGGGGAGGTGACAGGCAATGCAGCAGCAGATAAGGCAGGGGAGAAAGCAAAGCAGCAGATCTGGCACGCGAAAGGGATTGCAGTGGTACCCGGGGAGTATGCAGAGGTAATTTGTGGCACACCTGCCAAAAAGTTTGCCACCCCCTGCCATAAGGAGTGAAATCTTACAATGCTTGCATATCAGGAGATCCCGGGTGAAAAGACCTACTGTTCTTTCAGCTGCTTTGCACCGTTGCAGGCTCAAAGCTGTCAGAATTGGTTAGATGCTCTCAGTGTTTCTTTAATAACCGCTCTCCAAGTTCAACAATGTTATGTTGAAAGGTGCTAAAGGCTACCACAGTGTGGGGGTTTTAGAGAATCGCAGACCATATGAAAGCTAATGTATACGCTCAGAGCTTTCCCGCTGTTCAACCAAAGTAGGAAGTAAGCCCATTTTTTTGTAGCAAAAAAGCAAGCAAGCAAACTGCAGACAATGGAGAGATAAGGTCAGGGCTAAGTGGACCGAGGTGTTTCCCTGGTTGCAAATGCAGAGGCTAAGGCATTGGTTGCAGGCTGCACAGCTCAGATAAAGTCAACAGAAGAGATAAGTGCGACCCCAAGAGGAAGCAGAGGAACAGAAAAGTCATTGGAGTGGTGGGCTTGGGAATTTTTGAGCAAGGAAACTCCCTGGTGTTTGGCCTTCTGGGCTCAGGGAAACAAGATTTAGTGTAATCTTGTTTTTCCCCTCCACCAAAAGCAATATAATACCCGACTCTTTAATGACTCTAAGGCCAGGTACAGTTATTACACTTTTACCAGCCTAAGTGACCAGAAACCAGCCTACGACCATGACAGAGCAGAAGCATGGCATGCAAAACCAATCTATATCCAGAAGAGAATAGAAGTTCGGCACGTGTAGACTAGTTTCCAAATGGTGGAACTGGTCTAAGAATTGTCCTTCCCCACCAAACGGGGGATGGATGCGTGTCCTGTTTGTTACTGACCCTAAACTACACCACTAACACAAAACCAAGCAACTTAGATCGATTCCACCTTGAGCTTTTTGAATGTCTGTACCCACCTGAAAAGTCCAAATACTGACTAAAAGTTCGGTCCCATGAGATAACATTATATAGATCTCACCCATGTGCTAATTCATATTCAAATGAAACAAATCTGATTCAGAGTCACATACCAAGTCTACACGCCAGGCATCACATATAAAGGGCAGGGAAGAATGTGACCCATTGCCTCTTCGGTGCCCAGGATCTCCTAAGATGTATTCCCTATAGGAATTAAAATTGTTCCAACACCATGAAAAATTATTTCTAATGTAATGTTAACGGGGAGCAAGGCCACTTGATGGAAACTAAATTAAAATCGCATTTGAATGCGAGGTACATTATGAAAAAGCTGCTCATGGTCACAAGCCAGAGGAATTAGTTATATTGAAATTTCACACATTTACATTTGAATGTTATCCGCCCCATCACCCAAGTCAAATGCCATAATGGGAAACAGAACACACATCGGCTCTTCTCCGTGATTACAATGCACAAAGGGGAACAAGTCAGCCCAGCTTTGTTCAAGGTTCTCATAATTTAATCCAGCTGTAACCAAAACAGGAAGATATAAATAGACTGCCTTGATTTTCAGGTATTGATATGCCATTCAGGAGTGGCAGGTACCACGCGAAGCCAGGAGAACTACAAGTGCCCCAGAGTCTTCCAAGACTCTGACTCTTTAAAGTTCCTTCCAAGATCTATAGCTCACTTAACCCACCTGCTCACACATCTACCCCTCTCTTCCCTCCTATTTCTTTACATTAAAGACTTGTTTGTAATGAAATGATATTCATCCTGGACAGATCTGAGGGACGGCAAAGTGAGTTTGGGGGATTTTGGTGGGTTCTTTAGTTTGGGGACACTGAGGCACCTGCTGCCCTGTATTGTTTTCATAAATATTTAGCATTAGTATCCCAGAGTAACGTGCAGCTCTATTTTAAATTGTAAGATCAATTCTATGCTGAACCAGGAGTTTGGAATTACTCAGGTGAGATGCCAAATGTGCTTTTACACGAGCTCAGGGGGCAGTGGAAAGGATTCATAGAGTTTCAGGTAAGCAGAAAGTACAATAGGACCAATCCAGAAACCTGCCCATCCTTTGCTTTCATGCTCTCATAAACAATGCTAGTGTCACATCCTCTGTGTGGTAGGTAGAGAGCGGTAGCTAGTTTAGTCTGAAGTCAAGTGGAAAGCAGGACAAAGGGGCACCTTAGGCTAAGTACAGACATTTAAAAAGCACAAGATGGAACCAATCTAAATTACTCTGTTTTCTATAAGCATCACAGTTTAGATCAGTAGAGACCGACTGATTCAGAGTTAGGGCCAGCAAAGGTTCTGCTGACTCAGCCAGAATTTCCTCTGGGCATCTTGCTGCAGCGTGGCCCTGGCTGGTATGGATTTTAAACCAAGAGTGGGCAAAATGTAGCCCAGGGGCCAGAGTCAGCCCACCAGGCCATTTTATTCAGCCCATGGGGCCCCTAAAAAATTTAGAAAATTAATATTTATCTGCCCTGGGCTGCCTGTTATGCAGCCCTCGATGGCTTGACAAAACTCAGGAAACAGCCGTCTGCACAAAATAATTGCCCACCCCTGCTTTAAACTATCTGGCTCCTCTTCTGCATTCATTTGAGGCTTTCAAACACCGGCTTTCTCCTGTTCTCAATGGCAAACAGTGCTCCAGGATGCTCTAGCTACAGTTGTCTTGCATTTCCACTGCGCTCAGAAAGCTGAGCAACCAAAGGGTCTCCTGGAAGCTAGCAGTGCTCTCCTCCTTGCTCTATGGACTGGCTGCTAGAGCTACCTGTGGAGCTGCTGTCAATAAGTCTTTGCATGTACGTGGAGGCTTCAGGTTGTTACGTGATGGCAAGCGGGATAAACTCCGCATGAAGTACAGCCTTTGAAAAGGTGCATATTGGCCAGAATACCCAGAACTGGCGAGGAGCCTGAAGAGGAAATACTGGTTCCTTTGCAGCCAATGGCAAAATTCCCCTCAGCTTCACTCAGCCAAGAGTTTGGCTTTGCTGGGGAAACTGCTACCAAAACAATCAATCAAAATCCCGTCTCCTGTTCCTCATTGCATAAAGCAGCTACTGTGTCCAAGCAGGGTGCATATTAGGCGGTTCTTGGGGGCTAAGAAAAAGGAAACGAAACATCACCACTTAAAAGCACCAAAAAGCCTGATCACAGCTCAAAGAAAGAAAATCAAACAAAACCAGGAGGCAGCTGCTGCTCTGCAGCTCTGTCAAGGACACCTTTGGGAAGGAAGCAGCTTTCCCCCAACTGTCCCTCCCCTACCATGGGAAGGCTGCTAGCAATCTGCTGTTCTCTAGGGGGTCGTTTGCCTTTGTGCCTCCCCAACCCTCGTTGTTCTTTCTCCCGTGGCATCTCTACATCTTCTACTCTCTGTCCGGATAAGAGTGAAAAGGACCTCCGTGAACATTAGGGTGCTATCATAAGGCCACGAAAACCTCAACACACGTTGTTTAATTTGAAGAAGGTCCTCTTAACAGAGACCAGGCAGTCTACTGCATTGCCCAGAGGACTCTGGCTCAGGGGGTCTGGATACTAATTCTGTCTCTGCTACCAACTGCTGCGTGACCTTGGCCCCATCATTTCACCTCTTGTCTCTCTTTTCCTGCTCACTGTTTTATCTATAAGCTCTTCAAAATCAGACATTATTTACCATTATCTCAACATATGGCACTGGGCTTGACTGGATTCTGGCCTCCAAGGCACCATGGCAACAAATAAAAATTGTAATAAAATTTGCTGAGGCAGAAGAGCATATAACTAATAAGAAATGTTGTCTGAAACATGGACTAGTTAAATCAGCCGCTTCAGATTCAAGTCCAGAGATTTTCTATAGACTCACTCATTCAATATTAAAGCAATTGAGTCCTGTATCCTTGGAAGTTTCAAGGTAAAGCAAAGCAGCATCGTGACAAATACTTCAGCTGAGGTTCCTGATGGGGGAGGATAATATATTAAGCTGGACATGTAATGAACCATGCTTTCAGCAGCTCTTCTTGTGATTAGGTTTTAAGTAATATACGACTGCCAGCACACATGGGGACTTTTTCCAAAACCACATTTTTTCCTCCCTCTGTACAGCACAGTTTGTCTGGTACATGATAAGAGATCTGAGCCTCTCTCTGTAGCATCACAGACTGGTCGCTGCCTGAGGCAGAATTGCAGTGTCATTGCAGTTGTTGCGGTAAATCTTGCACCCCAAATCTTGGAAACTGAACTTGCTCCTAAAGCCACATTTAGGCTTGTGAATAAAAAGTGGCCCTGATTTTCATAGCCAATGAGCAACCCCAACTCCAACAATGTCAGTGGTGCAAAAATCCATCTCATCTTTTCAGTTCTCTGGAAATGTATTGGCTATTGGGGAGCAAAAAGGTCCAGCTTTCTACCGTACAGAAAAGATATCAACATTGGTTTTCATCCTGAATCGAGGCAAATGGCTGAAATATTCGTTTCGCATGGAACACAATGTTCTGAAATGGTTTTATTCAAAACCGGTACAATTCTTCATTTCAGTATTTTTGACTGAAACCGACTATTTCAGTACTTGCAAATCAAAATTTCAGTTTGTTACCATGAACTGACCTGAACCCTCTCATTTTCAGAAGTTTCAATATTAACTTCTTCTGCTTGCAATGCCACATTGCCTCATGGAAATTGTTGCGAGTGCCTCATGCAGTGGTCCTCAACCCTGTTAGATTCAAGGCACCCCGCCAAAAGTGCCAAATCTTAGTTTGACTACAGACAAACTGAGCAATTTTTCTGTTGCAAAGAACTTGGGAAGACCACAACAACTCTGAATGCACTTACCACTACTGAATTCCTATTTGAAGTCTCAGAATTTATTGTGTGAAACATGCGTGCACACCTAATGGTGCAAACAGCATGGGGCACCCTTGAACGGATCTCACGACAGCCTGGTAGAGAACGACCGGCCTAGTGCCGCTCTTCCCCTTGAGCCCAGTCCCTGGCCAGCCAACCTCTCTTATGAAGCACCTATAGACACATGATAGTGAAGAGAGATGATGCTGCATGACAGAGAGTACAGATGGCCTGACCCATAGAAGAGGATGGGGATGAGATGACAAAATGACCCCATCTCCACGTGGCCATGCGACACCACCAGGTAAATGCAGCGTAACATTGAACTAACCTGAAGCAAGACCCTTCAAGTTAGTTCAGCAAACTGAAATATTTGATGAGAGTTTTCTCAGTAGACAAAAAAAAAAGTGGACAAAATTTTCCCATATCACATTTTGATCTTGGGCACACTGGTTTTTTCTGTCAAAAAATATCACTGAGACAGAAGACGCTTACCTAGCCGCATCGCTGGGCTTGCATCTCCTTATGATGCTGAAGAAACAGCTACACTTATATAGATCATTTCCTTTTATGTAGCTCTCTACAATAAAGTTTGGAGATCTCTTAAGACAAACAGTTAAGTGCTTGTTTCTTTTTGCTGTTTAGTGATGACTGGAAACACTGTAGAAGCAGAAAAGCTAGGAAGGAAGGTTTCAAAGCAGCTCAGGGACGTTTGGACCCTTCTCTGACTCCCATTAATTTCAAAAGCAACCAAGTGTCCAAATCCCTTCAGAAGCAGCTTAGCATATCTCAGGCAAAATGGTTAGTGCTCTTCCAAAGGAAGAAAGCTAAGGGAGCAGAAAGTATTTGCAAACTGTCTGGGAGCTGTAGCAACACAACCTGAGTCGGTGAACTCTTTAGGAAATCATAAGAAGGCCACGTTCCTTTCACAGCTGCAGACAGGATTTTTTCCACCTTTCTGAAGAGGGAGAAAATCAGTACATGCCACAGGAAAAAGATATACATACTATCTTTTTATTTATATTAGATCAGGATATAATTAAAAGATGGGCAAGAGGCAATATTTTAATGGGAGTAAGGAAATTAAAAGAAACCTCTAATTAAACAGCAGCAGAGAAGCCTGTGGACTGGCATGGACTTAGGGAACTGGTCTAATGGATTGGACACCATGGCACCTGGTCTGAAAAATCCTCATAGTGGCAGCTCACTGGGCTCACTGCAGAATCAGGACCTAAATAACCAATTGAAAAACGACCCCGGGCAGCCATAGGATTGTGATTCAGTGATGCTAGGAGAAAACAGCCCTGTAGAGAATGTCAAGCATTGTAACCAAGGCAACCGAATCCAACGATTACTAAGAAAGATGGTGCAAAACAGCCCACAAAGTCTCAAAAATGCAATCTCGGCGTTGCAAGTTGCAACAACATAGCCCGAATCATACAGCAAAGACGATGAGGGATTCTGATTTTTTCAGAGGATGAACCCCAAGTACACTTCAGCTGAGTACTGATGTGCAGTCAAGGCTATCACAGCAGCGCAGATGACCAAGTTGGTAACATTCAGCCTCTACAACATTTATTTTTGGAGAAAACCTACCTTCTAAGCTTAGAAAAGCTCTAATTTCTTGCAAGTATGTTTGCTTGCATTACTCTTCAGCCTCTGAGTCTATGCAGGGCAAGTTTGAGCCAGACAAGGAGGCTGATAAAAAGTGATGAGGACAATTTTACAGCCTGCTACTAGCCAGGAAGCTATTGTTGTATTCATTGTATCAATACTTCATTTAAAGAAGATGAAAGTCCCAAAGAAACATTGCCTCAAGCTAAGTTATTTTAATACTTCTGTTTGGTGAGGAATATTTAATAATGATGCTCAGTGCTTACCCTCACACATGCACTCATACACTTTTAACTATATTTGTCAAAGCATTTCACAAGGGTGGGTCCATATCATTACCCACATACAGACACAGTAAAATGAAAGCAATTTGCCTGTGATTACACAGTAGGAGTCAGTCCCTGAACTGGGAAGAAAATCCAATCCTCCTCAAAGCTGGGGCTAATCCATTAGACCACATGGCTGCCTAGGAACAGCTGTACACCATGAAAGATTGTATTTATAAAGTGATTTCTCCAGCATAGTTCGTAGGTGACAGAAGAGACTCTCAGTTTCTCTTCTATTCACTTCCAGCAACCTGCCAAAAGCCCTCTGCGGCATTGCTGCATTTTGGGAGGCAAACCTCTAAGGCACTGTTAACCTCCTAGGCTCTCTTCAGAGGGGCTCCCCTGAATTTGGTTGAGAGCTGTCTGGTGAAACTACCAAGCACCTAATCTGGGTAGCTGACTGGAGAATCAGACCAGCTTTCTGAGATCTGAATATACCTTGCAGCTCCTTCCAAAAATGGCCAGAAGCAGTATTTGAAAAATGGCAAGGAAGCCCCCCCAGTCCAGAAGAAAATGATTGTGAGTACAGGTCCAAGGGAGCTGGAGCAATTTCCTTAGTGCAACCAATACTGGGAGATTCAGGTGATTTGGGACAGGAAGCTGGATTCTGGCCGCTGCCGGTGTTCAAATAAAATCCAACTCCAGTTTCAACACTGGGATCAGCTACATCAGGACGCACCCATCTGGCCAGCTCTCCTTCATTCAGCATGAATGCCTTTGTCCAGGTCTAGGATTCACGCATACTGCTCTGGCAGTGCCTCTCTAGTCCCCTGTAGTACCCCCACAGTGCTGACACATGGCAGTCCTACAATTTTGAATCATCAAATAGACTTTTCCATCCATCCAGTGCAAAAACTCACCTGACAGTGCCTAAAGGAAGGAACTCCCAGGAGCTTCTGCCTTTTGCAATGAGCAGAGATTCTTGACACTTTGGTCAGCCTGGAGGAGGATTAATACACATAGAACTAATTAAGGAGACAGGGAAAAAACCCTCTAATGTCTGATGAGCAGCAGCAGCAGAAACCCATGCAATTCACACGTGTTCCAAAGGAAATGAACACACCATTCCTTACACCTTTCTGCGGTTTGCACAGTCTAGTCCAGACAGTCATGTTTTCCTGCCTTAGCTACATGAGGCCTAGGTTCTCTTCCTACGGTACCAGTAAGCCTTAATGTGTGAAATCTGACTGGCTAATTTAACCTCCTCTGTACCTCAAGGTGATTCATCTGTCAATGAGGATAAGACAAATGACATTCCTTTGATGCAACTGCAAGGAAGTGCTTGGTATGGGTATTATCATTAGCCCATCATCCTTCTGACATGGATGAAGGGCTGGCAGGGGCACCAGAGAGGAAGGCAGGTTATCCTTATCGGCATCTGTACCCAGACAGACCAGTGTGAATCGAGTCTCCACTAAGCCATTCAGGCCTTCCATCCTCTCCAACTCCTCCCCAGTTTGAAGCAAGCATGTGGAAGGGACTTTGCAGAACAAACTTCACAGTGTTCCCTGGGGATTTTCCTTCTGCCTCTTATGCAAGGGTAGCACATCAGAGACCTGATGGGTTTTCTAGGGCCAAGGCCAGTGGGAATCAGAAAGCTTGACTTTTCTTTCTGTGCCCCTCTTTCTTTCCATCCTCGTTTGCCTTCATTTCTTCATCATCTCTTTCTTCTGATAAATGTAAATTCGGGGCTGGTGGTGGAACCACCATTGATTCCCCCCATCCACCCAGGTTTGAATCTGCACTTCAAAAAGTCACCCCTCCCTCTTCTTTCAGCAAGTAAATTTTATTATTAAGGTGGCTTCTCTTGGAGAAAAGGACAAGTGGACAAATGCTGGCCTGGCCTAGAACTACTATAGTTAGACCAGAAGATATGCAGGTAAATGCAGGTATAGTTTGTGTGTGTGTAGTAACACTAGCATGTAGTGAAGTGACATCAGTTTTACATATAATGTATGTGTGCATATATACAATTTATGACCTTATGAGGTCCCTTCCACTCTGACTTTGCTATGAAAGCTGCAGAATCAGTGATCTGTTTTCTGCCTGCAGTTTTCAATCTGTTCTACTCATTACCCATCATATCAAGTATATGGCTTTTCTGCTCAGTCTGAGAAATCCTACACATCTGAGCAACCAGCTCTTTGTCCAACTTCTTTTGTACCAAATCCCCTTGAGACATGCATTCACCACACTGGAGTATGTGGACACTTCACTCTTGTTACAACAGTAAGGTGGCAAAGTGCTTTTCATTTCCTGACCTTACTCCTTAATACCTTCTCTTTCTATCTGCTGCACTCAGTTGTCTCAAGGTTTAACTGTTCTCTCTTCTCTGAGGCCCATTAATGTGGCTGTGTTCACAGTGTTATAAATTAGGATTTGTCAGCATTTCTATTACAAATCTCTGAGAGTCAGGCAGAAAGATTCACCCCAGTGAGGAGTGCAGCACCAAAGTAATTTTTTTTCTTAATGAAACTGGAAGCAGAGAAATAAAACCTTCATGAGCTCTTGGGTTTTTGGAACAGTTATATATATTTCCTAAAAGGAAAAAAAGATCAAAGATTCCTTCCCCCTCCCCCAAATAATTCTCTTTTTAGGTAATGTTAGACAAAGAGCTACAATTTCTGCATTTTACATTTGCATTAAATAAACATTTTAGCTTGCAGAATACTAGGGGTATGCACACTGGCCCTTTTGTGGCATCTTTGATATGAATGTAATGTGCCCCTAAGGAGGTACAGTGACATACAGAGGTGCACAGTCTGTTACTGTGTCAGCCCCAGTGGTAGAAGTGTGTTGTAGTCGTGAACGTCACAGGTTAAACCTCACAACAGGGCACACATGCTTGTGTCTGGAGGGAGAAAGAGAGAAGTCATTATGTAAGGGAGGTCGGACTACTCTGCAAATGAAATGGCCCAAGGATTGTCCATAATAAAACTCAAAGTGGAGTATAAGACAGGAGGGAGGGATTTGAGATGACCTGGTGGGCAGCAAATCAACTTCATTAATATCATCTGGGGAAAAGTGATCCCATTTGGCCCCTACATGGGGATTTGGCCTCAAGGAGTCATACTGTGGCAGAACCACCAGCTATTCCCTAATCCACATTCATCCCAGCAGCTACTGTAGAGGATGAAGCCCTTAAAGGGAACAGACTAAGGGGGTGTCTGGTTTTCATAGTCTGCCCCCCCTGTTTAATGGGGCTTTTCACAAGTCACCAGGCAGAATTTGGCCCTAATCTAATCTCTGGGGTTTAGCACATTTTTTTTTTTATTGATGTTTTCCCAAACAAATGTCTTGCCACTGCAAGGACCCAAGGCACTGCTAGTACCTTTGCACGTCTCCTGCTCTCTTCCTGTGGCACATGGCAGGAGTGATTTTGTTCATTTGTTAGAGGATGTTCCCTGCGGTGTGCAAGAGGGACCATAGGAAGCGTTATAAATCCTTGATCAATATTTATTAAATGGAAGCCTGATATCATTGGGGATTTAATTTTATGACCCAAGAAGCCTCTATGCGGCTCTTTGCTCTACCCCCAATGGGACACAAAGAAGTGAAGTGATTTACCCAAAAGCATAGCAACTGGTAGCCGACTCAAGACAAGTACCTATGAATCATGACTCTCACTTCCCTGCAAAAGATATCAGGGCACACTGTTTGCTGTATACTCAGGCTTAGAATGATACAGAGGCCATTGCTAGCATTGCAAGCGACCAGCAAACAAGTCTCTCATTAGGCCAGACAAAATCCAACACCGTCTTTTAAGGTTCATCAAGCAATCAGCTGAATGAGTCCCATGATTGGAAGCCTTGAAAAAATACAGAAGGGCAAACTGCTGCTCTCGAACCTGTCCCTGGTTTCTTTTTTTCTGCAAGGCTGAGCTCCATTATGTTGTTTTGCACTTGCTCCCTGGGAATATCCCATCAATGTCTTATATATGGTAAATGGGTACAACATATAGGAGCAGAGGGAGAGAGCAATTTTGCCTTTTTGGCTAACTAAAAAGAATAATAAGAAACTATAGCTAACTATAAATAAAGGCCTATTGGGTTAAGGCATACTGGTTTCCTAACTAACTAATGGTGTACAAGTGAGTGATGCATCTAGGGTCACATCTGATTGCCTTTCGACTCCCCAGCTCAGACTCATGACTCCAGAGCTGTAGCAAACCCAAACCAATCTGCCACCGTGCTTCTGCTTGCTCAGTTTGCTCCAATTAGTTAAGACCTGGCAGGACACCTCCCTATGTTCCCAAATACACAGTCCCATTCATTTTGATTAGTAAAGAACCTGAGACAGGTGGTGTGGGAGATGTTCGTATTCCAAAAATCCTGGTTTAGAATCACGAGGGCAGGTTCCACATTCAGCAATGCCAATGCGCTTGAAGAGTAACTCCCTTTAAATCAAGGCACTCATTTTAGATTTACACCAACTGTGACCAGAGATCTTCCCCAGACATTAGAATTATAACTTCTTAATTCTGTATCTCACACCAAATTAATGTCTCACCTAAATCTCCCCTGCTGCAGTTTAAGCCCATTACTTCTCATCCTATTCCCAGTGGACACGGAGAGAACAGCTTAAAACCTTTCACTTTGCAGTAATCTTTTACATGCTTGAAAACTGCCATTGTATCTCCTCTAAACTAAACACACACAGTTCTTTCCATCATTCTTCATACACTGCATTTTCAATATGTTGATCGTTTTTGGTGCTTTCCTCTGGACACTCTCCAATTGGTCTACATTTTTTGAAGTATAGTACCCAAAACCAAACATATTCCAAATAAGCCTTAATAGTTCCGAGTAGATGGAAGGATTACTTCATGTGTTTTACATACAAGCCTCCAATGGAAGCAATCCCATGTGACGTTTGCTTGGGGTTTTTTTCGCAATAGCATGACATCATTGACTCATGCTCCATTTGTAATCCATTATAACCATGCTTTCCTGCAACACTCCTGCCTAACCAGCCATTTCCCATTTCATATTTGTTGAGCCAATTCTTCCTTCCAAATGTCATACTTTTTGTACTTCTCCTTACAGAATTGCAACCTATTTATTTCAAATCGTCTCTCTCAAGATCATTTTGAATTCTGATTCTGCCCTCCAAAGTGTTGGCAACACCTTCTCCGTGCCACTTTACCTCCTCAATCTTGAAATAATTGAAGATTTAATAATTGTACTTCTTCACTCCATCATACAAGTCTTTAATAAAAATATTGAATAATGCTGGACCCAGACCAGATCCAGATGGAACCCTTTTGCCACATCCTTCTACCTTGACAATGAAGCACTAACAAAAACTCTCACTTCAGTTTTCCTACCCCTTGTATGCCCAATTTAGAAAAGTTTAATCTAAACTATGTCTATGAGACTATCACATGATACTGAAGTCAAATCTACTGCTTCATCCCTAAGCACTTGGCCTGTTATCCTGTCCCTGAAGAAATTAGATTGGCCTAATGCGCCTTATTCTTGACAAATCCATTTTGCTTGCTGCCTATCAACTCAGCTTTTAGGTCTTTGCAAACAGATTCTTTATTTGTTCCAGGATCTATTTGGGAATGCAAGCCAAGCGGTGTGGTCTATAATGTCTAGGTCCTCCTTTTCCTCCTTGGAAAACAAAGATATTATGTTTGTCCTTATTCATTCCCCTACCTGTGCTCTGTGGATTCTTAAAGATCTAAGAAATCTGAGAGTAGCCCAGGCCATTCCCCAAGTACTTTAAGGTCAAATCTTCAGGTCTAGCCAATTTAAATGCATCTTCTTTATCAATATAGTTCTCCCCTTTGGTCTTCTAGCTTGAGTGTTTACTCTTTTGCTACTGAAGCTTACTGTGTTATCAGATGATCGTGGTTAACTTTTGTAATTAAGCCTTCTCAGCATCATCTACTTTTAATATCCCATCTCTGTTGTGGACCAAATCTTTCCTTGGCCTTCCTACTACTACTAATGCACTCGCATAGACTGTTTTCTTGTTACCCTTTTGGTCCCTTACACCTTGATGCTGCTCTCGATCAAAGGATGCCAATGCTGCTCCTTCTCTATTCTCTGCAATGATGGAGAAATTGGTAGGTTCGCACTGAATTTGCCCCAATCCAACCAAGATCAGAACTCTACTCCTGCTGATTTTATAGGTAGTTTCTCACACAAAAGATTTGCCTGAGTGCTGTGTTTAAACTACACACAGTGAGAAATCTTTCTTCTCATGCAAACACTGGAAATTGTGTTTGAAAATTAAGTGTTTGGGGTATTTCTTCATTAAAGTAAAACAGCAGCGTCTAGCCAGCAGGCAGAGATTAAAAAAACAAAAAAGGGGCCCAATTTATTGTACTGAAATTATGGAGGCCCAGTGTCAGATTACAACCTAATTTCCAAATGCGTTTCAGTCTGCAAAAGAACTTTGCTATTTAATATTTACATAAATTGAGAGGAACTTCTTGCACATTCAACAATCTTAAGTGAAAAGGATAATGAGACAAACTTTCCATCCCCACCAGCATTAAACCTTAATGTTTCTGCTGAACTGCACTTTACCATAGCTAGCAATTTCCCCAGATTTTAGTAATGACCTAGATAGAGAAATACATGTACAATAATGACAAAAAAAAAAATCTGACAATTATGGTCTTCAAGTATAAATGCAATGAACAAGGTATATTCCGCTCAATTAAAAAAAAAATTATCTTTGATCCCTAAACTGCAAAACTATTACAGTCTTCTTTCCAATTTATTCCTCTTGGCATCAGGTCAAAGAATACATTGACAAGACCATGAGTGAGATGCTTCACTTAAGGGATGTTCGGTTACAGGAGCACCCTCACCTTTCTCGGGCCTCCCCATTGTAATGCCAACATTCCTCAAAAGTAACAAGTAATCTAAAAAGGTGGCCACACCTCAACAATTCTCCTTTCATGGTCTGACACCAACAAGGAGAACCAGAGAAAATGATACATTCTCTATGCCCTGGCCTTTTCCCGTTGCTCCTTCCGTCAGAGATGACATGCAGTGTTTCTTTAAATGAGAACTGCCTGTCTGACACTGGAGTCTGCAACAGGTTGACACAGGTGATTTTTTTTTTTTGCAGGATGTTTCATAGCATGAATCACAAGAGGCTGAAGGACATGCGGGGGAGAAAAGAAATCGCTTTCTGCTGGGGATCAAACAATACACTTGTGCTGGAGACTACTTCAAGGAAGAGGTTGGAGTACCAAAGGTGTTTCCAGGAGACCCTGTCTCATTCTCCTTTGAAAATGCTGCCCAGATGAGTACAAAGTATAATAAGGTGCAAGTAATAGCTGCTGACAGCTATTGACAGAACTACCACTGTCAAAATGTTATCTTTAGCAGGACTGACTGAGGAAGGACAGTCCACTGATGAAAGGGACTCAGGATCCAAACTCCTGGACTATTTGACTGGCTTTTCTGCAGGATGGTAGATGAGGCCTTTCGGTCACAGTTTTAGTTGCAACTTTTCCCACACAGGCAGGGGGAAATAATCATAAAAGTTTTGGTCCCATTAAACCTCCAAAGAAGTGGCTACTTCACCAACTGGGATCATCTGCTGTGAAACTTGGTGCTGAGAAATCTAAAGAAATTGGGCTGAAGGGCTTTATCTACTGTCCTTGGGGGTGCAAGGAACTTCAAACTCCATCCCCAAGATCTTGAGAGAAGTGGCCTTCCATGTTTCTCCAGTTGTAAAACAGGCAGGATGTTGTTATGAGGCTTAGTTATGCTGCCGACTCAAAAGTGCTTTCAGACCCTCAGATAAAAGGTGCGTTAATAAGGGTAAAGTTTTGCTGCTTAAAACGTTGCTAGCTGCATTTGATTGCTCCTGCTTTATGATGCGTGAATTCATAGTAATCTCAAAGCTATTTAATAAATGAATACAAGGCTTGCAAAAATTGGTAATAAACTTATGGGAAAATCCTATAGAATTTAAGGATAAAACCATTAGGTCTCCTATAAGCATCCGTCTAAGCAGCCTTTTGGGTCAGGACATGCTTCCTCGATCCATCCCCTCATCACAAATATGGGACTACTTGCAGGTCCAAAAATCAGTGTTGGGGAAGAGGGTGAAACAGGATGACCTAAAGGGAGGAGAGGGTGGAACAGATGCATATAACTCCCCAACATCGCTCTTCCTACACCACGAAAATTAATCCCGCAAGTCTGAAAATCTAAGTAGGCACAGGAAATCCATTAGGAGATAAGACTGTTGTGGCAGGACAGCAGATCCACGCAGATCTCCTAGATCTGCCACCAGTAAGGATGCAATCCTTCATTTGGGACTGTGCATCCCAATCACCATTTAATCTCCAGGATCTATTCGCTATATAGAGCCAATGACATGTGGATGATCAATTTTGATTCAGTATAACAGAGGTCAATGGTTGTTGATAAAACAACCAATTTTTAAGGAGCAAAATACAGGACACAGTATTAGATACTCTGCAGATGGCTATTAGTAGCCCTGAAGCTGCCAGCTGAGATTAAGTACCATGGTTGCAGTGGAGACACCACAAAATTGCAGTTTACAAAGGACAGCCCCTATAAGGATGCCCCCTGATGCTAATCCAGGACATTTTTCTTAATACAGGATGAAAATCCCATTCTGGGGAGTACTTGGCAACACAAGGGCACAGCTTCAAAATTTGGGTTGTGCCAGAAAATCCATGAGAGTTGGTCTCTGTAACCATATACAGACACATTGTCCAGTTCATTACCTTTCTTCTTCAAGGAGATTTCAGATCTGATTATTTTTTACTCCTTTTATTTATTTTAAACAACCAAAAATTAATAATTTTCTAAAACATTTTGGGGAGCAAATTTCTACCTCAGCCTCAGTGTGCACCCAGGAGCAATTGAACAATCCAATAAATATTTCACTGCAGTAGATTCATTCATAGACTCCAACTATAAACTGAGAAGGGTCACGATATCATGAGATCATCTACTCTGACCCCTGGATAATTCAGGCCACAGCATTTCACCCAGTAACCAGTTAGTGCAGCCCCTGGTTGTCAACTGTAACAAAAAGGTCAGCTAAAATGTTCAGCCAAAAGAATGACTGCCTTGGTAGAATTTCTTTAGCGATTTTATAATTTAACAGCAACTTATAGCTGTAACTTTAACAATACATTGCCCTCATATGAGACTTTAGAGCAAAATAAATGCCTGCAGGGGAAACTTAGATGTCTTCTGGACAAAGCTGTTTTTCAACAAAACTGCGAGAGAAACCCAGCGAGCGGCTAATCTGAGCTTCCACATTTACAATCCATTCAGCCACAGATCCTAGTAAAAAGCAGCCTTCAATCGAGTGTTGTGCTGCTTGTTGGACACCGCATTCACACAAGGGACTGTCCCAGATGTTCGTCTTGTGAAGTGTTGCCTTGCAGCATCTATAATGGCCACCTGATCTAAGCCAAGTCAGGATGGAGGACTGGCAGGGGGGCTTTGAGGGGATGGAGGAGCAGTAGGGTATGGGGGGGGGGCAAGCAGAATCCACAAAGAAGACTGGGAGGAAGTGGGGACTGGAAGGGTTTGGCAGGATTGGAGTTGGGAAAGCAGGGTGCATGAGGGTCTTGGAGGGATCAGGGAGCCGGTTGGGTCTGGCAGGATTTGGTGTAGGATAAAGGAAGCTTGCACAGTTGTTGGGGGGCGTAGGGGACTCTCCCCCTTCCCAAACCATGAACTATTTTTAAGCCCCTCAACCCCACAACTCCAGATGAACAAACTCTCCCAGCAAATCAGCCCCTGAAAATCCTACCCACCCTTCCCCCCGACCCTAATTTACTTAAATTGGCTCCTGGCACTGGCAAATACTGGTAAAAATGGCACCAGAAGCAGCTCGTGGGATCAGTGGGTTGTCCATCTAGGGGTATGGCAAGGGCGTAAAAATAGCCCAGTGCCAGGGGAGCAAGTAAGAAACACACAAACCCTTGGCTGGGGCAGCGCCTGGCCTTTCCTAGCCCTGCAGCTGTGCAGGGAACTATACAGAAGTTCAGTTCGGTTGGTCTCATCTGACTCAATCTAAGTTAGACTGCCGCGGAGATAGAGTTAACTTCCATTTTCAGCCATTTTTAGAGTGACTGAAACTTCCTGAACTCCTGTACAGTTCACATTAAATCCCTACTTAGGTCAATCTAAGTGTAGATTGGGTGCCCATTTTCAATGTAATCTAAGTTCCTCTTAGCCTCTCCAAATGTCTGTATTGTCAACACTAGAGACAATAAAAGTCTGGATTGGTGAAATGCCCAGGTTTCCTTTCACAGATTCATAGAAAGGGGTTGGATTGGAAGGGACCTCAGAAGGTCATCGAGTCCAACCCCCTGCTCTGGGCAGGAAAAAGTGCTGGGGTCAGTGCTCTTTATGAAGCCTTATTCATGAGTCACTTACCATTACCCTCTGGGGTCAAGCGATTTATCTAAAGGTGTCACTTTCAGATAATAATGGTTTGATTTTTCCCTGTGTTTGGTGCATGTGATTGTACAGAATAGCAGTAGGTATTTTGTTTGTGAGGAATAATCACTTCATTTTTCCATGTCCACTTCTTAACTACCCCTGGTGAATAACTATTTGTCTCCCGTTGGGTCTGCCACAACCTGATTCTTCCTGGGAAATTGAGAGGCCCAAATCCAAACCTTGTTTCTAGACACTGAAAGAACTGAGTTGAACCTGCAAATTCAAAACAATCCGAGGTTGTGGCTTTTGTGCCTTGCAAAAAGCTGGATTTAGGAAACCGCCTAGAGTACAGAAGAACTACCTTATTGAACCTACTACCTTGCAACGAGTTTTTGTAATGCTAATATGCCTTCTCTCTCATTATATCAAGGGAGAAGTCTCTTACACAAAACTCTTGTAACGTCTTTGGCCTACGGTATATGGCAAGATAAAAGCTTCCCCACTGTTTTGTTTACGAATAGTGTACGACAGGGGGCATGATGCTTCGGGCTGGGCCTCATGCTGGCCTGCCCACCTGTGTCTACCGGGCAGTCCTCCCAGTCTCACCTGCCATGACTTTGCTGTTCCCATAACCTGGTGGAAAATGCGGGAGACTGCTTGTTACATGCTCCGACGCCAGGAGTCACTGTCTATGGCTCTGAACCCTCCCCTACACCACAGCCCATGCCTTGCAGATGGCATGTGCAAACTACTTGCACCCCATACCATGACTGGTGCTCCAGAGTCTCATGGGGACTCACACTACCCCCCTGGAGCAGCAGGTCATTGCACTCACTACAGGTCTTACTTTTGACTCACACTTGGCCTCCTACTGGTGGAGGACAGGCCTTGCATTTCCTGGGGGCTTCTGCACCACCAGGAGCCCCACCAAATCACCCATCCCTGACAGGGTGCAGTTTTAGGTTATGCCCAGGACCAAGAGCCTCCTACCCATCCCCATAAGCTGTTGCCTTTACCTCCTGGTTGTTCCTGCTGCAGCTCGGTTAGGCAATGTTTCTGCCTGACTGCCAGCAGCAAACTGCTGTGTTTATATAAGCAGCCAGCGTTTTAAAATGGCTGCCACAGTCAAGCACCTGCTGGCTGCTAGACTCAGCCCTTAAAGTGGCAGGCACTGCAAGTGCACTGCCACATAGTGTTCAGGCACAATTGCAGACTTAACCAATTAATAAAGTCTCCTCATTTGGTAGCTTCGTGGGGTCAGATTAAAAAATATATATATATATATATATATTACATGCCAGCATTACGTGAGTGTTATAACGTTGATTTAAAATAAGTTCCTCTGGATCCATATCGATATAAATGAGATCAGAACTGGATCCACCACTTGGCATCCTGTATACAACCCCAGCTAAAGTTCAAATCCAAGATATTAGGGAACTATGGACAGCAGTTGTATCAAATAAGGAAATAGAGGTTACTTTGAGTTAGTCAACAGGAGCCATACACACCAAGTTTTCTTGAGCTAGCCACTGGTCATATGAAACAGAAGTATATTTGCCTCCCTGTAAAAACATTGCAAAGACTGGATTTGAAAACTACATAAGGATTTTCTACTCAAGTAACAGACCTAAAGTTTTCTGCTTTCCTTTTAATCTTTAACTTGTTTCAAAGGAGGCATTCAATGAGCCCCCTCACAGGAATAATTTACCACCTCGTTAATCTAAGAAAAAATATCTGTTATCTGTATTAGGGACTCAGTCACCTTTCAGATAAACACTGTGAAGAACTCATTACAGTAATTACTACTGCTCTGGCCCCTTTGGAGTACTGTCAATGTTTTGTATGCAACTAGCAAAAAGCTGCAACTTGAAACTTTCCATGTGCAAATATGGGGATTGTCAAAATACTCATCAGACCAATAAACATAGTTACAGTAAATGCCAACAGTTGGACTGCAGTATCAGGAAAGCAATGAAAACACACATTTAATGAAACCAGGTAAAATGTTTTTGAGCTCAAGAGTTAGTATTTTTTTCTTCAAAATAATCTATCTTAGAAAATGAAATTTTCATCAAAATCTGAACTTTTGAATTTCCCCCCAACTTTTTCAACCAAACTTCATTGACTTTTTTAAAATAAAAACATTACTGAAACTACTATCAAAATACTTGTTGGGAAGTGGTGAGCTTGGATAACAATTTTGATTCAAAACTCAATAGAAAAACATCATCATTTCTTTCAAGTGGATCCTTTTTGAACCCAATGAAATGAAAACAAATTTGAGACTTCTTTTGAAACTTCCCCTCTCCCCCACCCTACTCTATGTGCACCCTAGCTCTAGTACAGAAGGGAGAGAGTTTCAAAAGCAGAAAGTGATTTTGGTGTCCAAGTCACAATGGGTTCATCTACACATGCAATTAATGTGATGCAGTAAACTCTAGCACCGTTTGAGGGTAAGGGAACTGCTCCTGGACGCAGTGCCTACATGTGTGGTTGGGACAGCAGCAACCTGCGCTGGGGCAGAGCAGGCCCCAGATGGCTGGGTGCCATTTATGCTTGTAGTCAGCATCCATACATGTGTTTCAGTGCAGTAGCAGTAAATTACTCTGCCTTAAGAAAGTACCATTCCCAACACTACATTCTTATGGTGGAATTAATTTACTGTGCCCTAATACCACTGCATGTGTAGATAGTGATGCTTTACTGCACAGCTAATTAGTCTAGGCTACAGGAAAGCACATGTGTAAATGCACCCAGTGAAAAACAAATTACTCCATATTGGGTGCCTGGCTCATTTATTCTTTTAGGCATTTCCCTTCCAGAGTTTAATTTATGCAGCATTGCTATCTGATGCATAGATCCCAAAATACTGAAATCATGCAGTACTTGGGCACTACTAATAGCTCACAGATCGTCGCCTTCAGTTAAAGCAGTAGGATCCATTATTTAAGTATTGTTATTTGTACTGAGAGACCACCTTGGAGCCCCTATACTAAGCACTGTGCAACCCCCCAGCTGTTGCTAGCATTGTCTGAATGGCCATCAAGTTACTCTTTCAATCAAAAAACCTCTTGCATGCCTCACAAATATTTATAACAAGGCCATTATTTTTTATACATAAACCGCATTTTAAAAGCCGCTTCCATGAAGTTGTCATGTATACTTTGGTTGAAGGGTCATGCAGCCCACTCAGGAGTGAAACAAGAACAGGGAAGCAAGAGTTCTTAGCTTGTTTGGCCTCTCAGGTGCTACGTGGTCCTGGCTAAACTAATTCACTTTCCTGCCTCAGTTTCCCTCTCCACAGAGTGGAGGTAACACCTGCTTGTTCACAGGAATGTAGCAAAGATGAATTAACTCTTTTTTTCCCAGAGTCTGGAGGCTGAAAGGACAACACTTTAGTTAAACTGTTGCCAAGTAAACTTCACAGAACCAACACAAAATGGTGTGGGAAGAAAGAATATATTTATTTAACAAGGACAAAACAATGTCAGTAACTAACTAAAACTCTGGATACTTTATTAACAAAATTAAGGATATAGCCAAGTTGCCTTGGCATGGTATAGTAGATGGAAGTCACTGGTAATTTTCACTATGCATAGCATAGCAGCAAACTTTGATTTTTCTAAATATCGTTGTTTTCAGAAATGTTTTAGGCAACTAGCTAATTTTTATTCCCCAGAAAACTATGATCAATGAAACTGCAAGGCCAGGAAGGCCGTCAGATTTAAAGAAATACTGAAGGCATGCCAAAATAGCAAATGTAACGAGCCCAAAAAGAGCTCATTTTTAATTTGCAAGTATTGCCTTCCAGAAAAGAACAAGACGTAAGCAGCAGCCAACTTTGCAACCCTTCACCCCTTTCTTTTCCAGCAATAATTTATTTGCAGCTTCCTAAACTGAATATGTAACTATTGTATTTCAGAAACAACTACACTATCTATACCAGAAAGAAACAGACACCCCAAATTATATATGTAAATAAACACAGATCAGGATCCAAGGATAAAACGACTCTAATGGAGCTACATCCATTTTCACTGGCTGTAGATCAAGCACCCAAAGAATGATATTATTGTTAGGCCTTGTACTAGGAATCAAGATATCTGGGCTTAATTCCCAGTGCTGTTAAAGTCTCTGTGTGTGACCTTTGGCAAGTTGCTTAAATGCTTATGGCTCAGCTTTGTGCCTGTAAAATGAGAGTTCCAGCGCAGTTACTCTACATTGCAGATGTGTAGGGAAGATAAAGCCACTAAATAACTTTTAAGCCAGCTATGGAGCTGCCTTTGCAGAGGGTGGACCCCCTCACTGCATTCACTAGCACAGCTCTACATAATGAAGCCACATACAGCCTTGTGGATGTGGGGGATCTGAATGAGGATGTGCCTTCTTTAGCATGACCTCTTTGGTTAAAAACTGCTCTGGTTTCACATGCAGATCTCTGACATAGATAGGATGTTCCAGCTCCCCAGTATCAGAGATGAAAGAGAATGCTTCCTGCATGTTATTTAACTCATTGCGGATGTTTCTGGGTTTAAATGCTGCAATTATCAGAATATTGTTAGATGCAATTTTTTCCTACAATATGTCTGCAAGAACATAAGATGGTATTGTGTGTGTGTGTTTACAGGCTAATGAACATTATCTTGCCAATGCATTAGTTTTCAAAAATTATATATTAGGGCATAAGGGTTCCAAGCCTTAAAAAATCATGAGTTTTTAAAAAAGAAACAGGTATCGGGGACTTTTCATCAGCCTTCTGTCTTTCAGGGGTTTAAGGTTACCTTTTCCTGCAGCCACAATGACTAGGATTTTTTTTTTTTTGTTAATGGAAATTGGGTGTCCCCTGTAAGAAAAATTGCCAAAGATGATGAGACTTGCAATAAAATAATGATAACTGAGAACACTACAAATCTCTCTTTGTAGCTATCTGTGCTTTTATACATGAAGCTGAAAAAAAGTGATAGAGAAGACTGTTAAAGTAATTATTTAAACCTCCTTGGGAATAATTTATTTAAGGAAACTTGCTGATTAAAAATATTAAAACGCTATTTTTAACAGTGAACATTTGGATCTTTTTGTACCTCACATTATTCAGCACAGACACTAGAAATGTAGGACTTGATAAAACTGAAAGAAAAAATAGATAGTTGAGTATGGTAGATCAAAAGGTCAAGTTTTATCAAACATTCATACAAGACCAACTATCTTGGATAAATCTGGGAAAAAAATCAATTTATGCTAGAGAAATCAGTGAAAACTACAGTAGGTGATACACCAATATTGATATTATTGGTGATAAAAGACACAGACATAAAACACTAGGGGTCTGTGAAGCAGGCCCTATTCAATTCAGATTCAGCCCAAATCAGGGACAGTGATTTGATTTGATTCAGATTTCCGTCCCAGATTTGATTCAGCCGAATCTGAATCTTATGATTCAATGCTGATTCAGAGAACTAGCATTCAGACACAAACACAGGTTTAAAACTTTCCAGTCCATTTCCAGGTCCACTGGGGACAGCGCAGGGGAGCCCCTTGCATTCCCCCAGCTTGGAAATTGACTGTGTCAGGACCCCGGGTGCCCACCCCCCGGACCCAGGATGTACCAGTCATTGAGCTGGGAGGGTCTGGGGAGTGGGGGATGGAACTGCTGTGCGCTTCCCAGTGGACCCAGAAGTAGACCGGAAGTGCTCCTGGTCCACTTCTGGGTCCGCTGCCAAGTGTGCTGGGGAGCCCACCATGCTCCTGTGGGATGCTTTATCCACCCTGCCATCATAGCATTCGTGAGCCCCTCCTACCTAGAGGTATGTAGAAAAAGGATTTAAAGCTGTGTCTATGTCTGAATCTCCGGATCTTTCTGAATCTCTCCAAATCAATTTGGAGGGTTCTGATTTGATTTGGAGAGATTAAAGGGTTGTTTGATTCAATTCAGATTTGGAGATTCAGCCACCGTATCGGACCAAATCTCCGCTGAATTGAACCAGGGACCGAAGCCTCACACAGCCCTAATAAACACCATTCAAACTTTTGCCCTATTCATTCCATTAATACCAAACTCTCCATCTATTACACCTGATTTACAGATGGGATAATATCACCAGAGTGACTTTCTCTGGGTGTCAAGAAACTGTGACAGAGCTGGTATCTCCCACATGAAAGATTGGCACCAAAATCATTGGATCACCTTTTCTCCTGCTTTAAAGCCATGTGATATTTAAGTGTGCAATTCACACACACACACACACACACACACACACACACAGAAGTCCTTTGGCTATCAATGCAAAATACCCTTGATCTTTTGGAGCATTTACACTAAATATAATTATTAAATTCATCTGTACTGAATAACCAAACAGTATCTCAGCTCCTTTACAGAAAACATGCAATAATCTGGCATTCAGATACCAAACATCATCCAGATGGATGCAACCCCCACTCTGACAACTCCACAAAATTATTCATCACCATCATAGAAAACAAGAACCTTAGGTTTGTAAAACGTGGGGGCACTGCTGACCAGCTGTATTCCACATGGAGACATCTCTGCTACAGAACAATGCCACATTACTTAATAATTTAATAACGAGAACTGATGGAGGCTACACGTTCAAGGGACATGGCTTTCATGGGTAACCTCATTTACCCTGACATATGCTGGGAGGAACTCTCGGCCAGATCTGACTGGTCACGTAGGTTTTTGACCTGTGTGGAAGAACATTATTTAGTACAAGAGATGAATGGGCTGACTGGGAGAAGACTCTGTTGGATTTGGTTCTAGCCAAAGGGGATGACCTGGTGGGAGATCTGAGGATTGAGGGTAATCTGGGGGATAGTGATCATGAGATGATAGAATTTACTATCTGTCGTAGGGCAAGGGAGTCAGCCAATAGGGCAGAGCTGCTTGACTTCAGGAAGGCTGACTTCAATGAGCTTAGGAAAATCGTGGAAGAGAACTTGTGGGAAGAGGGATGGAAGGGAAGGGAGTTCAGGAAGGGTGGTCAGTCCTCAAAGGAGTGATCCTCAGAGCACAGAAAAGGTCCATTCCTGTATGAAGGAAAGGTAGTAAAGGGGCTGGGAAGCCAACTTGGCTTACCAGATGAGTCAAAGCGTGCTTAAAAAAAGAAAAAGGAGGCTTATGGACAGTGGGAACAAGGGGTAGTTACCTAAAAGGAATACACAAGTATAGTCCATATTTGTAGGGAGAGGATAAGAAAGGCAAGGGTGGAAACAGAGATCAGGGTGGTGACCAAAAACAAGGACAAGGAGAGGACCTTCTGTAGGTATATAGGAAGCAGGAGGAAGACCCAGGGCAATGTGGGGCCCTTGCAGAATGGGATAGGATAGTTGATAACAAACTGGCAGGAAAAAGCTGGACTCTTTAATGAATACTTGGCGTTGTCATTCCTACAGACAAATGGTGGTTGCCCACCCGTTTGGATACTGGATGGATGCAGGGGATTGGGGAGGCACTTGCCAATCAATAGTCAGTGTCAAAATGGCGAAGGAGCACTTAGAGTGGCTGAATGTTTTCTAGTTGGCAGGACTGAATGGACTACATCCGAGAGTGATGAGGGAATCGGCTGGAGTCATTGTGGGACCATTGGCAAGGGTATTTGAAGAGCTGTGCTACTCAGAAGGGGTCCTGGAAGACTGGAAAAGGAACAGTGTTGCGCCAATCTTTAAGAAAGGGAGGAGGGAGAATCCAGGAAATTATAGGCTGGTCAGTTTGACCTCAATACCAGGTAACGTTTTGGAAAAAATTATCAAAAAGTCCATTTGTGAAAGACTGGCAGAAGGCACGATGCTGAAGGATAGCCAACATGGTTTCACTGCGGGCAGGTCAAGTCTGACCAACCTCGTCTCATTCTATGATCAAGTAACAAAATGTTTAGATGTGGGAGATGCAGTGGATGTCATATACTTGGATTTTAAAAAAGACTTTTGATATGGTCTCCCATGACACGCTTATAAAAAAAATCCATGGTCAGGTGTTTGGGAACTGGCTAAGGAGTCAAACCCAAAGAGTGTTAGTGGACGGATCTGTATCTTCTTGAAACCATGGTAGAGAACTGGTTCTGCACAGACTTAGAGGGAAGGTCATCAACACCATTTTCCACAGGTACCTTCAGTCATCAATGCCACTTCCTACAAGCACCACTGGTTTCCATAAAACATTTCCCATCAGGTAACTCCCACACTTGAGGCAGCTTAATTTCTGAAACCGGACACGATCAGCAGCCTGAACTAAATATACTGCAAAGCGTGTATATTTCACTGAGTGAAAATGCAGAACTGAGTGTCAGAGCCTAGATAATCTTCCAAAGACCTGAATATTATACAATGTGTACAAACTCCAAAAAGCCTTGGATCTTGGCTGACAGTTGTAAGGCTTGATCTTCCTTTTTTTCATACCTATGTAATTCCACTTATTCTTGCTGTAGGGGCCGATTCAGAAAACTATCCCCATTTACGACCGTCTAAAAAGCATACTCAACTCTTAATTCAACCAAATAAAAGCTGACAAAACGAAGCATGTCTTTAGGTACTATCCGGAATCAAGGGCATTATACCAGCATAGGTGAAAGGAGAAATCAAAGGCATTGTTTCAAGTAAAAAGGGACTGATAGAATACAGATCAGTTCCTGTTCATCTATTGTGCATGGGTGTAGTCAAACCTGTTTAGATAGAAGAAAAAAGAAAAATCAACTTACCAGAAATGAATGCACACATAAATCAAAGCTGAAATATAACTGACGCTCTTAATAGCATTGTCAGACTTATACCATTGTCAGGAGAAGCCAATCACAGCAATATATTTTCCAGGTGTGTTATTTGTTATTTCTTTTTATAAAATAGAAAAAATATATATATTCCCCCCACAGCATTTATTCTTATTCTTTCAATTAAATGTATGTGGGAAATGTGGCAAGGTATTTTTCTTTGTTAATATATTTTTCTGTGATAAACTGTGCTACAGCCACAATCCCAGGTCGTAATTTGAGTGAGTTTCCCTACCATAGCATGGAAAGACAAGGTAACAGAGGCAACAGTCTTAGAAATGCCTTTTGGGGTTTTCTTTGCTGGGTGCAATAGTGTGCCCAGCAGTCTTCCCAGTCAGAAAACGGAGAGGTTTGGCTCTCTAGCAAATGGGATTTCATTGTCTTTAAAATAAACAGAAACTATGAGCTACAGTGAAAAGTTAGTGTTGCCATACTCCTTTGTATTCAGCAGTCAACACATTAATACAAGTCTTGCTTTAGGTAGTGGTAAGCAGTGCTTAACAGGCAAAAAAAAAAGATACCTAAAGCTCTAATATACTTTAAAATGGACAAGAAAGATACCGGACAAGGTAGCTACTCAGCTCACGGCCAAATTTCTATTTCTTCTCTTTCCAAGATAATAAGGTCTTTTGGAGTACCTTCTGACTGCGCTAGGAGGTAGAAAGGTTATGAACAGACCTGACTGGGAACTCGTCAAAATATTTGGGATTTTCCCCACAACAAAAGTATTTTTTGTAGAATTCAAGTTTTGATAGAATTCCTAACATGTTAGGAAAATCTGTCAATTTTAATAAAATATTATTTCAGAAAAAAATGAAAGCATTGAAATAATGTGGTAGCACCTCAATTTTTGACATTTTTGGCATGTACTTTTTACATTTTTCCTGCAAAAAGAAGAGGTTATTTTCAGATAACCTCTACATAAAGAGTTTTAAAAGATCATGACTGGAATGAAATGTTTCTGCTTAGCCATACAAAAACATTTTGATATACCCTATGCACCCACACTCACACTTTTGCCCATGAAGTGAAATTGCAAATTCACATGCACACATTTTTGCAATTTTATTTTGAACTTTTTTGTTTTCATTTCAGTTTAGGGTGGGCATTTTTCACAACAGTGGAATTTACTGCAAAACAAAAAATATGTATGGTTCCTGCCAGGCCTTCATTCCTACCTATCCAAAAGTTCGGTTCAAGTTAACATGAAGGATGATGGAAGAAAGCTTGCAATGGGAAACGCAGTTTAACATGAGTTTGAGAGTCCAAAACTGGAATAGCAGCAGGTGTTGCAAGTTTGGATTGATGCACAGAAAGAAGGAAGCATGGGATAAACACACACTGTGCTTACCTGCCTTCTGACTTCCATGACTACATATGTTCATATACATATTTGAGGGGGGAAAATCGTAATGGATTCAGGAGGCGAGTAGTAATAATATACAAGTAGCATGCATTCGTGGTGATAGCAGACTGTAAGCAATTCTTCCCATTGAAAAAAGGAGTGAGTCTATTTCTTAATTCAAAACATCACAGAGAAATAGTCCATTATACCAGTTCTGTATGGGGGCACTAGTCTCACAGCTAGCACTGATCTATTAAAAATGTACTTTCCTGCGAGTTTCTGGGCTTCTTAGACCCTGCTACACCTAAAATAGTAGATGGTAAAGCGATTAGGTTTTCACTGATGCATATTTAATTAAAGCTCAAGACAAAAACCATTTCTCAAGTCCTTTCAGCTCCACAACATGATAAAATGCAAGTGTGAATGTACATAAAACATCAGCAATCATGAAATTTCCACTTTGTTCTTTCATTGTTCTGGGCAGCATACACAAACGTAGCCTCTGTCCATGTAATTCCCTACTAAATTGCACTGGATGACTAAACCCCTTTAAAATAGGCAATTGTTCATTTAAATGCTATAGATCTTCAGAGTAAATTTCTATAGAACCCTATTATGTTTCTGCAGAGCCAGGTTGCTTTCATCCCTTTTGAATTCTGCAGTGCTTTTCAAAAAGGATGGCTGAAACATCTCATTTCTTTTCAGCTGGATACACCTTGAGAAAGTTTTCAGTATCCACTGGTGGATAATCAATGGGAAAAGCCATTTGTTTTTTCATTTCCCCGGGTGCGGAACATATTGCCCCTCTGCTTTTTTACTTGCCTGTTTTTCTGTGATTTATCTCAGTGTCCTGACATTATATGAAACCTTACATTTTCTTTCCAGGTAACGCACACAGTAATAGTAAACAATCACTGATGACATTTATTTCAGCTATGGGAAAGCAAGGGGGAAACCAAACATTACCTTTGAAATTGTATGCAGGTATAACATGTACTATACTAGCTCCCATTTTCTTCATTCTTGTCATGAGCAGCCTTTGCACTAAAATTGTTGTGTGTCAAGGCAATGAAATAAAATGTGGGTAAATGCAGGAAAAGCAACAATCCCCTCTATAAAACAAGAAAACTTTTCAGATCATTGGTGAACGGCTTCAAGGATCACAGTTTGCGAGGGGGAGCAATACTATGCAGGCAATACTGGGAAGGACTTGAGTGCTGGCATTAAACAGCCAATTTTCCAGTTCTGATAAACATCACTACATCGTGGAGAACAAACACAAAGCCCAAAATCCCATTCAGGCATACGGAAGGATTAGGTCATTCAAACGCCTGGGCTGAAACAGATAAAGTAAAACAGCAATGAAGTGTGGAAGTAAAAAAAAAAAGACCTGCCTTTCCAATCAAAAGGGAATATCAGCTAAAAAGAAAAAGCTTTAGGTACAATTTTCAAAAAAGCACCCCTAGATCATTTCAGAGCCCAAGTCCCATTTTCAGAACTGATGTAGATATGGAGAGCTCAATCCTATTGCTAGAGGCCTAACGAATCCATGGGCCCTGGCAGCTGATTACCCAGCTGTAACATGCCCCAGCCCCTGATTTCAAGGCTGCATCATGGTTGGGGGCTGCCATTCTGAAAGCAGAGCAAATATAGATATCTGGATTGATATCTGCCTGGGGTATTATGATGCCAGCACTCATTGCTGCCCAGGGTGGGGGGTCAGACTAGATGATCTGTTCAGGTCCCTTTCAACCCTAGAAACTATGAAACAAAGTGGGCCCTCTACAGCTCTGATTGGTTGAGGGGTGCTGCAAGTCCCACCCCCTCACAGGCACTGATTGAAAGCCCTAGCTCAGGGGTGGGCCAAATGTATATCCAGCCCTCCAGGTGACTTGCACAGGTTTGCACCAGGACAGCCTGAGCCGGGATCCTGTTAGCACCTGCTAGCCCAGGCCCCGGCCATCACTGTTCCTGGGGCTACTCTGTGGCCCCCACCTCCACTGACGGTTCCTGCTTTTGATCTTGTCCCTGCTGTGCGGTGCTGCGCCACACTGTGCCATGCCATATGAGCTGTTTCAGCCAAGTGGCTCCTACTCTGGCATGCGAGGCTCTGGCTTCAGCTCCCATCCACTGGACCTGCAGCTGGAGCCCCACTCGCTTGCACTGGGGCAGCCCATGCCAGGCTCCCACCATTGCCCGTAGCCTGGTCTGGTGCTGCTCTGCACCCTCACTTCCAGATGGGCAGGCAAGCAGCTTCAGCCAGGTGGCTCCTGCCATGGTGCTCGGGCTCTGGCTTCAGTTTCTGGCCACATTCCTCTTCAAGGACCAGAAGGTGATAATTACTCAGTAAGCAAAAAAGTTAAGTAGCTTCTCTTCCCCTTCCCCTCCCGCCCTTCCCTTCTAGAAGAAGGGGACTTTTGGCTGGCTTTTCCCTGCTTCTCCCCTTCCCATTCTGGGGATGGGAACTTTTCCCACCACTCTTTCCTCCTCTCCCCACTTCTAGGAGACAGCTTTTTGCAGGAAACAGGCAGTCTATCTTTTTTTTTTTTTCCTCTTTGCTCTCTTTCCTCTCTCCCTGCCCTTCTAGAAGACAGCTTTTTGCTCATTCTTTGCAAGCCTTTTTTTGAACATAGCCAGTTCCCTGAAGTTTTTCAAGGGGAACTGGCTATTTCACAGGAGACTGCCAGTTGCACAATTTCCAGAAATCCATTAAATCATGTATTTGGTAGGTCCCTACCTGTTGCATTTGGCATGCATGCAATTGTGCATCTCTAGTTTTTGGCATTTACACAGCTTGAACTTCTGTTTTACTGTGGCCCTCCCATACTTTAGCCCAAAAGCCTGGTGGTTCCAGGCTCCCCTCACCCAAAGTAGGTTTGAATCTGCATCTCCTGCTCCCTAGGAAAGTTCTCCAGGCCAAACATCAGGCATTCGCCGTGCCTTTCTTCAACTCCCTCCACATTGATGCTGACCCACTGCACTTTACATTAATATTTTTTGGATAAAATGAACGACAGAAAAGTTTCTGCCACATCAGGATAAAGCCGAGGCTAGAATTCAGGGGCGCTTTCTATACAGGGCATCAGGTATCTTATCAATTAACATACCCTCTGGTTTGCTCTCTTCCTCCTGGTAACACATATCCCCTTCTTTTGGCCAATCAGGGGACTGGCTTCATGGGGAAGAGTGATAAACGGACTGGGTAATATCTAGCCTGTGGCTTACTTATTACAGCACTCTGCTGGGAAGGAAAAAAAAGGAGAGAACTTGTTTTTTTACTCCCTGGACAAGAGCTACTGGGCTCCTTCTCTAGTATCCCCTAGTCACAAGTTTTTGCCATGCCACAATTTTGAGACACCCAAGATGACTAGAAAATTATATTCAGAGGCTTGTTTTTAGGAATTGGCTTGTCAGTAAAGTAGTTAGTGTATTAAAACAATGGTTATAGGGAATGGCACGGGTTAATTGATTTCTAAGAGCCTGTTTGTCTTGCAGTTTCACTGATGCCTTCGTACAATGGAGAAGCACCAGTTTTGGGTGCACATTGAACACAGAGCTTGTGTGCTGGAGTTTCAGAAGAGAACATCATCATCTAGCCATTTTCCTGAACCAGCAGATCACACCACACTGGCTTTCTGGCTATCCGTATCCAAACAAGTTAGGACCAGTACATCACATGAGCTGCAGTCACTCCCTTTATCTGCAGTACTGGCTTAGCCTTAGAGACCTAGGGTTTTTCCTGAGTACCAAACTGTTAGACTTTTAGGTTGCTAATAAGAACTACTTAAACTTTTATACAGTCCCATCATGCCGAGGGATTTTAAGGTGTTTAAACAACAACATTAACATTAAAAGTTAATCCATCCATTTAATAACTCCATCGCTCTACCCTAGCAGCTGTCTAATAGAAAAGCCGTTCTTTCTGACACAGGCGTTTTGATATATGTTGAGACATCTTTTCATTTTGGCATTTGACTGACAAGCAGTGTCCTTGGCAATTATGAAAAAAATCAATAATCCAACTTCATAGACCAACTATGATGTAATATGTATGCAGTACGTTAAATATGAAAGGTCTGGTTTTGGTTTCACATGCCAGGAATAAGAAAGCTCCACTAAAGGCAATGTAATTTTACAGGGGGAAGATTGCTGTGAGATCAGAATCATATTAGTGGTGTCTTATAGGTATGTAAAATATTGCCTTGATGTTGTAATTTCATTCGCTGTGATGGCATTGCTCCATTTTTCCAGCAGTGTATAACAGAGGACTGGCACTCCCTTGTCTACTTTCTCCCCCCACTGCAGTGATTCCTGATATACAGAAGCAGGCAGCCCTTAGAGGTTAGGTTATGAATGGCTTAGTCTTAAGAGCTGCAGGCCAGAAACACATCGAACTAGTTTGGTTTATACAGGGTGGCTTGTGCACCCTACCCTCTTGCATTTCACTTCCACCAAAGCAGCCCAAACTACTTTGCAGATATTGAGGCACTTAGCTCTGTTCCTGAGTATCAAGCCCTTTTTATATGTGCAGAAACAGGCCGATGGAGTTTAGGTCCCTTGCCTAAGGTCACATGGCATTTTTGTGCCAGGGAAAGGAATAGAAAATTAATGACCTTGCTTTCAGAACTGTGCCCTAACCATAAAACCACCTTTCCTTTGGCTTAGTCTATCAAAAGCTTTAATCTATCAAAACCAATAAAGATTTTTTGAAGCTCATTCAGTACAAATACCAGACCGACAAATGATTATCTCCAGCAGTGCTAGGTCAGGTCCTCACTGGTAACTTTGGAAACTCCCCAAAAACACAGACTTCTAATTCATTCATAGGGATTTCAGCAACACATTTGGAAAAAAAGAAAAGAAAGAACTGTTTTGATGGTTTCCTGCAGAGGCAACATTCTCTCTCACCTGAGGGATTATATGAATTCTTTACTCTAGATTTACCATGACAACAAGAACATTACACAGTGCTAGTTTAAAACTGCTGGTTTGTGCTGCTTTAAAATTGTCCAGCTGTCACAGCTTTTACTAGCCGGATGTATGAAATTTCTGAGTTACAAGAGAAGTGAGGCCAACAATACACTTGTTTCTGAGAATTGATCGCTTTCCAAAAAGCCTTGCACTATAGTAATACACAATTGGCTGCAGGATTCTGCTATTGACAAGGAAAAGTTCAGCAATTTTGGAAAATGAAAGATACACTGTGTACAAACTGGGTAGTATTTGCTAAACCATCTTTATGTGTTGTTACAATAGGCGTTGAGGATTTGCTCCAGATGTGAGGGAAGTGTGCCCTCAGCTGGACAAACTTGAGATAAGGAAACAAGAACCTACTCAAATTGTTTCCTGAACCAGAGGATGAATTAACATTATATAGACAAATCCAGGTTCCCTAGCAACAGAATGCCATTGGGGTATATTAACTTCAAACTAATTTGCTAGGAAATGTGCAAGAAAAGAGAAAACAGTATGGTTCTCATATTACTGAGAACACAGTCTAAGCCCTGTATTTTGATAAGTCTCAGACTGCATGAAACACCATTAGAAAAGTCAAGAGCCAAAGTGACTAGTGAATGCAGATGCTTCATTTTTACCACCTTCAGGGTTGCCAACTCTCATGATTTTTGGTGTTGTTTTCAAAGTCTACACTTTGGGAATGTGAAAAACTTAGCTCTTTCTTTTATATATATTTATATATAAATATAAAAGAAAGAGCTAAGTTTTTCACAGTCCTCAAAATGTAGATTTTAAGAACAATGCCAAAAATCATAAGAGTTGGCAATACTGCACCTTACAGATGTTGCTAAAAAAGGCAAATTAAAGTACCTTACAGATGCTTCTAAAAGCCCAATTTCACATGATTTACTTCCAACGACTTAGCAATCAGAATTCAAGCATGCTTTTCAAAATTCAAATAGAGCTAACAGTACCAGCATACGGAATGGGAAAAACCTAAACTACGAACAATGCATTCAGGTAAAGATCAAGTTAAACTGTTTTAGTACTTGAACTAAAAAAAAGCATAAATCCAGGGGCAAAAATCCCCCAAAAGCAATAGTTCTAAATGGAAAGACCTCCTTAAATTTATAGGAACAGCCTCAAAAATCTCGCTTTATGATGTAGAGGGGAGTGAACATGATAAATATAAAGTACGTAATGTGGCTGGCTCTGATATTTAGTGGGTTGGTCAAATTACTGTATGAGAAATTTTCCTTGAAATTATCAATAATTTGCTTATATACACACACACACAGACACCAATGGAAAGAAGTATTTCCAGCACAAAATGAACACAGGTATAAAAAGAAGGGAAAAAAACCTCAAAGTCACTAAGCACAGACTTGGGAAAACTCCCAGGTAGCAAAATACATTAAACTACCTGGTTTTTCTCCAACCACATATTAAATTGTATCTAGCTTGGCGACAAACTGAAGAAAATGAAGTTGGATCACCAAAACGGAACAATATTAACATATATGACTAAGTGAAAAACTATTCATCCTGTTGAGGTGAAAAACAGGCTTTTAGGTTAACTGGAACCCCCCCGCCAAAAGGGAAAACCTGTGATTTTGCTGGGGGGAAGAACTTTCATTGAGCATTGGTTTGTACACCACCTCTTACCTAGTCCTTGTAGCATACAGTTGCCGTAGCTTTGCATGCAGACCGTTTCTGTATCCCAATGGATAAGGCACTGGACTGCGACTCAGAGGGGCTTGTTAATGGTTATTCTGTACATTCCTCTACAGAATTTCATGCACCTTCCTCTGAAGCATTTGCACTCATCACTGTCAGAATTAGCAAATCAGGAATTAGAAAATGGGTGTGATTTGATTTGATATGGCAATTCCAATGTGCCACTGAAACCCTCATAGTGACACCTCTCTAGTCCCGGCTTTTGAAAACAAACCCATTTCTGCATAACATTTCTCATGGGTACACGTAGCAAAAATTGTTTAGAAAGTGAAAGTTTTGAGCTATGAATCTTTGGGAAAGATTTTTCTTTCTCCGTCCCCATTCTTTGCGACTCGCTCTAACCCTGGGGGGATAAAGGGAGGAATAGGAAGAGGCTGAAGAAGGTTTGTTCAATCCTCACAGGTTAAAACTGACATTATCATGGTTTGCTTAGCATTCAGTAAATCGATGCAAGCTTGTTCATCTTGCCTTGCCATAAAGCCTCCTTTTTATTCTGCTGGGTTCAAAAACACATGAGATCACATAGACCGTTTTATTGTGGCTCATAAGGTACAAGTGGAACAAGAATAGCATTGTATGTCTGAAAGGCAAAATGAGTTTCTGCAGTGGAAATGCAGCTCCCTGAGTAAATATAAAAACTCACAGCACTACAGGACACAGAACCCTTCCATGAATGTGTCTGACAAATATTTTCTATGGGGCCAAAAGTAAGTGCTGAAGGAGTCTGTTACTAAAAGTAAAACAAATAATCCATTCCTTACTATCGTTTTTCCTAGCAGAAGTTGGAAGGGAATCAAATAATCCTCAGTACATTTTTGTATCATGAAAATTTTGAGCCAAAAAGAGCTGCAGCACCTGGTATGAACAATTTAATGCTTCTGTAACTTAAACAACGTTGCCCAGCACGTCTGTGGCAGGGCCGAGAATAGAACTTGGGTCTCTTTTCTCCTGTCCGCGGGCCCCAGCCACGAGATTGGGGTGGCCAACCTGTGGTACACATACCACAAGTGGCACAGGCAGTCTGTGTGTGGCATGTGGGAGATCAGGGAGGAAGCAGGGAAACGCGCAACAGGGCAGAGAGTAGAGCAACAGGTCAAGCAGGGAGCAGAAAGCCAAGCACCAAATTAGGCAGGGAAAGGGGATTAAGAATGGCACTCAGCAAGGTGCAATGCTTCCCTTGTGGCATGCCTGCCAAAAAAATTGGCACTGGCTGCACCAGAGCACCCTGCCTCTGGGTGCTTACTGATCATCTCTGTCCAAGGAGAAATTGGGATTCCACTGGTAATTGTTGCCTAACATTTTGAGTCTGTTTTAGGGGGCTGCAAACTCTTGAGATTGTATCACATCTTCATACTGTTCATCATTCTTACAGCCCTATTTCCTGGACACACAACAACCTGGGAATTTCAACTTTCATTTTCTAAAAAGTATGCTTTCAGTCCATATGGGAGCTGAGAACAGCATGGTGATACAATCTAACTATGAACCACCAGCATTCAAAACCTGCGAAGTCAGTCCAGAAAAACCAAAATGCGTACTCTTTAAAAAATAAAATAAAAAACTCATGGTCTTTAAAACAGTCTAATTAATCTGGAGGGATCTGAGGTTGGTTAGCAGTAGTGTGCTTATGAATGCATTTAAAAAAAACCCCACACTCAGGATACTCAGTATACTTAATTTCTCTTCTGAAGTACATTTTAAATATCTACTCAGAAAAACATTTCCTATAACATTCCTCCAAAGTCTATACAGACTCGTTTATGGGTCTAATAAAGATGGCCTTTCCCCACCCTTACTGGCAATCATTAAGTTATGCTCAGAGGAAATGGAGATGAATTAAGAAGCAGGCAGGAGAAGGATACTTATAAAACATGAGAGGACACTGCCAGAATGAATAAGCCGGGCCCACAACAGAACAAAAGCAGTAAGGCTTCAGAGTGTCCTGGGGCAACTCATTTCAGTTTGGCTATTTGCATAATTTTCCAATAGCCAAGCAGTGCTTTTCTTCTAATACAAATGAAATCCTGTATCCAAGCAAAGATGATAGCACTATAACAAGATAACTCAGCATTCATTATGAGCTGAATTTTGCTTCCTTTGAAGTCAAAGGGAGCTCAGCCATAAAGGGCAACTGGAACAGCATCAGGCCCCTTTGTAAAGGCATAAATCATATCAATTTAATTGCCTGCTGATCTAGGGAACATACATTTAGTCATGGACACTTTTCCCCTACTCTTTTAACTATAGGGCTATGTAACCTCCCAGCTGCCAGGGTATCCCAAGTGTGAATTCTTCCACATTGTGCTTTGGAAGTGGGAACGAACACGTCAACAACAGCAACTATAAAATAAAAAAGAGGCAGAGACTAGAGCCAGGCTCTTCTCTATGAAATTAAACAGGCGTTTGCCAGAAACAGCTGTATTTCTTTAGTGATTTTTTTCCCCAGTGCTGATGAAAGGCATTGCTGGACTGAAAGGCAGCATTAGAAAAGGTCTCGTTTTCTCCATACAGACACCAGCAACACATCTCAAACCTGGTGCGGGAGGACACCCACCAGAGTGTGAGTGGTCACTTAATCTCCCTACCCTATTTGATGACTGGCTTCTTCGATAAGATGGTTGATGTGTAAGCCTTGCTGAGAGGCGGCTTTGTGATACAGACACCAATTCATTAGGAGCCCTACAGAAGCTGGGAGCTCCTTTCATAGAGACTGCCGGATGACAATGGCTTTGGGTCACTACCAACCTGGAGCTGTTGTGAAGCAGTTGTCTAGAGGTGAAAGGCTTTATCACACCTTTACAAATCCCCTGTTCAGTCTAGGTATTGACCATACAGGCTCTACCATTATGGTGGCATCTGAGCCACTGAAGATACTGTTGCCTTTCCTATTCTAAATGCAGAGAAATGACTGTATTATGTCCAATATCACTTTGTGCGTAACTGTTGATAAACCTTGGCTCCTTAGCAGTAACCACTCTCTCTCTCACACAAGTAATATTACATACAAAAATACTGCATCTTTCATTTGAAGTCCTAAACTAAACCTAATTAAAAATACAAAATCCAATGCTATTTAGATTTAAAAAAAAGAAAAAAAAGCCGCTATCAGGCATTTATTTCTTTAGATGAAAATGGCTATTCTTTAATATTACATACATTTTAAGTAATGTACAAGGAATGCCAAATAGATCGAAACGTAAGAGAGAAGGCACAGAAGAAAAAATGTCTTTAGTTAAGTAGCAAGTTACTTAGATAATTTAGATCACGTACATTTTAAAATATCTTATGGTGCAGATTGCTCCACACAACTCCCCTGGATTTAAATCCAACCATTCTATTTGCAAAGCAAATCCTTCCATCCCCTTTGTGATAAACAGGAGGAGACAAAATGATAAACTCTTTACTAAAGAAAATGGCACATATTAAATGCAAAGAAAGGAAACTGGTTTTTTTTAAAAGAAAAGTATGCAATGTATCATGTCAGCTATTGAAGTTGAGGACCTCATTATGCAAGTAAAATGCAGAATTATATTGGGCAAATAAAAAAAAACGCACCTAAAACCCATTTTTTGTCAGTCCTTGCGATTGACTTCAGCAAGGAAGAGCTTCCACATTGTCCTGTTTACCGTATGTAGCAGGACAGGCGTCTTGCTGCATGTGGTCATCTTAGACAGTAACAGGAACAAGACACTAAATCACTGGATGTGTCAAGACAACCACTAAAGCTTCTTTTTCTGAGAACTATTGTCAATATAGGTCTTCATCTCATGCATGGATCTGAGGGCTTCTCTCAACCAACAGTTGCTCTCATCTGCTATTTCCACCGAAACTAGACTCCACCGAATGGAAGATCTCTGTTCTCTTGCCCCAGGTCAGCTCTTTAAGTGTCAGACATAAGGTTCAACCACTTTCTTAAATGAGTTGTTTGGAAACATAACTCTTTGATTATTTTGCTATCCTGGATCTTCTAGTGAAAATGTCCCTCAGTCTAAATCTTCAGAGCGATTGCATCCATGTAAATCTAATTCAATAAGTAAGCAACTATCTAATTGTTCAGAGAAAGATTGCAGCCTGTCTTGGCCCATAGTTAATTGTAGGTTAGCTTTATATTAAGGGCTCTAAACTTGAGCTTTTCCAAGGCATTCAGAGTTGGACAAAATCCAACTCAACAGAACACAATTGGGGAGTTTTCCCTTTGGCTTCAATTGCAATTGAATAATGGTGAGTGCATTAAAAAAGCCCACCTTGAAAACTAACTGATGTTGAACGCGTCAACACCCCTTTCTTTTACATAGGTCATTACACATGAACATGACATTGCTTTGAAAAATCATTTAGCTAGCACCTTACCCAAGAACAGCATCAAACAAAAATCCAGGAAAGCAGCAGAGAAGGGTGCCAGGCATTTATTTGTAGAGGGAAAACAAAATCACCGATATTTCCTCCTCCTAGTTCTTCCATCCGTCTATGTTCTCTGTTGGTTGTCTCTAGGGAAAGTGGTTTGGCCTGAGAGCTCTTAACTAGAGGAGCAAGCTGGGGAGTGAGACCCAGGAATGCCTGCCTTCTAATCTTGATTTAATACTGGCCACCAAATTTGGCTTTGAACAAGGTTCTTACTTTCCATGACTCACCTCATCCCAGCTACAAAATGGGGATCATTATAATTTAACAAGGGAAAACAGTGCGAGGATAAACATTGATTTATGTTTGTAAAAAAAAAATAGTGTGACGATAGAAAAAGCAGTATGTGACAACTATTGTCAATCAAAGGGATAGTAATAAGTTCCCAGAGAAGGTACATGTCCTATAGCTCCACCACTATAAGTACCTTTTTCTATCTGAGCACGAGTTGCTGTCTGTATTATTGCAAACGAACTGCCTAAGGAAGTACCTTTGGGCATCTTCGCTCATGCTCCTTTTCCTTCCTCGGAGTCACATAATTAAATGATTGCAAGAATATCTATAAAACGTATGGACTACCAAAAATATAAGAATAAAAACTTCAGTGAATATTAGTTGATGAACTGTAGTGCATATTACTAATGCCGCTAGAGAATATTATTACTATTAACTAGACACATATTACATATAAAGGGATTCTCCTCTTTATATAGCAGTCTGTAATATGGCAGGGAAAAAGAAGACATTGTTAAAACTCTGCTTTAGCCAAGTCAACTTTGTTTCATGTCACATAGAAGGAATAATGCTTATGGCACTGGAATCTATTCAGAATAAATGGTTCTTTAGTGTTCGCAAAAGCCCCAATTACACTCTGGTGTTTCATTACCTGTAAAAGCCATTTATTACCCTGGATACACCTCTGCTATGAATGTAATCCCTTAAACAATGCTCACAGACAGGCTAATAAGTAGGATAGTCAGAATTAAAGCAAATGCCTCAAGCTGTTACCTAGCCTTTATTACTTGGATATTGCAGCCATAACAGGTGAAATTCACTTCCGTCTAGAAGGGCAGAGCAAGCTCTATTCAGCACATAAACCTTAGGTTTTTTGTGAGACTAATGCAGGCTTCATGCTAGCACTGAGCAGACACAAATTTCACCAACGTGCATAAAACCTCCTTGTCCCAGACCTTCTGTAGTGCTTAGCCCAAGCATAGTGTGCGTTAAGGTTCAACAGGAATGTTATCTATCCCTTCCCCTTCGTCCGTTTTACACTTGCTGTTTTTTCTAATGACTTTCCTTTTTAAGTTTAATGAAATAAATAAGAAACTATGCAAATGCAGGTTTTTATTTTTCAGAGGGGGGGTGGTGGCTGTCATGTTTTTAAATCCTCGAGGAGATAACATCCTGGAAAGAAATGTCATTACCATGCATTTCCATATCAAGATGAATGAACCATATGAGACAAAGATTTTCTCTACAGAAGGAGAGAATCTCAAGCTGTTAACACGTCATTTTTGTTTCTGTTCATTAGCTTCTGTGGAAGCTGACAAATATGTTTTTAATGATGCTTAAAAATAATGTTCTGCCCTGCATCTTTGAAGGATTCTTCCTTTCAAATTCACTGTTGTGCTAATAAGGTGCTGAAATCTTGACCTGAAACCATAAGGCTTTAGTGCAGCACATGCTTCATTGAAGTTTTAATGGGAATATTTTCTTGGGACTGCAATGGCAAGTTAAACAAACTATTTATTGACAAGGAAAGCAAGACCTTGTGGCGTGCTAACAAATTACAAAATCTGTTGAGTTAGAAGTAGAAAGCGGGGTAGATCATGCACATTCTACACTAAGTAAATAGGATCGAGGGAAAGTAGAGCCTTCACGAGGTCACCTAGTTCAGCCCTCTGCTCAAGAGAGGATTGTTCCCGACTGACCCATACCAGCCACGTGTCCGTCTAACCTGCTCTTGAAAAATGTCCAATGATTGAGATGCCGCAGTATCTCTGGCAGCCCATTCCACTGGTTGACCACCCTCATAGTAGGAAACTTCCAGCTAACCTCCATCCTAAATTTCCCTTGTTGAAGCTTCTAGTCCTGTCCCCTATGATCACAGAGAAAAACCCATCCCTGTCCTCTGTAATCGTCCTTCAGATATTGAAGACTCTTATCAAATCACTCCTCAGTCTCAGTAACCCTAGCTCTTTCAGCCTTTCCTTTCAACTCTCGTCTCCCAGGCCCCCGATGGTCCTTGTTGCTGTGCGCTGGACTCTTTCCAATCTGCCCACATCCTTCTTGAAGTGCGGGGTCAAAACCTGGACACGGTGCTGTAGTACAGACTCACCAGTGCCGAACAGAGTGGAAGAATCACTTCCCTTCATCTGCAAGTGACACTCCTGTTAATACAACCCAGGATGCTGTTGCTTTTTTGGGTTTGTTTTATTTTTTTGCAACAAGAGCATACTGTTGACTTATATTCATTTTATTGTCTAGTGCTACCTCCAAGTCCTTCTCTGTAGTACTGCAGCTAACCAGTCTTTGCCAGTCTGTGTTTGTGCAGGTGGGAAGAGAAAGGGGAGAGAAAGTAGTGCTGGGAAAGGCTTACAAGAACAGAACCCATGGGAACAAAGAGGTCACAAAGAGTGATCCAGGTAATAGGATAAGAATCTGTAGTTCCTGTTTAAAGCACACTTAACACAGTCCATTCTGTGGATGATTTCTAGTTCAACAATTTTCCATTCAAACTGGTTTTCAAAATTTTGCTGCTGGAGAACAGCAATCCTGAGATTAGTGTCCAGGGAGGTTAAAGTGCTCTGCCCCAGATCTTTCTGTCTTTGTCAGATGAGTTCATCCATTGCATCACACAGAGATCTCCCTGCCTGTTTAATGCAGATAGCAGATGGGCTCTGCAAGCAGATGATGGTATATATGGTGCTGGTAGAGCTGCAGGTCAATGACCCTTGGAGGTTATACTCCTGGCTCAATCCAGTGACGGTGTGCTCTGTATTGATGTGTGGGGGACTACAGGCATTTGGGTGCATTGCAAGGCCTGGTGCCCAAGTAGGGATGGGAGTTACTTGAGTCACTGGACTGTGGGGCTGTTTGTAAGCCAGGAGTTTAGAATATGCATTTAATGGGATTTAAAAAATTTAACAAAGACATGCAGCAAAGTTTTGGTAAGATTTTGCACTTAGGACACAATAATCCTATGCACTGGTGCAGGCTGGGGCTGACTGGCTAAGCCACAGATGTGCAGAAAAGGACCTGAGTGTTACAGTGGACTGTAAGCTGAATATGGGACTGCAGGATGCCCCTGTTGCTAAGAAGGCTAACAATATCCTGGGCTGCATGGGTAGGAACATTGCCAGCAGATCAAGGAAGTGATTCATCCCCTCTGCTCAGCACTGGTGAGGCCACATCTGGAGTCCGGTGTCCAGTTTTTGGGCCCCCACTGCAGAAAGAATGTGGACACACTGGAAAAAGTCCATGGGGGATATGACTTGTGAGAAGAGGCTGACAGAACTTGGCTTATTAAGTCTGGAAAAGAGAAGACTGAGCAGGGGTTGAACAGCATCCTTCAACTCCCTGCAGGGCGGCTGCAAAGAGGATGGAGCTGGACTGTTCTCAGTGGTGGCAGGTGACAGGACAAGGAGCAATGAGCTCAAGTTGCAGCAAGGGAAGTTTAGGTTGGATATTAGAAAAAAATCTCTCACTAGGAGGGTAGTAAAGCACTGGAACAGGCTCCACAGGCCTGTTGTGCAATCTCCATCCTTGGGGTTTTTTAAGACCCAGCTAGACAAAGCCCTGGCTGAGATGACCTAGTTGGGTCCTGCTTTGAGCAGGGGGTTGCACTAGATGATCTCCTAACATTCCTTCCAACTCAAATTTTCTATAATTCTATCCATGACTTGGTCCACATAGGTATGTTTTTTTCATTGACAAAACTATGCAATTGAATGTGCTGCAGCTATATCAGTGGAAGCACTTTTATACAAGTATAATTGTACATGCATTATTAATACTTTTTTTGCCACAGAGTGATGAAAAGTTTAAACCAGTAGAACTCACATTTTTGACCCTTGGGCCACATGAATGGTGCACGACTGGTCTATGGGTCAGACCAGGCCCTGCACCACCCCTATGGGCCAGGATTTGGCCCAGGGCCCAAAACTGTCTCCACCCTGCCAAAGCCTACATAGGGCCAAACTCCAGGGGCCCTGCATACTGGGATTGGGCCCCACACTGCTTTGAGTGTCCAATCTAGTGTGCAGGGCCATGGCTCCTGGGACCACTTGCAGGATCCATGGGGTTTTAACCATTGTGACAGAAGTAACAGTGGCCTCTTCGGCATCTAGAAGCAAAATATACAGTATTTTACAGGTGATTTCTCCTCTACAACATTTCTTCTAGAGCAGTTTGGAAAAACAAGCAATGCAATAAAGCACATTGAAGACTATCCACCAATATTCTGGCTTCCTTCGTTTTTCTCTGAAAAATCAGTTTGGAGGCAAACTCTATCAGGAAAGACTTGTGTCAGTGTGACCTAGCTCATGGATGAGATATGTATTACTGTCAAATTCAGTCTGGAATGACATGCAGCCTTTGTCTCGTTCTGCTTGTGGCATTTATTTATTTTGAATGCTCTCCTGATTGCAAAAGGTGGCAAAATGGGAAAACTGCATTTTCAGTAACATTGGGTGGCGTGGGGAGGAGGGAAGGGGAGGAATTATTTAATTAGCTCATCTCTTCCCTAAGGCCACCACTGAGCAAAGTGTTTAAACACAGTGTAAAACCATCTCCATTTGGTAAAAAACATATAGGCCCATGTTTAAGTGCTTGGCTGAACCAGGTTCAAGATTGTGATGAATGAATCATTAGAAGGAAAATCATTCAGACTGGGTCACAGCTGAGCTTGTGATGTTAAAAATATAATGCTAGAGAGCTCTTCAGGAAAGTACAGTCTGCCTGCTTTGTACACGTTACACCCAGAAATGGATGTAAATGGGTGGTTTGGGCCTGCACCAAACAGCTTGCACAAAGGGAGGCTACTTTCCACCTGTTTTGGGGCGTAGCACAAACAGAGCGGGTGTGCTATGCTTCACTGCAACACAGCATAGTAGTCCTTTGATGGTGTGGACACACCCAGAGCTCCGAGGGAGGAATTCATTATATGGGTAACCTCGCTATATTTAAACTGGCCATTGCTTTCTGTGGATAAGCAGCAAACAATGAGAAGTACCTCCTTTCTCAAAAAAAGCCATCAGTCTGTTTTCCCTCAACAGCTCCCACACGTTGCTTTTCATGTACACAAGGATCTGATATTTTTTTCTTTGACGGAAAGAATAATAAAACAGAAGCTGAAAAAGCCAAGGGGCCACCACCATTTTGGGTGACAATCTGAAAACGGGGCCCTTTTCCTTCCCTCCCCCCATGCCCTCCGCTCCATCAAACCTTCACAAGTTTTATCAAAAGATAAAAACAAAAAACCAAAAAACCCAAGAGGAATTATGAAGTCATTCAAGGATCTGCAATGGAGCTAGCCAAAAATAGGCTGTGATCGCTTATCAATCTCATAGCAGATATGTCAATTCTTCTCTAGTTTAATTAAATACTGCCTCTATACATTCACTGCTTTCCTTGCCAATGAAGAGTGTGGCTGGTTGTAAGATCATTAGACTTTGGTCCCTATCACTCTTTTTTGCAGGAGTTTCAACAAGTCCTTATCTTCCCCCACCCCCAGGCTAATGCTTTCAAGTTTGAATGAAAGCTGAAGAGGACCCTATCAACTTCATTGGCCTTAGATTAATTCCTTAAAGATTTGAAGAGTGGATTTTAAGTTGGAATATAGAGTTCTAGCTAAAAGCCCAATAAGTGCATGCAACTCATTCACTATTATTATTTTTATAGCATTAGAGATGGGCTCGGTGATCTGCAGGCATTCTTGCAACTAAACATAATGGTACTCATAACAGCAGTATCTGAATACATTGATTGCTGGTTTAAAATTCTTCTTAGCACCAAGCACGTGGATAGATAAAATCCTTAGACCTGTTTTAAATTATACCAGTTTACTATGTGCCAAACTGAACCTGACTCATTTAATCTTTTCATTCCTTTCATGGGTACAAGTGAAGATAGGCTCTCATAATTTTAACCTCCTGCCATTTCTTTTCTTTTTTCTTATTTGATGCTTACTTTTAGGATAACAAAGGGGTGTCATTTTCCCCACAAAGATGGTGTTGCTGGCCTGAAAAGGCTGAAAACCATTGTTCCATATTAACATTTGGATAAGCTTAGACCTATACCCTCACTCCTTCAAGGCAGCACATGATCGGTCCCCAAAAGACTTAAATACCCAACTTCTGATGGAAAAGGACAGCAACTCTTGAAATGCAGTAAGCCTCAGCCTTAAATTAAAATAAAGTCAGTCTGGCCTAGCTAAACAATATTTACAGGTTTTGAAGGTATGTCTTCTTTTTTTTTTTTAATGAAGACTTGAGCAAACACAAGAAATCTTTCCAAAAATTCTTTCTGGGGACTTCCTTCAAGACTTGTCTACATAGGAAAGGTACACTAGTATCAAGACAGAATTAAATTAAATTACTAGTGTAAAGATGGAATTAAATTCAAAGCTGTATGTATACTGGTGTAACTCTCGTGCTGTAACCCTTTGGTTCATATTCCCTTTCCATAGCAAATAGTATCGAGGATACAAGCTCCCAGTTCACTCCTCTCTAAGTATATGGGTAGCCCAGTATAAAGGAAAGTATGTTCAAGAGACTTTTTATCTCCTTTAAATTATTTATCTAGCACACTTCTGAGTGCTGGTGAAGATGTTTATACCGGAGTCTGTTTTAGATTGAAGATGCTCCTGAGGTCACTTTCTGTTGGAGTCTCTTCTGGCAGAGGATGATCTGGCCTTTGGACTGATATATTTAGAACCGTCTCTTCCAGCTCCCTGCTGCTTGGAAGGTAGAATTAATTTACTGGAAGGTAAGATGTGCTGCTAGTCACAGGCAGTGTCACTTTTTCCTTCTCTCTGTTTTTCTCTTTTATTGATTCAACTTGCCCTTCTATGGAGCTGGCCCCTCTGAAAGAAATGTCAGTCATATTCTCACAAATCCTTCAAGCAAGAATTAGAGCCACAAAGTAAACTGCTGAAGAGAAGGCAAGGCTGCTGAATACAGACCACCTTCCCTAAGAAGTCAATGACCAGCACTGGGCGTGGGAACAGCTACAGCCTGGTCTAGGATCACGATAAAATCTCCCTCACATTTAGCAGACGTTTGCTCAGACTCATATCCATTGTATAGGGAAAAATTGCTTAAATTCAGGCAGAGATCTTCCTAAAATTCAAGGAGATTCAGATGCATTATTCTGGCTCAGACTCACCTCAGCTGCTTCTATCCCTGTGAAGGTTTGAATGCCATGTATTCAAAGACAAAAGTAAGGAGTGTTCAAAGAAAGGACCCAGCAGTGGCAAATACGTTTTTATTTCGGCACATGGAAGAGCAGCAAGACAGAAGCCGGGCAGGTATACATTCATTGCTGCTTCTGCGGTATTGATGTTCACTGCTGCCGATGGCATTTACATGGAAAGCCTAAAATTTGGCTTTTCTATGTGAATATAGAAGAGATTTCCCTTGAAAACATTATTGCAGTTTAAGTCAATGTTTGTCTGTGGGGCTTATTTGATGTCCGGTTGTCCTGTTGAGATCATCTTTTAGGACGTAAAAAAATTTGAATAAATTACTCTCACCGCGAGGAGTCAGGTTGATTCTTGCTGGTGATTTCTTTCTCTCGTGAACTGCTATAGTTCCATCATGTTTTCAGCCTCTTACAATAGCTACCATTTTATTTAGAAAGGGGGAAAAAAATCCAAGCCTGCCTTATTTAGGTTTCCAAATGCCTTCTCTCTAAAAATGAGAACAAGACTCTTAAGGCTTTTGTCTTTAAAAAAACCCAAAAAACACCATACCAGAAACCTGACATTTTTCCAGCTTCATGTTCCTTCTCCCAAAGAGTGACTTCATTTCCAAGCCATGGTGGGGGGTTCAGCTACAATGTAATCTATGGTACACAAGGTCTAGACGGTGCATTAAAATGCAATAATTCTACACACTTTGATTTATGTGCCATTGCTTAAGGCAAAAGCATCATGCATCTTATTTGTCTTCTCCCCTGCAGCTATTAATTTAGCTAGAAGATTAAAGAATGTGAAAATCATCTGTGCTTACCTGAAAGTTTCCTCTCTTTGAAAAATGAGGTTGACATTTGTTAACCGTGGATCTTTGCCCTGCTTGGAGAACCGGGATCTGAGAGAGATGCTGGCCCCTGAGATCCAATGACCTCTAGCGCTAAAGCTTCCAGCCACTTAAAACACAGGGACTTGTTATGGCAAAACAGAGCTTTTCACTCTTGTTGACTTTCAGGGCAAGTTGGATACTTGAAAACTTCCTCCCTAGCTCTGTCATAGGGAAACAGACAACAAGGATTAAGTTCTTTGCTTTGGTTTTTCTCTTTTGTAAACTTGGAGCGGGGGTCCAGTTCTGTGGACCCAGCTACTTGAAGAAAGGAAATTTTCAGGCAAATATGGATTTTTTCAAACAAAGTATCTATGAGGAAAGGTCTCTAAATCCTAACTCTGGGATTTTTGGAACAATAATGATTGGGGAAAGGAGTGTTGGATTATTTAACGAGTAACCTTTTTGTTTTTATTGCCTCTCATTTTTCTACTGAGTTACCTGCACTCTTTTTCCAAGTGATCATACTCTAATTTGTGGATGCACTAACCATCTGGGCTGGTAACCATGCTGACCCCATTTTCTTTCTGCAAGGTATCTACACTTTTTCACCGTAACCCTCCTCTGTACTATGGAACTTGATTTTGCTTCTTTCATCATTTACTGAGGGATGGCACAAAAGCAAAGAGGTTTGCGGTCCTGTGCGATTTAAGAATACTTTGATTGATTTTCACACATTTAGCTTGGGAGATATTTTCTTTAGAGTGCCCTGATCAAGAAGAGAATAAGGCTGGAGCGATCTTCTGTATCCAATGGCTGCTGATTATATGTAAACAATAAAAACCAAAGCCTGCGCGAGCACAACCTTTTCCTGCTGGAAATTGTAATGCTGGGCTTCATAGGAAAATGTTCAGACTCACTCTGCAGGGAGGGGTAACAAAACCACTGCTCCCTCGCAAGCTCGGCTCATTTCCACCCCACGCACTGGTGACTGGAGCTCACTTCCTGTTACCAGAAGGAATTTCTTCTATGGAAATGTTGCCTGTCCCATAGAAATCTCATTCAGTCATCCATGGGACAAAACAAGCATCTAAATTCACTGCAACAAAACCTTGCATTATTACACACCACAACCACGATGGCCTATATACTCATCATAAAAACTGATCAACTAACTAGAATCAGAATAAGGCCAAAAGGAAACTGAGGTAAGCTTGATTATGTCCAACACTTTGGCCTTAGCTGCCCTGAAAAATAAGGCCTTAAACAGAAGCTTATAAATCAAATCAAAATTCTTAATGTTCTGGAAGTGTCCTGCTCTATGAAAATGTAGTCTTTTCCAACTGAATTGGCTTGCAGTTAAAACCATAACTATGAAATTGCAAATGTTGTATAGATCAAAGGAGTGCTTGTCCAACATGAGCAGAAACCAATTACATAATTGTCTAGTTGATGTTTCCATTAGTCAATTTGAAGGTAATTTACAGATTCATACCCAGAATCCATTCATGGCCCATTTTGGGGATGTCTGGAATCAATTGTGTAGGTTTTGCTTTCAGTGTCCTTTTCTGCCCCTCCTTCTTACAAATACCACTCTTCTCTATATTTTTCAACAACATACTTACAACCATAATATAATGAATTTACTTAGCATTACTTAGGTATTACACACCACTTAGAATATGATTTTTCTACTTATCAGAAATAACCTGATCTCTTGGGAGAAAATGTTAACAAGTTAATAAAACACAGGAGCAGAATTTGCCATGCCAGACTCCTGTCCCATCAAAAAAGGCGCCTGTACACTTCTTTCACATTGGGTCGGGCCACTGGCTTATTAATCCCTTATTTGCTAAGAATTTGGTCCTGCACATCACACAGAACCGGTTGCGGTTCAGGACCAATGCCAAGTCCTCTGTGACTTCAGTTGTCTTTGCTCTGATCCTACTAGGGCTGACTTGGTACCAAGAGCAAGAGTTGGCTGAATATGTTAAGTCTTATGAACACTTTATACTGAGGCCTATATCATATCATAAGATGCATAATTAGATATAGATGACCCTCTATCTGTACAACGGGGGCCTGTACAGCTGCAAAATCTTCCCTAATGGACTTTGGCCACCTGCTCAGGGCTTCCCAGTGTAACGCAGAAAAGGTAAGGCAGCGCCTTTCTCTCCTTTTATAAAGTGCTTATTGAGCTGTGCAACACTTGAGAAACAGAATCATGAACACACACACACTATTCTTCTCATATACCACTCAAGTAGGTGTACAGGTAACTGTATGTCACAACCTTTGCTCAATACAAGATTTGTTGAGAAATAAAGAAATTGGACAACTTACACATCTGCTGAATATAATTTAACCAATTCCACAATATTAATAGCAATTAAGATATGTCACCCTTATTTCCAGAAATCAATAAGAGATTATTTTGGAAAAAGACAAAATACCCTGCCTAATTCCAAGTCAAGAATGCTTTGCTGAAAAAACCCCCAAAACACTTTTTTAATTTCAGTGCAGCAGTTAAGTTATGCCCTGGCTCTTCTGATTATAACTACTCTTCGTGGAGGTGTGAGTGACTTGTATTATATATCAAAGACAATTCCTTCCCACCTGAAGGGAGAATACAAACTGGAAAAGTAATAGAAGAAAGCCCCAGAGATCAAGGGACATACCTCTACTTAATTACATTTCTGAAAACTCTTCTTCAAAAGCACATCCTTGGTTTGTGTGTAACCAGTTTAAAAGGAAGAGACCAGTCCCATTGTTTTTCTGTAGATGTAGCATGCACAAGACACCCTACGTACCTCACCAAAACGTAACACACCTTACCTTAAGGACCAGTTTAAAGAAATACTTTGCCTACCTCTTCTCTTTATAGACTTTTAGAAACTACCCTGCTAACGGCTAACTCTGTTGTTACCTGCTATGTTATAAGGTCTGTTCAATATATATTACAAAGATGGATATAATGCTATAATAAATGAAAGCTATTTAGTTAGTTAGGCCGGGGGTGGGAAGGTGGCTAGTGTAGAGCTGCAAAGGTGCCTGAGATGCCAGCAGACAGTGACCTAACATGAATCAATAACAAATCTGGTACAGAAATTGGATGCACAGGTCTAACCTAAATCAAAAGTTTGAGTGCATATTAGCCCAGGTCCATCTTAGACTGGGTTCTCTCATTTTTATACCAGTCTATGTGCACCGAACTTCTGTTTTGTTACAGATGTAGTCTGGTTTTCAGACACTTAAACCAGTTTGTGTGTAATGTCTGTACCTGGCCTTAGCAAAGAGGAGGTTTAGATCCTGATTGTATGAAGTGTTAGAATAGATTTAAAGTGAAGCACATGCTTTATCCTATCTTTTGTAAACTCTGTGGGACACGGATCATCTTTTGTTCTGTATTTCATTTTTACAGTACCTAGCACAATACATGGCATGTCCATGACATGTGGGCCCTAGGCACCATGGTAATACCAATAAGTAATTGGAATATTTAGCAAAGCACGTGCTTAACTTTAAATGAGGATTCTCACTGATAACATATGCTCAAGTGCTATATGGAATAGATTTAAGCAGATGCATAATTTATGCATGTCATTAAGTGCTTTGTTGAATCAAGGCCAAAAAGAAGGAGGTCTTTCAGATCACCCTTCAGCCTTGCATGTCTTTGGCTTACACATTTTTCCAGAGGTGTGCTCATCTCTGCAGTCCATTACTTGCATATGGTCTATAGATTTCTCACTTACTCAGTTCAACTGCTAGATATTTTCCTCCCTTTAATACTTAGAATACTGGCATTTTTCAGATTAGCAGCCAAATAAAAATTCTTAGTAGTCATATTAAGTATATATATATATATATGTGCAAAGTCTCAGTTTCCAGGAAGTTTAAGGTATAAATTATAAAGCCTACACTAAATGGCAGCACAATTCAGATGGTGTGCTGTGGCACTGCACTATTTGGCAGGAAGGTATACAATTTACATGTACTTGGGTGGAATATAAAATTCTGATTAGGATGACTATAAAAAGGATTATGCTATCTTGGCTTTAAATTTGATTGTAGAGGTTTTAATTACATTAAAACGCTAAGTTTCCACAATAATTGCACATTTTTTATTAGGATCTCAGTTGTGTGTTTACAGATTGGTACAACTGTTTTACAACATAAATGAGCCTGTAGTCCCTCAGGAAGCTTTGGAAAATAAGGTCCTTCACAATGATGCATTCGGAGTGAGCAGAAGTTAAAAATACATGCACAGAGAATTATATGTGAGAAGACACTGACTTTAATGACAATGCTTCGGGCCCAATGGGTGCCAGTATCTGACCTCCATTGTAAGATGCTGTCCTGACTCTAACAAAACAAGGAAATTCATGTGAATTAAGAGTCAAAATTATACCTGAACTGTCTTTGATCAGCTTAATTATCCTGAAAATGTCAGACATTAACAACAGGCGGAGAACCTTTATTTTTCTCTCCAGTACTTGTAAAACACTAGTTAGAGGCGCTCCATCTGAATGCCTGCTGTGATGCTGCAGTTTCCAACAATAAATAGTTCTTGACCCAAAAGATTTCCACCTGAGCAGATCTGTTCCATTACTTAGACACTATTATTAGTCTTGGAGGGCATCTGGGGACTACTTAATGGGCAGATCATTGACCCAATGGAGAGCTAGGCCAGTACAGATGCTGTTTCGTATGCAGGCCTAATTGCTAACTGAGGATGGATTAACTCATATTTTCCTGCAGGGTGAGCCTATTTGAACATTGTGTGTTTAACAGTTCACTGGAAAGGTTTGGGGTTGGTACTCTGCTTAGAAAATACCACAGGGGGAAGAACGAATGCAAGGAATTGGGGAAAAACCCCCTCCCAAAACATAAGATGAAGAATCCTACATATATAACACATAAGGAGGGTATCCCTTGGGAAGTGAGTGGGAATCTTCCTTCCCTAATCCAAAACCCAACTCATTCAATTTTAATTGATCCATAGGGTCTGAAGGATTAAGGAGGGTGGAGGTGACAATAGAAGATCTAGACTTTAACCAGTTTGCAAACCTGTCCAAAATCTTCTTCGTGGCCTTTGTGAATAAGATCCAGCTTTAAGAAAGCTTATAAGTTAAAGACCTTGGGTCTTTACACCCATACAGGTAAGGCATGGGCCATTTTCACTGGTTATTATATATGTAGTAGCATTATTATGGCACCATTTCTCAAGGGCTACTCATCAAATATTTAGTTTCTGGATCATTAAGTGGAAGTACTGGGTAGTGACTGCTAAATGCAAACCTCAGGATGCTCAGAGAAGCAGCCAGAAATGTTGAAACCCACATCAATCTTCAATTCAGAATTTCCTAGGAGCTTTTCAAAGACCCTTGGGCAATTAGGCTGGCCCCCCTGGAGAGAGATTCTCTCTCCACAAACTATCCAAAGGACCTTTACTCGCAATGCTTCTTATTTAATCTCAGGTTCCCATTTCCATTCCAATCCCAGAGATAGGAGAAAGATTAATATTATTTTGAGGATTCTCAAGTTTTCTAACCCCAATCAAGGCTTAGGGTCACTTCATCTGAACAGATACATTGGTCACCTAGCTTCAATATACGGGACAGAAGATCAGGTTATACATAAGGAGCCGGAGACACAGATCTATAATAGTCTGTCAGCAATTCACTAACAACTCTGGGTCCTCTCTGCCAGACAAAGGTATTCACCCAAAGTAGTAAAGGTTTTGTTTTTATCATAAAATCAGTTAGGAAAAGAGTTGCTCTATCTCATTGCTATTTCTCTCTCAGTATCTTCAGGCTTATAGTTTAGTTGGGTAAGGTCAAAGAAACTGAATAGGGACTTTGAATTATTCTTTCTCTGGAAAAAAAAAATCATAAGTGCAGAAACTGATTATTTCCATATGGGCGAAAGGAACTAAGATCATGCAGGGGTGATCATCAGCTGCTAGCGAAAATTACTATCAAAACTATTTTTAGGAGAGGAAATAGAGGTTTCCTTCACTTTATGCTGTAATTACGTTCCTGGAAAATGGCGCATAACTCAAACTTGCAAAGAGGGAACCCACTTTACAGTGTAACAAACAGGCATACGTTCCAAGACCTCGACTGTACTGATGGGACGCTGCACCGCTTCTGGGGCAGCTGCAGCTCCTGAAGCGCGGGTACCAGCTGCCCTGAGCAATGACCATGGATGCTGCTTCCGGGGGCTTCATGGCTTACAGCTCCTGGGACATTGTGCTGATAGGGCCGGACCAGGCCGAGCTGCAGGGGCCAGCGTTGCAGCCCAGCCTGGGCACCACCACCCGGCTCAGCCCCTCAAATCATTTTTTCCTCCTCCGCCAATGGCATTACTTCCACAATACACTGCACAAAGTTGCTGACTGCGGGCTTCCACCACACCGATCGGATAAGAGTGAATTTACCTCACACAACAAATTTTTGGTATAAAGAGGGTCATCACATAAGAGTGAATTCGCAAATCCAGAACCTGCATAGAGTGAGGGAAACCTGTACATTCAACAAAATTCAAGCACACACACAGGGTGTCCGCTTTGCTCCAAGTTTTTTGATAGTTTGTTCCTTTTTTAAAGAAAACTGAAAAATGGGAACTATTAGAAGAAAATATTTGCTCTGTACTAATTCTTTCTGAAAGCACAAACTCTTTCAAGCCACTTTTGTATGCACAGCATGTGTTCCTTGCATTTCTGCCAGTGTGTGGTCATGAAAAATGTATATCTATCTATCTATCTATCTATATATTTGTGTGTGTATATACATCACACACACACACACACACACACACACACACACACACACAGAGAGGTAACCCCTGCTTAACGCTGTTTCACATAGCACTATTTCACTACAACGCTCATTTTAAATTGATACCTTATTCCACTTAGCACTTAGGGAGTTTTGATAATGTTCGTAGTCACCATCATGGGTCATTAAAAAGACTTGCAGTCGTCATTTTGGGTTGTCAAAAATTTTCGGCTTCACTTAACACGTTTCATTTCGTGCTCAGTTTTTCAGAAACCAATTAAGAGCACTAAGTGGGGGTTGCCTGTATATTATATATACATATAATTTTGCAAGACTGCACAGTAGCAGAAGTGGAATATATATTCATGGATTATATATATATATAGCTCTCTGTCTATATATATAATATATATATAGAGAGAGAAAGAGAGAGATAGACATATACAAATATACAAATTCATATTTAGACAACATTCAAAATGGTATGTATGTGCATATATAGTTTTGCATCTCATAAATATGAATATTAATATACTGCACACATTATCCATATATCATTTGTATAGTAGATATATAACCAATACGTATAGTCCATATATGCCATGTTAATCCATTTTACACACGGCTATCGACTGGTCTTGAATACATATTTGACATACTTATAATTTGATCAGGTTTGAGTGAGTTTTCACAAGCATGGGGGAGGCACACTCCTGATACCAGGACAAACCTTCATACCTGAGGCATGAAATAACTCAGTTTGAATGATTAATGACTGCTAAATTGGACATAATACCAACAAATGAAAACAAGGAAATTCAGAGTAGCTTTAACTATAGGTGGCACTGCCAATTCGTCAGCCTGTAACACGAACACTGCACATGGGCACAAGCTTTCTCTCCCCATCACAAACTGTCCCCTGCCCCCTCTGGTCCAAGGATTTCTAGCAACTACCACTAAATGGTTTAAGCAACTGAAATTATGCATACTCTTAACACTGGGAATTTTTTTCCTTCTGTCTTAACATGACCCACACCTTGCGCATTAGCCACCTTCTTGGGTGAACTTATGGTGCAGGAATAAGACTGGGCATCAGGAGACTTGCATCACTTCCCGCTTATGTCAGTATTTCCATGAGCATCATAGAAATGCACATTCACCAAAGCGATGCCATACACCTCAGAGCTGGGAAACACCAGTGTGAGGCTCCGCTCTGGCTTGCGAGGCACTCCAAGCTTGCATTAAGGCTTGTTTTTACCACAGCACACTTCATCAAAATATAGTTATCCAAATGGAAGATACATTTCAGGAAAGCTGCAGTATGCAACAGGTTTTCATTTACTCCAAATGACAGGACTCTGTCGTCTGAGTATCCACCGCTTCTCACACCAAGGCCTGGTATTTCCACTCGCACTCTCATCTTGTTGTGTTCACCTGTATTTTGTGTGCCATCACGAGTTCTGATGGACTGGAGTCCAAATCTGGTTTATCCAGGGAACAGGTTCAGCTCCAGTAGCAGCAGTGCCCACTTACCCCAGGCCTCCTTCACCCTATGGCTCCACCCGTTCCCATATTGCACACACGGCAGGTTGGCTGAAGTGGAACAAGTGCTACCAAGCTGCTGCAGAAATATTAATACTCCCTTCTGCTCTCTGAAGAGCAGCAGGAAGAGGGTGGGAGACAAACAGAACACTAATGAGAGAATGAACTGAAACACAAGTATCAATTTTAAGAGGATTAAGTAAAGCTCTCTCCCCCAGGGACTTCAGCAGAAACTTTTCCTGGTTGGAACGATACTGTACGAAAAGCAATTAAATTTTTTTCCTGGCATTTATAAGCGATAAAAGGGGCATCGGACAGGTTCAGAGATCAATTGTCAGGTCCCCTGAGTGATGAATGCTAACGTGAGGCGGGAGGAGATGAGAAATGTTTTTTCCCTAAAAACAAAATGGATTCCTGGTAGCAGTCCTCCGTATCTGTAACAATTTCTTGACTTAAGGACCAAGTATCAGAAACAGCTCCTTGTCCTTCCTGTGCATCTTCTCCTCTTCTGTTCCCTTGTCCTTCCTCGTGCTCCCCAAGTTTCTTTGAAAGCTGAATCCCATTGCTTGAATGGAGCAAGGTGATGGCACCACATGAAGAACTCCCAAATTGCTCGGAGGACGGGAGTTTTCAAGAAGTCTCAATTCGGTTCCCATGGAGGAGTGGGGGGAGAGGGCTACTACCGACTTACATGGATTCAGAATCAGGGCAACACTGAGTGAAAGATCACATGCTGGATTTATTTGAAAAGCTAAAAGGTAACTTCTTGAGGCCCAAATCTAGACTGAGGCAATGGCGGCTCTTTAAAAAGGCAGCTTCTCAACATGTTCAACTTAAAAGGAGCATGTGGATACAGAGAATGTAATACTTTGGTCTCAAACAGCTTTCAAGTACTCTGCAAAGACAGACATCATTCCCTTGGTTTCTGATAAGGAAATGGCTGTCTAGGCCAGTTTGGTGATTTGCAACTGCAGTCTGGTCGCTTAACTAATCTGCAGTTAAGTTAGGCAGAGGACCCAAGACTTCTGACGTCCTAGCACACACTGTTATCTGTGTGTACATGTGACTTGTGTGCATCAACTAAAAATGAAGAGAATCTTAAAAATAGGAGCTGCTTGTACCAACTAATTGTGCTATGGTATTCAGAACGGATACTAGTTCAAATGATTTTCTCTGTCTCACAAAACCTGCCGTGTGGCTTCTATAGCATGATGCATTGATCTGAGACGTCTTTAATGACCCTAAAAGCTAAATGATTTTTGTGGAAAAAAAAAAAGCTGAAATGTCCTATGCTTCAAGTCTTTTTTGTTGTTGTTTGCATAAACTCTATCTACACTGACTGTCTCCTTGCTCACAGTCTAATTAATGCATCACTGAGATTTTTAGGGTTCTTGCAGGTTATTAGAGAGATTTAAAAAAAGGAGAGAAATAGACAATAGAAGGAGAAAGACATAGCATAACAAAGTGAAAAACTGAAGCAGTGCTTTTCAAACGTGTCACAGTTTGCACCGGGGAAGCTGTTCAAGCACCGTCTCCCTTTTAGAAGGGTTCATTCGAATGCATCCTACAAACAGAAAACAAATTCACCTTTTGGTTGGGGGCAGCAGGCAAATCTTAGACCAGGTTCCACCACTTTTAAACCAGTCTACATGCACAGAACTTCTGTAACTGGTATAAACAGGTTTCTGATCACCAGTAAAAGTGTAGTATAAATGCTTGTACCTAGCCCTAGTGTTTGGAAAGGTCTTCATCTTGAAAACTGCAAGAAATGTCCCTCACTGTTTCAAAATGCTATGGCCTTTGACACCCAAAGCCTGTTCCCTTTCAACATGCCTGTTTTTGTAGCAGACCTCTGGTCCCACGCAGTTCTGGGGGCAATTCCTTTAAAGGCCACTTGCTTGAATTGCTGCTCCAATGCAACAGCACAGACACAGAGTAATCTTACTCCAGGTGAGAAGCAAAGTCTGCTCCCATAGCCAGAATTCGCTAGAAGTACAACAGGGGTGGCCAGTCCTCAGCATTTGTGCTGTAAGCGGTTTGGGCAGCCCTTATGCCTGGCACACAGCATATTGGGGCAGAGGTGGGGAGCAAGGCTTAATTTGTGGCACACTTGAACTTAAGTTGTGGCACTCATCCTGAAAAGGTTGGGAACTACTACACAAGACCATCCAGTACCTCTTTTGATAGCGCATTTTAATGCACTCAGTATGAAATCTGGTTAACAATGACAGCTGGGAAAAAAGGGGGGGGGGGGACTACTTAATGATCTCCACCAGGTGTTATTTTCCTTTCTTTTTTTAATGGACTAGTGGAAAGCCACTATGATGAGCCTAATCATTTAATGCAGAACAGTCTGAAATCTGTAGCTAGAATTAAAATAAGCTGAAGTCAAGAAGATCCACTGTTGACATACATTTATTCAGCTATTACTGCTAGATTTTAGACCTATTTTTTTAACACTGCTATGCCTCACAGTAATCGGTACAATTAAATATTCAATGAATAAAAAAACCCAGTGTCGCTTTCAAACAATGACGGTGGTTTTTACAAGTACAACACATTTAGTTCCTAATAAAAAATAGCAAACTCCTTACACTTGAGAAACAAAGCTCCGTCGTTTGTCTCCATGGTTTATTGCTTGCATACCTGTAGTTCTTGGAGTTACCAACTGAGAATGGGTCCCATTGTACTAGGAACTGCAGAAAAGAAGGGACAGTCCCTCTTCCCATATAAAAAAAAAAAGACAGGGCATACAAGTATTATCATCTAAAATGTACATGCAAGGGAGCTGATCCACAGAGATTTCCCCAAGGGTGGAACTGAAAAAAAAAACAACAACCCCAAAACAAGACATTGAGAATTAAATGTCTATTCCTTCATTTGTGCCTGGAAAAATCTCCTGTTCACCCAGGACCGGGACTTGGGAGAACTGGGCTCTAGACAAAGACAACCGTGCCTCCTCCTAGTGCATTCAGACTTCTAAATACACCACTGTTTACACTTGACATGTATGGCCAGTGCCGCTTCTTACACAGCTCCCAGGTGAGCATTCATTCCTCTGCCCCTACCCAAGAGTTAGGCCTACCAGGAACACAGGCTCCTCCACAACAAGATGACTGAAGCCTGGACGGTCCTTGATTATATTGCTGTGGCAGCAGGTATTGGAGGCAATGTTATAAAGGTTCATCAGATTTCCTTTTTATCAGCAAGCAATATTCAGCCTGAGACACTGCTCTTCTGATGTCCTATGAAGCTTGTTTCTATTTGAGAGACCGGAAGCAAGCAGCAGGCAAGTGTGCCATGATGCTACTATCTCGAGTCAACTCGTGAGCTAAACTTGCTGTCTGGGAACTGGACATTGGTGTCTTTTCTGCAATTCCTGAGCAAGGGTATAATCTGCATGCATTTTTTGCAACCATGTTGAATGGATATTAAATAAGCAAGGGATATAGTCAGATGCTGTATCACAGCTTTTTTCTATATAACAAAGCTACCTACCTGACTCCAGACTTCTGATACTGCCTGGCACAGAACAACTACCATTTATACATTACGCCTAGGCACAACAGAGCCCCAAACCAGCTGGCATGTAGGTACGGCCACAATATATATGCTAACAAATTATTTCTGCTCCAGATACAGTATTTCAATTTATTCTATTCCAACAGAAATCCCTTATTGAGAAAAGCAGCCATGAACATCTGGTTACCTTAACAAGCATCAGAGAAAGTCTTTATTAAAATAAAAACTGAAGTTAATTAACTAACTGATAAAATCCTTTGTTCCAATTGCTTTAAATCCAGAAGAATTTTTTTCTGGTTCACAGACCAACTTTATTCAGTTCTGGTTAGTATATCAAAGTGATGTATTCTGCTTACAAATTCAAGGCAAAGCACATTTATCTATTATAGAAAGAGAATGGATTTACATTTAAATGCAGCTAATAACTCAGTTCAATAATCAAAGTAGTACCATCTGAGCAAGTGCATCTGTGTTTGGCATTAATATAGCCCCCTAGATTCACACTGCACATATTTTTTTCATGATGGAGGTGGGGAACCATAGTAAAATGTTTCTTTTTTCCAACTTCAGTTAGCCAGGAACAAGGTTAACTAGAATTTAAAGGCTGTTTGTAAGGTTTATATTTCAGTTAAAAATTCAGAACCAGCAATACATACATCTCCGAGACAAGTCACCACAATAAGAAGATTTTCATTCCAGTTTTTTCTTTTAGAAAGATAATGCTTCAGGAGTGCCAAAAAAAGTTTGGCAACAAATAACATTCCAAGAGCCACAGGACATCTTACTTCTCCACTGTCTTGGGGAAAATTGACAACGACTCAAGCAAAATAGACAAAAGCAAAATAATCTGTAAAATAAAATACATTGCAGCTGAAGAAAGATGAGATAGACTCATTTACATAAAACTATTTTTCTTTGGGCAAGTCTGATCCATATACATTCAGATTTATGTGCAGGCACACTTTAAAAAAAAATCAAAGTAGTTCTGGCACATTGCTAGAGTCAGGGACCTACTCCTGTCACTTTTTTTTTTTTTGTCATGAAGAACCAACAATTCCAGTGACCTTCAGACAGAAACTGGGAATACAACACAATTTCTGAAAGCATCAAACTGCCTATTAAAATAACTATGCAAAGAGTTTCTATGGCAACTTGACTCCATTATTGTCAAAGCTCACTGGAAAAGCAGAGTTGAAGTTGTACAATGCTGAGTGTGGGAGAAAAGGTGCATTTTATCAGACAAGAACAAAGCAAGTGTTTAATGTGTAATGTATTCTCTAAGATGATAAACTCTGAAGACAGTCTTTCTCTTAGCTATTTATGGTAGGTACAGGACACCCATCTCCTCCCTGGTATCTTAGCAAGTACTATGCAAGATCTACTTGCTGGTAGTCACATCTCTTCCCAGACAGGACAAGAAACTAATAATGCAGCCGAAATGTCCTATGCTTCAAAAAGCTCCTTGTTATACTGTGGAATTAACTGCGGGGAAAATCCAGAGCATCTTGTGATTCCAGGTCATCTGCCTAATAAAGAGGCATCTGTCCCTTAAACAAACTCTTGTACTGCATCATTACCTGACAATGCCATAAGAAAGAAAAAGAAAACCAGAAGAGATTGGAAAATGGGTTTATTACTGCATTTTTTAGTTCAGAAAAAATATCAGTGGAAACAGCGGGCATACAGAGAAGGCATGAATGAAGCAAGCAATTTAAAAATTATTTCAGAACAGTGCTTTTCTGAGCTAAACTTGCTGTCCATCCAAATGAAAAACACATGGCCTCTTTAAATAGGATACTTTGGATACCATCATCTTTCTACTACCTTTCTTGAAAAGGAAGGCTCAATGTAGGCTACTCTCAGTCAGTTTTTCTGCCATTTACAAATATGGATAAGAAACTGGGTATATTTACATCAGCCACTGCCATTCACAACTTCTCCCTTCCTGCTTTTCTGTCCAAGACGTTTGCCCCGTGGACGTGTCATATGAAATTTAGGGTTGTAACAAGCCAATCGCTGCATTAACTGACATTACCCAAACTTGCAGATGTAAATGCTGCTAGACCTTTTGGAAGTTCAGATCAAAATGAATCTGCATTCATTCCTTACCCCAAGGCAGAGAATTTAATTTTTTACTAGTTTTTAGGATTTACAAATATTCGCCCAAATCCTCCAGTGAAAACAGGGAAAGCGTGTGAAGCAAGTTAGTGTTTTCTGACTAACTCAAAGCCTAAGGATAGTCTTTCATTCACCGCAGACGGCACATCGATCGTCCCTTTTTATTACTCTATTGCAATGCAATGCTATCCACAAGACTTGCTGTGGGGAAACCAACCTTCTGCTACCACAGCATTAAAACCAGGAGCAAATATGATGGTGCCAGTACTGTTGGAAGAGCCACTGTAGGAGGTCAACAAAATGACAACATAATACGCTAAGCAAATCTAGTCCCATTCTCAGCTTCCCTTTTTGCCTGTGATTACACTACATTTTAACTGAATGCCTCTTCTAAGAACTGAAACAGTTTCATTACATCTTAAATATCTGACAAGACAGCTGACTATAGACTAGTGAAAAGCAATTATTTTGGACATTGATTACTTCCAATGTAGGCACTGAATATTGTAACTGCAGATAGCTGAGAATGACTGCAGCTTTGTGAGACAGACTGTAGTGTCTGGTAGAGTTAATTAATGTTGCAGGGTGAGTGGGAAAAAAGAAACTAAGCAAACATCCGGCTTAACATTCAAATTAATTGAGATGAAATAACTTCATATGTTTAATTTAAACGCTATTAATTTATTAAAGAAAAGCAAGTCTCGGGACAGATAGCTGGTGCATCTGGTTTAACAGCTAAAGGATCCAGTTGCCATAGCAACCTATTTGTTGAAACACTAGGCAAAAAAAAAAATAGTATTTTTTTTTTACCCACCAGTGCAGTGATGATTGGGCCAAAGGGATTCAAAACACTGAAATGAACACTATGCAAGTTTAAGGAGGGAGAGAGAAGGCATTTTGGTTTACCTCTTTCTTTAGAAAGTGCCTCGTAGTGAATTCTGATATATCAATACCAATGTTAAACTGCAGTTGATTATATTGATTCAGAAATTATCAAGACATGCCAACATTTCATTGGATCAGCATTCACATACACGAAACTCCACATTTTGCAAAGACATGTACAGCTTAGACTTATTACTATTTATGCCTGTGCTCTTATCTTCTTGCCCCTCCTCTGCTAGATTTTATACCAGAAAAACACTCAACGCAAGTAACTGAGCCTGGCCATGTATTAGTGTTCTAGGTCCTCAACATTTAGTGCAGTCTTTAAGAAGAGGTTACTTTTAGACACCTGGTTTCGGCATTATAAAGAGATACAGAACTGAAAGAAAAGCCAGCAAAATACAAATCATTAACTTAATTAGTTAGAAAGTTCAGTGGATTCTGCCTGGAGATCTTGTTAATGGCAACTTCGGCAGAGCATTGCTTGAGTTTGTACATGGTACTGCTCCAAAAAGAGTTTTCATATTTATTTGTCACCTCTGCTCAGTGCAAACATCACACCTGTTTGTCTAGATAGACAGTCAGCAGGCCTTTCCCACTATAATTCCTTAGTATTTTATTTCATTACTAGGTTTTATCTTCAAAGCCCTGGGGAGGCAAGCAATTTTACAGATGGGGAATCAAGTAGATTAAGAGTTCCCCAGCATCACATACAAAATCTATGGCTGGCACAAGACCTGAATCCACATCTTACAAAGCCAGTTTAGCTTGTCACCGACTACTAGACTGGTCTGCGTGCACAGGATGATTCTCGGTCCAACAGATCAGCTGCACTGAACGTGATTTTATACAGCTTTAATTCCAGAATTGGGGAGGAGGGGGCCTTGGGAACAACAAGTGAGTTCAGAGTAGTCTCTCTAAATCTGGGCATCAGGAGAATCAGAAGAAATGATTGCCTAATGTAGGCTTTTGTTCTGCTGAAATGCATCTACTTCTGGGGTGAAGACAGGCATCCGTGCAGAAAACCATAATGCAGTGGTAGGGGAAATGGAAATTTTAATCAACGTCATTGGAAGTGCCTTTTGGCCTTTAAATACCTCTGGTTCATTTCACAGGTTGATTACCAAGATCCCAACTGAACAACTTCAGTTCCATTGATTGAAATGGGTTGAACAAGCTCTGCCAGGGCTTGACCCTATGGTTCGAAGAGCATATATATGAAACTTGTTGGTTTTGGTCATATTTCTCTAGTGATTTTATTCACTCCTGCCCTGACAGCCAAAAAGAAATAAGTAAGGTGGGATGGAGATGCTATCCTTGCTGCCAACTTGGAAAAACCAAAATAACACAGGCTGTATTGTGAATTCACCTCTGCAGCTACATCGTGATCTCTGTTTCCTGGCACCAGAGTCAAGGCCCTCACCATTCTCACTGTGAAACAAATATAGCTACAGGGCTAGTGTCTAAACTTGTTCCCTTCCTTAGGCTCTCTCTTTATTGTTAAATAAAGTAAAACCCAAGCTTTGTCTTGAACTTGGCATGTTATTAGATTTTTCTCCTTGCAGGGATCCCTCTGCATTTATTTCTCTCTGCTTCAGAGATGGACCAAGGCTAGGTACAGACAGTACACACAAACTGGTAAATGATAGGAAACAGGTCTAAACCTGTTAAAATAAGTTCAGGACACATACACCCATTTAAAAATGGACTTGGATGGACGCAGTATCGGATTTAAGGGATGTACTTGGTAGCCGTGTTGGTCTGAGACAAAAAGGCATATAAAAAGCCAGAATGCTTGGTTCCAAAATGATAACTTTTATTAGACCAACTGGAAAATGGCAAGAAAAGTGTCCTTTTCTCCAGATTTTTGGGATCAAAGTCCCTTCAGCAGGCTCTGGGAAAAGTGTCCTTTTCTGCAAAGACACTCTCATGGACTCAGAGGGACAACCTCCCATCTTCAGCTCCCTCTATGCAAAAACGAAGGTTATTTCCTACGTATGGTGACTTTTTACCATCTTGTACCATCTATGCTTTTCCCAGAGCCTGACATCTGGGGGAAGCCCACTTCCTTTCTGCCCAGCCCAGCACAGCTTCTCTCCCCAGCCCCTGTCCCTGCCAGCTGTCAGTGGATGGTCAGTGGAGGAGGGTAACAGATGCCCCCAATGCATGGCCCTCCTCCAAGCTGTTTATGGTTGGGACTGGGTCCCTGTGGCAGGGGGCTCCATTGTCCCCATCTCCTCTTTCCCTGCTGCTGAAGGAGAGTCAGGGATGGAGTTGCTGCTGGCTTCCCTCCTCCCAGAGGCTGAGACCAGGGGGTTGGGGATGCGTGCTGACAGCCAAACAGGAGTGACTAGCCCTTCAGTTGCCATCTCTGGCACACAGGGTGGCATGCGAGAGCACCCACCCCCAGCCTCCTGGTCTCAGCCAGTGCAGGCATCTTAGAGATACCCACAAAGGTTTGATCGATTCTGCCTCAAGCTTTTTGAATGTCTGTACCTAGCTTAAAACTCTTCTATATATTCCTGATTTGGTCCTAATACGAGGTGTCCAGCAAGTCTAATGAGGCAACAGGAACATTTCCTTGGGACTCTCTCCAGAGAGATGAAAGTGTGCGAGAGAAACCATTTTCTAATTCCTATAGGAAAAAAAAAAATCAGAATCAGGATAAAATCTTGAAAAATCTGAGTCATTTAATTTTGATAACCTCAAAACATTGCAGCTTGCTATCTTCCAGGGAAGAGAAAGAGGTTGACTCTGATCTTCTTCCCAATAATGGCCAAAACCACTTAAATTTAGAGGTTTGTAATAATTAGTCATTCTTAAAACAAACATTTGGAAGACCAGCCATTTTTCATTTTAAAATGCTGAAATCAAAATTTGTTTTTCTCTCCCCCAAGAAATCTGTAAAAAAAAGTAAATAAATAAATCAACCCTTTCCAGTGCAGGTTTGATTTCAGTAATCAGTATTTTTGACTGAAAACGATATTTAATCAAAACATGTCCTAAGCACAACTTCCAGCAGGAAGACTCAGAAGAAATAGCTCCAGTTCTGCTCACACCCCGATTACTTTGAGGTGTGGAAGAAGAGGTGGGGTCTCCCAGAACAGCCAAGGGTCCAGTGGGAAAGGCACTCCAAGGGGCTGTAGGATGAAGTGTGTCTTAAGAAAGAAGGAAAGGTACTCGAACCTGGCCTATTTGCATCCATGCTCCTCAGGGGACATGGCTCTGATTTGCTTCTACTGTAGCTGTCACACTTTGCACCTACTAGACAAGTGACCTGCAACTTCTGTCTGGTCCAAGAAACTAGGATATAGAAATCATCCACAGCCATTACCCTCACCTTGCTCATCTGACAGCAACAAGTACATTGCATGTACTCATGCTCTTCTGATTGCCATTTATTTTCATATAAAGATAATTTGTGAAACCAACTGTATTTGTTATGTACTGTGTGCATACACAACATGCATTTTTCATTCCTCTTTATTCTTAATTTGAAAAGGTTCAAGCATTCATCTTCTTGACTTTTATTTCTCAAATTCAATTAGGCTCTAAATAGATGTGGGGTTTTTAAACTATAAATGATCAAGCTGGAAAGTGGTTTACAATTTCTGACAGACTATTACCTGACACACATTTGAAATTTGATTTGCTATGGCTCCCTTAATTCACGATAAGTAACATGAAGAACTTCCCTAATAAATCCAGATGGTGGCAACATACTTTGGATCCCTTCTTGGATTTTCAATTCTCACCTTACCTTTGCTTATTAAAGAGGGAAGATGGACAAATATGTAGTAGTCTGTCATAAAAACAGAAGTTTTCATGACAAAAATAAAGATACAGCACACGCATTTTATAATGAACAGAGGAAGGATGGGCTTGAGTCAAAGGAACTGAATCTGGATCTGAATCGTGCAGTTTGGATCCAATTTCCAGCTTTGCCAAAGAGAGGGGGTTTTTTAGATAACTTTTGTCAAGCCATTATTATATGCCCCAAATGTGTTTGTAAAACAAGGCTAATGCTTCTCTAGCTCAAGCACAATTTAATTGACTTATGTCTGTAATGTGCTTTTTCTTAGAAAGTACTGTACAAGAGGCGTGGGTGAGGGGTGAAAACCTTTTATTTGTGCATGCATTACACTGTGGGTGTCATTTAAACTAAATGCTCACACTGTCCTCTTTGCTTAGCATGTGTCATACTCAGACCGGGACACAGGCATGGGTGAACCAGGCAGCCACCTGGGGCCTGGGCAGAAAGGGGGATCCAGAAATTAAAACAAAATTACAATAGCAAAAAAAGTTGTAATACTGTGCATATACAGGACTGGACTGGCAATGTTATCAATTCAGAATGAACTATTTAAAGACATCAATGCCACAGATGTGATAAAGACTTTTGCAACCAAAAAATCATTATTTCTGGGAAAGGGGGGCCGAATACTAAAAGTTTACTCGGGGCTGCCAGGAGTCTAGGTACGGCACTGGTCACACTTGCCATAATATGCAAAGACGTGGGGCGCTGAGGTTGCTTCTAAATATACCAGACTTCCTACAGAAATTGGCCAACATAAGGTTAGGTTTAGGGTAAAATATCTTCTGAACACTTCCCTTAAGAGTAGTGGGGCAGTCTTTACAAAGAACGCTTTTAGCCATGTTAAATGATGAAAATCATAGCAGTTCTGCCATCCCAGTAGTCCATTATGTTGAAACAGGGATGTGATTGTAAACAGGTATATTTGTGAACCCTTACAAATCTGCACATGGACATAATTGAACCTGAGGACTCCAGCAAGGCAAATATGCAGGTGGTATGCTTGATAAAAAAGACAAAAAAACCCCCCAAACTAAAACTCCTTGTTAAGAGAACAAAAACACTATTTCCAGACTGTGTTACAAAAGGAAGGACTGGCTTTTGCACGTACGCACAAGTAGAAACAGAACTTACTCACCTGGCAAAGACTGAACTTGAACAGTTTAGATAAGATGCTGAAGATAGCTGCACTATTTTACATTTTTGCCCATACCTATTAATAAGCAGGGATTAAAGTATTTGCTAGACTGAAAATAGTTGCTTTTCAGGGGAAAAGAAAAAGCACCTTGTTAGGCAGCATTTCAATCATACCAAAAAGGAAATTCCAGAACTTTTCTGAAGAGATTATATCAGGGAAACTGGAGAATTTAGCATGGGAAATACAACCAGCACAATAGTAATTCTAGTATTTCCATTTTCACTATCACAATCAAACACCGTGCCTGGAGAAGAATTCCTTGTTTTATTTCATGTTTTGGCTGCAAGTCGCCCAATAAAGTTTGCAATAGGAATTTCCGGTTTTCAAGCAAGCAAGAAGACTCACGTTACTGTGATATGCGAAATGTGAAGACCCCAATCTCACACTCCACGTATGTGCTTAACTTCACACATCTGGGTAGTCCCATTGACATCATTGGGCCGACAAGTATTCATCACATCATTATCATCTCATTCTTCTTGCCCCATCAGGTACATAAGTAGCATGGCTTCAGTTGATCGATCGATCTATCTTTCTTTCTCTTTTTCTCATGCTCACTTCAACTACTATTGTATTATTTCTCGCTCTGGAGGAAAAGGTGGCCTATTATCAGGCGGTCTTAAAAGATGTCCCAAATATGTTCGTCTTCTGTATTGTTCTGGATAGTTACATCTCTCCTGTTACCTGTTTACTATGTATTCTTATCCATTCATTTTATATATTAATATTCCATACAGACATCTGCACTGAAAGAAATTAATTTAGCTTTGGATGGACCTCAGAATTTTGTTCCATGTAGGATACCCAAGAAGTGGCTTCAAATTATCTAAATTTTGGTATTCTTGCTAAGCACGCTGGACTTCCATGATACATTGACTTTAAACATTCTGCAAAATACTTTAAAACAGGCAAATCACAAGGTTTGAAAATGATGTTGCCTCAGACTACATGCACAAGTAAAACTAAGAATTGCATTTACAGAATCAAAACAGAAAGCCGGGGCATATCTGAAAAATTACAAGAAATCCTTAAGCAGTGGTGGAAGCCCTTCAAACACACTGATGTTTTTCCATACTGCAACTTAAGAACGTTTCAACAAATTTTCATAGCAAATTTTCACCCACTCAGAGCCTCCAACTAAGTAGAAATTTTTTTTCAGTGTAATACGCACATTAGCTTCCAGCAGGGGAAGGGTAATTATCATAATAAGATTCCTTAAAGCTTGGCTTTTATGTTGTCAATTGCATTAAAAAGTAAATCCTGTTCCAAGTCAAGAAAATAACCCTAATTTGTATTAAATATACAGCAAATTCCACAATAAGAGAGAAATGGACTGTACAGGAGACAAACCTTTCATGATACAAGAAAAAATATTGCACAATTATAATAAATGACTAATTTTTATCTCTTGGTAAATTGCTGGAATATTAGTGTCATCATGACAGCATTTCTTTCACCCAAAAAGCACTTTACCACTTCAGCTAAGGTAGAAATCAGATTAGATCTGCATATTTTTGTCAATGTATCTCATTAACGCGCACACTCTCTCTTTACCATACATAAGCTTTCACTTTTAAACCTTTCAAATACCATTTTTCCTGTTATCATGTTTTTGTTGGACAATTACCCAGCATATTCCAACTCAGAACACAAATTTATCTAGTCCTGACACTTTTATAGACCAGGTAAAAACTAAATTATAAACATATACATTGCCTCTCTTTCCTTTTTAAATGGCTTTACCTATGCCAAGCGATTATTACATATCGTTCTGACAATATTTCCCTATTGTACTAACAACACCCCCCTACTGTACTAACTTTTTATCTGGCTGCATTCTGGGAAAGATAAAACCCAAGCGCCTTGTATTGTGTTCATTTGCAACAATTAATAAATAACCCTTGCCTGAAATGGAGCAATTTTGCAACACTGAGAAGGGCTTAGCATGCATTAAGCTGCCTGAACATGCACCTGTTGCACTGTACGTGCATGCTGTACAAGTTAAGTTGGGGTGGTGTCACACATTCAAGACGTGTAGATGAACGAGCAGGATTTAGGGGTGGTATTTGAAGCTGTGCTGAATGAAGAATGTTTTTGGCCCAGTTTGTAATTGAATTGCACTCCCTTGTACTGATTAGCAGCAGCAGCAGCTCTTTTCTAATACAGACAAAGCCACAGAAATGTAGAGGATTGCCCTGGTGTCCGTGGCCAAAGAAAGTGTCCTTCAAAACTAGCCTGCAGCGGTTCTCTATTAAGATTATTCTGTCATTGTGATATTTTTGTACCCTTTTGTCGCTGGTCTCCGATCACTATATTTCAATGGTGTTGTATTTTATGGGCTACAAAGTGCTTTTCATTTCAAGGCACGACCATGAAGCAGACCACGGTGTTCTAGTACAATAGAGTACAATAGATCTGGACAAAATGTGAGTTCTTCCATTAAGAAGAAAGCTGGGATGATGTTCAGCAAATAACAGAGTAAAAGAGATTGTACATTTGCTACTTATCCCTCCCCTAGCTTTCTCTTTCTTACTGAACCAGGTCTAAGCATGACTGCGCCTTTCCCATCTCTCTCTCCTTCTCTACTCCATTAAGTCACCTTCTGTCACCCTTGCCAGTGATGCCAGACATGCCTGCTGCTTCTCCACTTCATCCATAGCCACCTTTACACTGTTTGCAATGAGGAGGATGCTCCATTGAACTGATCCAATCCCCTATTCTCCAATCCCAGCTCTTCCCCTAACCCAGAGGAAATCTAAAGCCTACAAAGGGAAAAGCTGAGGGACAGCTGGATAGGTACACAAACTAGTATATGTCCATGAGAGTACATGATTGACTGTATGCTACGACTTGCTATTCTGGCCTGCTTTGGTAAAGCACTTTAAGATTAATTGATGAAATTCTGTTTTAAAGGTAGGTATTATTATTACACTACCCTTTGTTTACTGCCTGCTTTCCTTTACTTTCAGTTCTTCGGAGCAGGTATTGGGCGTCTGAGCCGGCCTTAGTGGTAGGCAACAAGGATAACTGCCCAGGGCATCATGATCAGCGGGGGATGCCCCCCACCACAAGCAGCCATTTCCCAAATGTATTCATAAGGAAATGGTTTGGTTTGTCGTGTTTTCCATATTTTTAGTACATTCAATGTGTTGATATTTCAAAATGAAAGAACTTTGTTTTATGGGTAAAAATCACTTCCAAGGAGATTTGATTTGTAGTGAAAAAATATTTAAGATTTAAAGGTTGAAATAAAAATGAATTTGCTTCAAAATTACCAAACAAACTGTTTGAACTGACCCAATCCAAATTTATTTTCTAAAACCAATTGTTTTCCAACATTTAAGACAACACTCACTTCCAATTCAGGACAGCAAAAGAATTTGAAATTCTTGCGGGATAGAAGACGCTTGGTGTGCATCTACACATGCTAATTTAAGGCGCCTTAGTCCAATTTAAGGCACATTAAAGGCATGTCTACACTTGTGCACCCTTAACGCACCTTAAAAATGGCAATTTTAGGCTATTAGTGCCTAAATTTAATACTTGCAAAAGCAGGTATCAAATTAAGGCATGAATAGTCAAAGCATCTTAACACATGTGTATGTTGCCTAACAAGTTGGTTTGCACACCATGTTAATGCACCTTAGTGTGTGCATGTGTAGCCCTTGTAGCCCAGCTCTAGTGATGCTACAGTCAATTAATAACATTCCAAGACTTCCTAATTAATGCTTCTTTTTTAATAACTAGTAGCTGGACACAAACTGTTGCCACTTAGGAACAGAGAGAGGTGATCCAGTTCAGAAGAAATGTAAACACCTACAAAAACTTTGATTTATTCATTAAAATATGAATCAAACTGAAACTTTAAATCTAGGAAACATTAGGTAAAGAGTCTCATTAATTGCTGCTTCTCATTTCTTGCCAAAACTGGAATTGCAAGTCCCAGATCACTGGAAAGAAACACTGTTCTCAAGTTGACAGTCTGTTTAAGTATTTGCTTAACTTGAAACCCATGTGGTGTTCTAGCCATGGTGGTCCAGGAAATGTATGAGAAACAAGGCTTTTTTTGTGTTTTGTTTTGATCATTAAAAAACAATGCCTCTCGAAACACATGCAATTTCACCAATTTCCCATGGCTTTGCTGAATTCGGAATGAGCAGGAAAGGGCTTGAAATTCACAAGGAAACGTGCTCATGATATTTATAGTCCAATTTTGCAGAAGACTGAGAGCAGTTATTTAAATAAGCATCCAAAGTCTATAAACACATGGCGTGTTTCATCCATAGATCTCAAAACCAAAGACAGGGAAGCCTTATCACCCGCACATTTCAGGTGTAGACCCTGACATACGCAAAGATTAAATAACTTGTCTGAGGTCACACATTCTCATATCAGCAAGGCTGGCCTGAAGTAGAAACCAGGTTTCCAAGCTCCCAATGTGGAGTCTGAAACATTCAGATTTGGAGTTATGCTCCCATCCTGCTATGTTCTCTGTTGACAGCAATCCCCACAGCCTCTTTGGAGGACCAGCGCTCCTTTAGCCCTTTTAAAGATAAGTATAGGACTATTTTATCTGTGTGCATACAAAGGGGAGAGGGGAAGAGGGAGAGTTAGGACTGAGACATCTCTTCCAATTTTGCATTGGCTAAGCACAGAAACCCTGGCAATAAGGAGAAAAGCTTCAAGTCACCTGCAAATTACAACAAACTTGTTTTCTCCCCCAAGGAATTCAATGAGCTGGTTTCAAATTAATGATAACATTTTTATTTATGTAACAGATAACTGAAGTCCTGAATGAACTTGATACCATTAAGAAGAAAGCTTTTAAAAGGAAAAAAAAAACAAACCAACTATCTATAAGCCTTTCCTGTCTCCTCCACACAGAGAGGCTTTTATTCTTCATCAGGCATGCATGTCTTGTTCCATGTCTCCTTTTTCTTGAAGGAGCACATTTATTTTGACACACAATGAGTAGGTTTCTTGTACTGAAATAATCCAGAAGGGAATGGTATGAAGATAGCAGCATGAGATTTCTTGTCTTTAGGAAATTCTTACTCCTTTTGTTCTGTGGACTGAATTTAACTATTATGGTCTCAGACCATATAAACCTTACCATAAATTACTGTTTTCATCTAAAGCCATTTGTTATCTATTAAAGGAATTTATTGTCTCAAACATCTGCTATCAGATACATTTGCTAAAAGGGAGGTTGCAGAGTATACATAGTTGCTTTGGTCTTGTAAAATCATAGGAATTACCAGACGTTATCAGTCCAGCGGTTCATTTAATTAGGTTTCCTGTCCACGACCAGAACCAAGGGCTTCAGAGGAAGGTTCAGAAACGCTGCAGTTATAGGATGAGTTGCCCTTTCTAGCATAGAGTTCATTCGCATTCTGCTCTGAAGCACAATTTATTTTCCTACTAAAACGCTGGGTTTTTGATTCCACTGATTTTTTTAACTGTTAACCCTTTTTAGAAATTGCTTCCATGTTTTGGGAGGTTTAGTTAGCCGTGTTAATCTGAAGTCAAGTAGAAGGCAGGGTGGATTTGCACCTTATCAACCAACCAAAGTAGACATATACAGCACAAGCTTTCATGAGCTGAAGCTCATTTTCATCAGATGCTGTGATAGTAGCATGCACATCCTTTCTGAAAATCGGCCCTGCCTTTTCCAAGTTTTGGGTCAGCTCTAAATGGGCTGTTCCCTCCTTAAAACTGAAATGCATTTTAAAACCATCACCATTCTGGTACTCAACCTAAAAAACAAGAAAAGGTCTGCTAATACCATCAACACGTTGAAACAGCCTGCGTGGAAGCTAAGATGACATTATGGGACCACACCAATAGTATCATAACACTTAGGGCTGGAAGGGACCTAAAGAGATCACCAGGTCCGACCCCCCGCCCCGGACAGGAAGATATACCAATATCTGCTTGCAATTCTGGGGCAGCTGCTGAAATTTGGAAGATCTCTATCAACTTTTGTCAGCATTACTGTGTAGCTGCCGGTGGGCATGGAGTGAACATCTTTTGCGGAAAGACTTCCACACTCTTTACACCAGTACTTCTATCCACAAAGAGTACAAAATAATAATGGCACATTGAGGGTAGGACCAAATGCTTTTTCCTTTGAATTCCTACTGGGGGTAAGGACCTCCGCAGACAAATGTTTCAATAACATTACTAAACTGAACAAGCCTTTTACTCAATAAAAGAATTGAGCATTGTTTGTGAAGAGGCTCTGTTCGCAGGAAGCATAAGGCTCTGCTGTTGGAAACCAGAGGAGCATTCCCTCTTAAGTCATTTTCTTGCACATTTGCTCCTCTCTCAAGTAACAGTAGCACTGCAGCAATTACCCAGAGAACAAAGTAAATTTACTTACAGCAAGCATTCAAGTTTTACTCCTGAACAAAACCACAGCCCTATGTAGTCCTTTTGAGCCACACCCCAGAGGGCCAGACATCAGTCCCCAACCAAACCGAGCAGAACAAACACCATGTTTAGACTCAACACGCTAGCGAGCAAAGGTCCTCCTAACAGTCCCAAGGTTAAGACAACCTATTCTAGCTGTACCACAATAGCACATGCTGTTTTTAACCACACCAGCCCTGAAGAAAGGAAGATATGTGCAAGCAGTTAGGCTTTGCACAGAAACAAGGATGGTGTTATTGCAAAATACATTTCCAGCTAGACTCATTGATGCCATCTAACAATATTTCACCCCGGCTATACATTTTTTTTTAAATTAGTGTCATTGGATTACTATTATTTTCTCTGAAATGGATCAATATGACACATACAAAGCCTAAGTTAAAGAAAGAATATTGAGAGTGGAAAAAAACCCAACAGGATTAGTTTGTTCAACCTTAATTCATCCTCCCCAAGTATTATAAAAATCTTTATTTTACATCATCAAGTACTATTTGCTGCACAGGACTCGTACTTCATCTAGTGCACAGAATGGATGGTACTCAGTGCCTGAGCATCTCTTCAATATTTGATTTGCGCTTAATTGTTCTGTGCATAGCCTTAAGATTTTTCTTTTGTTTTCTGCTGCACAGTATTCAAACCCTGTTACAAAGACAGAATGCTTTTCTCTACATGGGTTCTTCTATGGTATTCATTATTACAGCTTCCAAGCACTTTACAAATATTAATCAATTATTATTATTTTTTTACAGGACTCTTATGAGATGAGGTAGCATTATCATCCCTATTTTGCATATAGGGAACTGAGGCCTCTGGAAACAACGGTCAAGACCAAGTGTCCAATCTGAAGACTGGATTTTTCAGAATAATTAGAATCACTTTCTAATTTCATGCATTTCCAAGACAGATCCCAGTAACTTCAGCTGTGATCATGAGGGCTCAGCAGCCCTTCTACAAACCAGACTTCAGAGTCTCAAGCTGAACACCAGAATAAGGAGAGACATGCAATGATAGGGTCTGGTTTTAAGCAGCTTGCCAACCTCACATAGGAACTCTGTAACAGGTAAAATCCACTTCTCCACTGCAGCTTTCAGCTGCCTTAACTGTAAAATTAGATATAAATCTAAAAACCCAAGTAAATAATAAAGAATAATAATAATGATATCCCCTCTCCTTCCCCAGACTCTCTACCTCATCTACAACCCAGAGCACACTGCATGTAGCTTCATGATGCTGGACCATAGCAAAGGTCTTGGTGAAAGACACTTAACCCCATTTCAAGGTACTCTGAAGTCACACCCTGGGCATTTCTAAGCTGGTGGTTCATTGTCTCGCTTTCCACAAGGGAATTAAATGTGCCTCTGCACTGTATGAAGGGAAATTCAGCAGGTGCCAAAGGTGCTCTTGAAGAATGCAGTTCAGGATGCTGTTATATACACTGCAGATGCCAAACAGAAGACTGTCACAGATGTGGATGCGACAATGCTCTAAAATGCCATAGCTGTACGCTGCACGGATTTGGTGACTAAGCCTTCTTTCTAAAAATAAATGTTTTCCAACTTCTGTAATGAGGGGCAGGAATTCTACACAATATGGCCTCCTTTTCTACACAACCAGCCCCAGCAGAGACCCTGAAAGGGTCCTGGGGGGAAAAGAGCCCGTGATCACACAATTTTGCAGACACTTAATGCTGGATTTTCCTAACTGAAGTGCTTGGCTTTGCAAGCTTAATATATGTTTTTTCAATATAGTTTGAGTATTTTTGTGAAACTAGGACACTGACCCTCCTTCACAAAATTCTGTCATCTCACATCATATTGATATGCACAGTGGTCTCCAGGGCAGGGCTGGGATAGTCCCATCTGCCCACACAGACCTCTACAACCTGTGCTTACAGAGTACATTGATAGTCGTTACAAAGTCTTCACCTCTATGGGGACCATCCCCTGACAGGAAAAGACTGAAATGTTCAGCAACTATTTCTGGTTTGTATTGGAAGAGAGAGAGAGGGTGATGTACTCATATCATGAAGATGCTGAAAAAACTTTCCAGTCCATTAGTAAGGAGAAGGGTAGATAGCATCTAGGAAAGAGGAACATTTTTTTTTTAAAGAGCCAACCCAAATAGCTTGTGTACCCAAGAGGATTAAAAAGAATCAAGTGAAGAGCTCTTTCTCATGCTGGCGTTAACTTTTAATAAGTCTTGGGACTCTGGAGAAATTCCAGGTGCCGGCAAGAGTGGAAATGTTGTGCAACGTTTGAAAAATGCCAATGGAATGACTCAGCTCAGAAGCTGGTTAGCCTGGCATTAATCCTGGGCAAAATAATGGAAAAGCTGATATCTGTTCAATCAATAAAGAATTAAAGGATCTGAACATAGTTAATTCCAGTCAACATGGCTTTCTGGAAGACAGGTCTTTTCAAACAAATCTGATCTCATTCTTTGATGTGATTACAAGTTTATTTGAAAAAGGTAACTGTGTAAATGCAGGCTTTTGTAAGGTATTTGGCTTAGTACCACAAAATGTTCTGATTAAAAAAAAAAAATCTCTGTACAAGATCAGTAGTGCACACATTAAATGGATTAACAACTGGATAACTGACAGGTCTTCATGGGTAGCTGTCAATGCAGAATGATCATTGACTGGGGGAATTTTTACGAGTTTTGCTAGGATCACAATATGACCTAATGTTAATCAATGCTATGAAACTTTTTTTTCCCCCAGAGATCTGGAAACAAATATAAAAATCACTGCTAGTAAAATCAACATATGATACAAAGTTTGGGGAAGCAGTAAATAACATCAGAGAAAAGCAAACTGGCTCACTTGCCGCAATACATAGTGTTTGAAGGGGTCCAATTTAATTCAGCTATATGCCTAGTTATGCACCTAGGCACGAGGTATGCAGGCGATATCCACAGAACAAGGGACTGATGCTACGAGCTGAAGAGCACTTACAAATCATACAGTGCAGCAACTAACACAAGCTCCCAGTGCTATCCCATTGCAGAAAAAGGCACTATGAAATTCTTGGAGTAAGGAGGTGGTTTTACTGCGGCTATGGCAAGGTGGACAAGTGCATACAGTTCTGGTTTCCACCTTTTAAAAAAGATTAGTGAGAAATGGAAGAAAGTGAAAAGAGGCAAAAATTAAAATGACACGTGAAGAAAATGTTTTCAGAGAGATGCTTCAAGAGCTTAGTCTGTTTAATTTAAGAAAAAGAAAAAAAACCTTGATTACAGCGTGTAAGAACCTTCCCAGGGAGAAAAGAGCTGGTGCAAAAGGGCTCTTGAATGGCAAAAGGTTGAATGGCATGAGCCAACAGCAAGAAGCTAAAGCCAGACAAATTCAAGTAAGAAGTTACCCAAAATAGTTTAACAGAGGAGGAGTAACTGCTGAAACCAAACCATCAAAAGCAGTAGTAGATTCATCATTTCTTAAAGTCTACAAATCAACACTGTATGCCAAACACATCGTTGGGCTCAATATAAGGGTAACTGGGTGGAAATTAATAGCCTCTGATATACAGGACCAGATCAAACTAGGTGATCTAATACCACCTTCTGATCTTGAAGTCTATTATGTACTTGAGGTTTCAATTAAAAGAGAATATCAAGAGACTAACTTGTACCTGGACTATAACACATCTGATCTGATGAAAGATTATACTAGTCTTCAGTTGGTGTGTAGTTCCTAATCTACAAAGGAATAACCTTTAAAGAAATCCCACTAAATTCCTTCTTATCACAACCTGCACTTCCCTAAGCTCACTGGAGGGTGTACCCTCCCCAAGTTCGTCTCATTCCTATGCAAAGATGTGAAGTAGTTGCTATACAGCTTTATACCCTGAGAAACTTCCACAGTAGCCCCATGAGGCAGATGCTGAATCAACAGAATTTTATTCCTGGGACTACACTGGACCCATCAATAAAACAGATTGCAGGGGCTGTGTAGCTGCCTTGCCTTCGTGCTAGACTTCATCCTTATGCTGTCAGGTTACCCAGAGAGGTGATGGACTAAAGGTTTTTCAGGCCTGGCTCAACAAAGCCCTGGCTGGGATGATCTAGTTGGGGCTGGTCCTGCTTTGAGCAGGGGGTTAGACTAGGTGTGACCTCCTGAGGTCCCTTCAATCCTCATTTTCTTTGATTCTGTGATTCGTGCCAGAGGCGCTTTTTGAGCAGCTGAGTTGAAGCTAGTCGATTCTATTTGAAGCAGGGTACACTGAAAGTCAATGTTTTCCTCAAGAGAAGTACACCACTGGCTGTCCCCTCTCTCCTTCAAGCTCTTGATGCCTTGTTAGAGAACAAGTTACCTTGTGTTCTAGCTATATGGATTAGGGCCCAAATCCTAGCCCAATGGCAAAAGTTCTTGCTGATTTTAATGGACCCAGAAATTTATCCCATGTGGTCTCTGAAAATAAAAGCAATGGTAAGAGAATGGTGAACTGCTGGCAATCTCATCCTCCTGCAAACTGACTTCAGACAAAAGTCTTAAAAGCCAAAACTGATGTTGGTTTTTTTGGTCTGCTTTCAGACAACCAGAGCAAATCTGATGTTCTGACCTTCCGCAGGGGTACAAGACTGAGTGATTTCTTTTCCTCTCTAAACACCGTCAAGTGGATGTGACATTCAGTCAAGACCATATTGATGCGAGAGTATTCCCAACACAATCATAGAATCCTTTCATTCAGCTGCTCCGCATGAATAAGGGATAATGACAATCAGAGTGGATGAATAGCATGCTACTCTTCCTTAACTACCCAATACAACAATTACTTGATTTAAAAAACTCCAGTTCCATTATCAGCTGTCATCTCATTTTCCCCAACTCTATTTCAAAAAGTACTAGCAATCACATAAACATTATTTTAGAAATAATAACTTCATACTTTACATTATATAAAAGACTGGATTGTTAACCTTTAACTGAACACAGAGAAAATAGCGATATCGATTGCAACCCCCTAATTAAGGCTTATTTGAGTTTTGCACTTAGACTACAATAACTATTTCCAAAACCTAAATCCCTTAATTTTTGAGCACAAAATACATTTTCTATGAGTTTATAAGTACATGTTCTCATTAAATCAGGTGGTAAAATTAATTTAAGAAGAGGTCCTTTCAGGTATACAGCCCTCGTTGTCAGCCATTTTTGTTCTGAGTGAGCTTGACAACAAAACAAGACAGAATTTCGTGTAAAGACTATATTGAAGTAATTGGGTTGTAATTATGTTTTATGCAGTGATTATCTTCATGTACTAGTTAGGCTTGGCTGGATTCTATTTTTATCGATAATCACTGATTTCACCCGACACTCACAGACGGACAGAAAAATATTCCCGTTGGTAACCACTGACACGTATCGAAAGGGAACGTGGCAGTGACTTGGGCAGGCAAGAGCTGGAGGCGATGCTGGTAGGGCTGTGCTGAGCATGGGGGTTGAAGGGGCAGAGCTGTTGGCAGCCGGGAGCCCGGTGCTGCCGACCACTTGCTCTGCCCAGGTCCTAGTTGGGGATCAGGCACCAAAGTCCCAGTGAGCCCAGCGCAGCCATTTCATGATCGAGGCAGGAGCCAAACCCTTGCTGAGCCCAGCTTGATCCCTGTGTGATCAGGTATGCTTTATTGATTTATGGATATTTACTTTTTAGATTTTAATATGTAATGCTTTTAACAGTATACTGTCATTACTAAATTGTCTGCCCCCCCGACATCTTTAATTTCATGCAATCCTGAAAATTTAAGCCGATAAAAAAGGGAAAGAAGTGTCATTGATTTTAGCTGTTGAAATTATTAAAACATACACAGTGAATTCTGCTAAGCCTAACTATAGTTATGACCAAATTTGTGTACATCTCTGTATTGTGGTATTACATAGAGATTGTTGTTGTGAAACAATAAAATAATGATGGTGCTTTTCATTCCCACTAGTCCCAAAATACTGTGCAAAGCACAAATGCTTCTTATGCATGGGCCTCAGATCTACAGGTCATGTTTGCGAAGGTTAGAGAGAAATATAATGGTTTGGTTATTTCCCAGTACTTTACTGAAATTACACTGAACATTTTAGCTTTTGCAATATCCACCTTTGGCAGCTGACCTATTATCTTGGTCATCAAGGCGCTTAATATCAGATTACAGATATTTGCCTTTAAAATGTGATTACATGTAAAAATGTGATTTAAAATGATAGTAGTCATAAGTATTCACTCAGTTTCCAGATAAAGCATATTTAGTTTACAAACTTAAATACTGTTTTGCCTCAATGTTTATGTAGCTGCATTTTCAGTTTTGCATTCTTTTCCCTTTTAGACATGTCCAGCAAAGAAACACACTGTTCCTGGAGCTTGGCTGACAATATAACTTTTGACACATGTGCCAGAAACACCCCGCCCCGTCCTTCCAGCTTCCCATCTGACGGTATGACATAAGTCAGTGACTTTCAGCCAGGATGTTGAAGGGTGCACAATGTTAGGTATGTAACCACCTACATCTGATTTACAACGTAAAACCAGAGATCTCAAGTAGGAATCCATCGAGATCATTCTCACCTGTTGTGGTCCAAGTTTTTTGCAACAGAAGGATTACTCTATATATTTTCCAGAGTCAAGAAAGAAGTCAGCGCTAAGCTCTGTCCTTTCCCAAGGGATGCCTTGAGCATGAACATGTTGAGAACCCCTGACACAGACAATACAACTAATAGTAAGAATCAGAGACCACTTCTGTTGGTAAACCAACCAGATCTCTCTGAGAGAGAAGTGACTCCAGATGAAAAGGGGCCTTTCTATGTAGTCATCTGGCACCCTATAAATACTTGAAGATGCAAAACCAACCTTGGAAATTCCCAGTTAGACTGATTTAAAAAACAAGAGAGAATGTGTGTGTGAACACATGTATTTTGATCTCTGTCATCTAAAAGCCATCCGTTATTGCTTGTAATAGCACACTGATCATGATATTTTCATTTACAGTCATGCAGATATAATCTGTACTTCTTACAGGTGTTCTATTGCAATTTAGGATGAATAAATGGACCCTTACAATAAATTGCTATGACAGTGTCAGAGAGGGATACTGAGCCTTTAACAGGAAATGAAAGTCAATCAGATTTGCAACACTCTCTATATTTTATGTTATAATGACTCTCTTACTAGGCTATCTAGAGGGAATAATCTATAGGAGAAAACTGTTTCTCTTTTGTGATTACATTACCATATGGAGTAATTTTTTCTTGACATGAAGGTCATCTCATCTGATGAGCTTTTGAATGGAATAACAGGCATTTGTTTCTTTGACAGCAAAGGACAAACTGAGTTATTAAAAATGTTACATTGCTGATTTTTATTAGTCAATTTTTCATTTGTTCTCCTGGAAGATCAAAGTGTGAATACATTTGAAAATTCCCTCAGGAAGGATTAGAAAAATATTAGATTGAATGGTGCTTATTTTGGATTGAAAAATAAGTCATAAATATATATTCCAGCTCTTCTTTCTTCCCCTTTATAACTACCCCTATTATGAGGATTTCTAATGCATTTGTTAGTAATAACCAGTACTCAAAGTTCATGTTATGGGCCAGATAAGCAACCACATTTCAAAGCTCATCCAAATGATCTGGACTTCTTGAGACTGCACAATCTAAACCTACATATCTTGGCTATGTCCTTTCCATTTCTTTTTTCATTCTGCCATGTCTGGAAGTACTACAAGAATATATTAACTTTTTGCTTTGGACCAAGGACCATTTCTTGGTTACATGTTGGTCTGGTGGCTACCATGATGGTGTGGGGGACTCTAGTATGATACAAAATAATGAACAACTTCTAACCTGTAATCAGAAAAAGGAAGTATAGGAGGGGAACTAAAGTGAAAAAGAAATGGGTGTATGTACATATGTATCACCTCCAAAACAGATACTTTGTTGGGCTCAAATTTTTATTTGTGAAAAGATCTAATCCTTCATTTTACCCCTTTTTGAATCTTTTTATTCCAGTGGTGGTAGACAAGTGGGAATTCAACAGTTGTGTGTTGTACAGGGACATGGTAGTTCGGCATCTCTGAATGAGAGTTAGACTGATGGCTATTTGTGATGTAAATAATTCCACCCCCAACTTCCTACGTCTAGTCTTAGCATGGAATTATGGTCTTTGGTCAATCAACAAGTTTAAAACGTTCAAACTTTTGTGGCTAAAGGCTCATTAAGTAGCCATACTGAGCAGTCACGGCTTCTGCTAACTTTAGGGACAGATGAGGACACTCAGCATCTCCAAAAATCAGACCCAAGCCTGCAAGTGCCTAGATATCAAAGTATTCTTTAAAACAATGGAAACAAGATTTACAAACCTCCCTTCCTCTCAGGAGCACTGCAAAAATTTAGGAGAGGATACGTCTAAAACATTTTATAAATGTTAGTAATTTATATCATCCTTGCCTTCTTTTTGTGGGTTCACTGTATTAAGAGGTGGATTTAGACTTCAGCAACTGAACTCAATTTGAATTTTCAAATCATACACAGTATCCAAATTACTCTTTTGCATTTTTTTGCACTAGGTATGGTTTTAGACATTTTAAGTAGAAAGAGAGTGTGAAAAGTAACCAAATGAAACATTTTGTTACAGTTCAGGTGTTTCAGAACCTGTTATGCTTGAATGAGCGCCAACATTTTGATGGGTTTCCTTGGCTTTGGTAGATAAAAACATTTAGAAAAAGAAAATTAAACTCTCAAGCTAGAAGACTTGAACTTCCCACACTCAAAATTGCCTTGTACTGAAACAGCTTCCAAAAAAATCAACCTGTAAAGGATTACTAACACAGCTACTCACCAGACCTTTAGACTCGGATGCAAAAGGGAAACATTTTCAAAGTTAGAAAGCCTCACAGTTTGACGTCAGCCTAATGGTGGGTGAATGCCTCCTGTCTTATAAGATGTTTTTAAAATTACTTTCTTGCCAAGAACGGCTAATGGTTAGTACATATCAAGCAAAGCACATGCCACAGGTATGGCAGCTGTATTGGACTGTATGAATTTCCAAGCTTGCTTCAGACATCAGAAGCGAAATTTTCAACTCATTGCAAACCAGCCTCCCATTTCATGCCCATGAAACTTCACAAGCAGATGGCCTCGGGGTTGCCAGCTGCCTGTTAACTTGTGGATACGGAGTAAAAAAAAAAACAATATCCTAAAAAGCCATGTCCATAACAGTCCACAAAATCTCTCTCTTTTCTGTAAAAAAAATAAATAAATAAAAAAATCTCCTTTTCATAAAAACAGAGCTGCACAGTGGGTAGTGAGCAGGGCTCCATGCCAGGACAAGGGAAGCAGGGCAGGCAGGGGTAAGGGCTACGGTAGCCACGTGGATGCCACCAGGATGACAATCTGTAAACTCTACTTTTCAATTACTCTACATTGTGTTTTTGTTAACTACCCCAGTGCAAATTGTCACTGCTGTGAAACTGTTGCAGCATCAGAGCACTGGGGGGAAAAAAACCCCAAACCTCTCTCATTTGATAGAAAATACCTCTTCTAGCATCTTATAGAGATCCCAGGATCTTTTCTCCAGACTTGCCTGAAAAATCAGTTCTACTACCACCACTTTGTCCTGGTTTTTTGTTTGTTTTTTTTTGTTTTTACACCCCCCCATCAGCTATTTATTCAGAGCCCCACCCATTCCTAACAGGAGCCAGTTCCTCCAAGAGATTTTCACAACCCTGCAGGATAGGACCCTTGTTTTCTTCTTCTAGCACATATTATGAAGTTTCAAGAGAAGATCTCTCTTCAGCAGCCTTCGCATGTATTGTTAGGATTTCTATTCAAGGCTTTTGATCACGATGAAAATATCAAGTACATCAAATATAAAGTCAAAGCAAAGCTTACAAACCAACCATATACAATTAGAGAGAGAGAATTTGCAGTAAGCACTCAACTCCTCTTGAATTGCAGTGAAAATGGGAATGCTAAATTCTTAGTCTCATTTCATACATAGTTGTAATATGATCTATTTATTTTCTTCCTGTCCAGTCCCATAGCCAAACACACAGCATGGTACAGCACCATAAAGCATAGAAGATTGCATGCAATCCCTAGAGAAAACACACAAGGAAGATTTACAGCCTGATAGTAAAAAGAATGTACCTCTTTTTATTTTGCCAATAAATTGTACCAGCATCACAAGCAATCTACACAGAGAAAAAGTAGCTGCCCTGAACTCCAGTTCTCAGTACCAGAATCATTCTTAGCTAAAATGACTTGAGGGTGCCCCAAATGGTTAATCCATATACATCTCCATAAGAAGCCTGCTTAATTTGATCACATGCCCAAAAGACCATGCAGCCCAGTATGCGATACCCTCTTTAACAGGAGAACAACTGTTAGCAGTGCACTGATTTATTTTAATTACTCATACATTTATTAAGCCTGCCAACCGCAGAGAATGTGGCCAGTGATTTTCTTTTGACATATTAATGTTTACAACAATTCTGCATTCCTGGCAAGTTGTCCCTTCTCACATTTTATGCCCATTTCAATTTATTAGGAGAAATAAAAAAAAATAAAAAAATACACTGCACAGTGCAATATACTTGAAAGTCATATTTCATGAGCTAGGCAAAAATACGCCCTAAAGGGAAGTATCTTAACAGTGGACACACATCCTTCTATGTAGTAAAACAAATGAAAGGAGCCATTCATCAGTCTAACAGCCCCCTCCAGCACCTACGGAAGATCAGGAGATTATGGGCAGGAGATTGTAACAGGAATGAGTTACTGTGAATTTCTACCATTCCTCATTTTTTGCTTTCGTCTGTCACTAGATTAGATTCATGCTGTGCCATATTCCACTCCTATGGCAAGCTTTGACACAAGAATGCTGATACCTAAAGGCAATGCGTACTGTTTTTACTGTGTTGACCTTTCAATTGTTCGGTACTTGGATTGGCTGTCTGTTCGCACAAGCAGAGCTGTAAACAGAAAGAGCGATGGACTGTCATGCCTTCACCGACAAGAATTGAGAGGTCTGACTAGACCATCAAGCCACTAAAAATAATAGTTGAGGTGAGGCTCTGAATATCTGATGCTTTAGTCTTGTGAAGGGAAAAATGGTAAATGTGAACAAAAGCAAAAATGACATACGCTTTTCATTTCCTAACAAAGACAAGTCATAAGAAGACTAGAGTCTCCACCTGCTCACGAAAAACCATTGCAAGCCTGACCTAAGCTCTGCAGAGGCCTGTGTCCTGCCAACACAGCAGCTGTCCCCGAGGTGATGCCTGCTCACTTTTACAATAATGTTGTTCCTTTCCAGACCCCATCCAGGACTTGGAGAAATAATCTGTTCACCCAGCTCTCGCTGATTTTTAATGCATACCTAAAGGGCAGAAGTGAATTTTCAGTCACCAATAGCTCAGGTCCCAATTGTTTAAGGATGCGTGCCATTGCTTACCTTAACGCATGTGTAACAGACCTGCTAAAGGCAAAAGGGACTACACTTGGGGCCTTGTTACACCTTATGCTGTGAACTGCGCAAATGTTAACTACTGTTAGGGCTATTTTGACCTCTGGAGCAGTCACAGCCTTAATCTCAAAGCCTCCAACTGTCCCCCACCTGCACAGCTGTGACTTGCCACCAGAGGCCTGGTGAGCAAGGGCAAGACTGGGAGCTGTATCTGGGAGTTGCCGCTAGTGGGCCGGTGAGCCAGGACAGGCTTCTGCCTCTGCTCTACGGGCAGGGATGCGAGAGAGGCTGGGATACAGAAGGACTTAAACTTGGGCAGCACATGTGTGGGGGTGGTCTCATCTTCATGGAAGAGGAGCTGGGTATTGAGGATCAGAGACAATTCTGCCCTGGAGCGATGCGACTTTGAGCCACATGAGTGCTTAAAGCCACTTTAAGGCAGGCAAGTGGGTAGATGGGACATCTTTTATTAGACCAACCAAGTAGCTAGAAAACATTTCTTTGCAAACTTTTGGGCACAATCACCCGTCTTCAGGCATAGAAAATCTCTGCTGTTCTGAGACTCCAAGGAAGGAAAGAAGCTCAATGCTTATAGCCACTTTAAGGTGTTAATGTGAGGGGACAGTCCAGGGGTTCAGGTACCACCCAAAATTACCATGTAACAAGACTGTAAAAAATCTGACCTTGGGAGGTACTGAGTGCCCAGAGGTTTCAGCTATTTCACATGAGTTTGGGAAGTATGCGATGATTACTTTCACACATTTTCATTTTGGTGGTTGTAATTCCGATGCGTCCATCAGAAAATTTTATCCTACCAAATGTTTAAACGGGCAAGGCAGGTGGTTGAGTCCTTATTTGCAAGATAAAGTAGGAAAGCAACGTTCAATTGGAAAATTACAGTTTTGGTGTTTTTTTGACTCATAGCTAAGCATAGTGATTATGAGAGAAACTGCTGTGACACATGATCAGGCAGCATACAAATTTTCAAGGATAATGACCATTTACTGCCATAATGAGTGGTATGACTGATTTGGTGGTTAAACATTCATATTAGTATACCTTCTGCAGAACTGCCTTCAAGGCCTTGTGTGTTTTTCTTAGCAGCTATTCCTGTGACTATTTATTGTTTCTATATTGTTTGCTCCATTTATGTTTTAGTTTATTTCAGACAAAAAGCTGCCTGTTCTGGATGAACCTGAATATGAATAAGGCAAATTGCCCTATGGTAAGGATGTAAGTTCCCCATCAATCTAAAGAAGCTTGGTGCAAATTTCTAATAGAAATAAAGTTGTTTCCTTTTTCAAAATCTTAAAGAGAGCTTCAGCATCTGCTTCTACATCGGTATGTTTGGGTCCTGCAGGCTAAACACCACAATTCAGAATGAAAAACGAGAGCTTGCTCTGAGCAGTTCTGCACTTCAAGAAGATTCTGCTGCCCTTTGTGTTAGTGCAACTGGGAGCGTCCAAGAAATTAAAACTATATTATTGAGATATGGCTCTTATTAGTCCCCCAAAGATTTATCATATCTAGAAAGGTTAGTCCAAGTTATAAAACACGAATTTGATTCTATGCTTCTGTTTCCTCTGTGTGAGTTTAAAGGCATATAATGCAGACCCAGACCTGCTTGAAAAGCCCTCAGGACAAAGGTTACAGCAATTTTTTTAAATTCTGTTTCGCATAACAGCCAGGATGGTCTCAAGTTTGACCTAAAGGAGATCTATCACAGTTAATTACATGTCTGTAATTACATCAATATGTCTCTTTTGGATGGGCTTTATGATAATAGGACCAAAGTAGCCACAGTCCTAGCGTGACAGGCAAGCATAAAGTGTGCAATGGAAAAGAAGAAAGAAAGAAAGAAAATCGAGGCTGACTTTGCCTAGGGCAGCCCAAAGAAGAAAAGAGTTATCATGGCTGAAGATAGCTCACAACCTAGAAGTGGCAGAAGTTAAGGACAAGTCACTCATCATATTCCTTGGCAAAGCAAAGTAAAATTGCTGCAGATATTTATCCCGATAATTCTTTGATAATCCCAGTGGGAAAGTGTTCTTGGTAATTGCTGTTAATTTATTTTGCATAATTAAATGTTTCAATGTCCTTTTGGGACAATCGGTGCTTATTTACTTATCCCCCATATTACATGTGGAAAAGCTGAGGTATAGGGCTTATTTAAACTTGTCAAAGGTCAAGGAGGGCATCAGTGACAGCTGGGAACAGAACCCAAACATCCCGCTGTGACATCCTGATTCTGCTGGGCTTGACAGAAGTCTAGCCAATTAATTGAAATATATATATATATGTATTTTTTAAATCTAATATTCCCCTCATCCTAACATATGGCTCAGAAAACAGAACTGGGTTCTGAATCACTTTGCATTCTTCAAACAATAGATCTTCACCAGCCACTAGAAAACCCATCACTGAATTCATCATCTGTGCCATGAATAGTAGTCCTGTTCAGCCTCAAAAGAAGAGACTGCTGAGCTACTGGGAGGGAAGGAGGGGGGCACAATTTGCAATATATATGCAAAAGCTGCAGCAGTTGCAGTAATGACCTACGCTGCTTCTCCTGGCAACTCATTGCACATAAAGTTTAGTGAATCTTTACTGCAACTTAGGAAAAATCAGTGTCAAGCATTTTTATCCTGGCTGCTTAAAGGACAAATAAGAGATGGTCCTTGAAGACTAGAGCCTCTTGATAAGACAGGATACAGAAGACCAGCTGCTAAAAATGCACATCATCCACATTAGCAACAACATCTTATATAGAGTTATTGAAAAATAAAATGACTTGCACTTACTACTTCTGGTCTGATGGTCTGATTCTTAAACATGTTGAACACCTTCAGCTACTGTTGATCAGTCATTGCTTTGCTAAAAGTTCTCTCTGCTTTGCACCAAGAAGGCTCCTATGGACTTCAAGTGGGATTTACGGGTACACAAGACCTTAGTAGATCCAACCCACCCCCCAGCACTTTTCACAGTTTTCTGGGACTACCTACCTCTTGGGACTCAGCATTTTTAAGTTTTGGTTTTTTTTAAATGTTTTTTTAAAACATTCAAATGCTGTGTAGTGGGTACTAGAAAAATAGATCTGATTGCTTAACTGCGGTTGACAGTGTCTCTCTGCATTTGTACAGAGCCTAGCACAGTGGGACTCCAAAGCTGACAAGGATGCATAAATATGCAGTACACATAAATACGATAAGAGCTCTAAGTAGCTTTGGCAGGTTTGGAGGGCCCATTTGCTTTACAGTGTACTCTGCCTCCCTCTCCTGGCCTATGCCAGGATGCAGGACTCTGGAGAGACTTTTTCATGAATACTGTGAACAATTCTGGCCACCTAAGTTAATGAATTGTGAACTGAAATAAGTGCAGCAAATTGCTCTGATAATTTTTTAAGGATAATCCTAGTGGTGAATGCAATGCAAATCAGGAACTCCAGAGCAAGGAACCTCAACTCCCAGAAGAACGAGGCATTGGTCTCATCAGAACAAACCGGGATGTTTTACCAGTTAGACAGATACTAGGGCTGTGCGAGACAGCACCGTTCCATTTCAACTTCAGTTTCAAGGTTTGGATGGAACAGCATTTTGTTTCAAATTTAATTTAGATTCAAAACAGCTGTTCCGTTTTGCTTCGTTGAAACAGTGAGGCTGTTTCGATGTTTCGCCCATTAGCTATGATGGGAAAGCTTGAAACAACCTCTCTCATCTGGCAGGCAGATCCAGGCTGTGGGCCCCTGATATTCCTACCAGATGAAGGAGGGAAGTTGGCGTTTCCACCTGGGACCGAGGAGGGGAAACTGAACCCGATTGCTTCTTAGTGTTAGATCAGGCTGGGGATGCCCGGCTGAGCTGAGTTCCCATCCCATCCCCAGCCCAATCTAGCCCGGAGGAACTCAGCACAGCTAGGCTGACTTTCCTTCCCAGAGGAGAACCGAGTGATTGGGCTCATTTCCTTTCTCCAGCCCGATCACAGCACTTGGGATGGGAACTAAGCCCGGGCTCAGTTCCCTCCCTCTGTGTTGTGATCGGCTTCCTGCAGCCAGGCGGCAGGAGACAGAGGGAGCCAGGGCTATGCTCCCAGCTGCGTAGCCCTGATTCTCCCCTGTCTCCCACCACCTCATTGCTGGCTGCTTTGAAACTCAACGTTTTGAAACTTTCGAAATGTTTCAACTAGCCTCATTGTGTTTCAAGGCCATTTTGAAGCCCTTCGTTTCGAGTAGATTTTGCCATTTTGAACTCGTATCAAAACAGCCAGTGAAATTTCACAAGACCCTAAGAGATACAATTTGTTTCACAGTTCGCTCACTTAACGTAAAAACAGTATTTTTACTGGCATTGCCCATGGCAAGTAGGTAAAACAAGGAAGCCTCAAAAGAAATAAGAGGAATACAGGAAAACAGAACTGGAAGGGACCTTTTGGGTCTTTGATTCCAGTCCCCAGCCATCCCAAGCACATCACAGAATATGTTCAGAAACTTATCTAGCCCCAACTTAAAAATGGGGTTTGCCCTTGGTACTTTGGGTCAAGGGCAAGGGGGAGCTCCCCCCCACTCTGGGGGGGGGGGGGTTGCCCTTGCTACTCTGACTGGAAAGCTGTTCCTTCACCTACTTGCTCTGATAGTTAAGAACTTTCTTCAGCTGTCAAGCCAAAATTTATTCAGTTTAACGTTTGTTCTAATACCATCACTGTCCTTTAGCTTAAAAATAGTTTTTACCTTCTCTGGTGTTGACCCCATCATATGTAGAGACAGCAATTGTATTCCCTTTCAGCTGTCATTCTGTCAGATTAAACAAATCAAGCTCTTCTAGCTGCCCCTGCTGGCTACACCCCTAGGATTATCCTTAAAAATTATCAGAGCTATTTGCTGCACTTATTGTTCAGTTCATTATCCATGAACTTGGGTGGTCAGAATTGTTCACAGTATTCAAGATGAAGTCTCTCCAGAGCCTTTAACAATGGCACTGCCGTATTTTCTCACATAGAAACATAACTTTTTCTAAAAAACAGCTGGTGGGAATTGAGGGCCACACTGTATGTGACAATCACAGATATGACCAACAGAGCCAAGGCTGGATTGGGGCACCCCAGATGGGGCCCTCAGACTGACCCCATGTGCCAGGTCCAGGGCTGGGCACTGGGTTTAGCCATGGACTGACCCCATGCACCAGCCCCGTTGGGCATGCAGGACCATGCCATCCAGCTGGGTCCGGAGATTTGGTGGCAGGGAAGCCATGGCAGTGTTGTTTGGCATGGCCAGACAATTAGCAATTAATTAGCCATAGCTATTAATGCTGTTGCCACTGCCACCAAATTTCCTGATCCAGCTGGATGACACAGCCCTGAGTGCCCAATCAGGCAAGTATGATGGGTCGGTCTGTTGCTGGACCCAGGCACAGCCTCAGACCTGGCACATGGGGTTAGTTTGAGGGCCCCACCTGGTACATAGGACTGGCAGCAGGCTCAGGAACAGGCTTGGCTCCCCAGTTGTGCTATGCAGGTATTTACTGGGAAAGATTTATTTTTCATGCTTCTTTGAAAAAATAGGGCACGTTATCTCCCAGTGCATGTTATACACAAGAAAATATGGTAGCATTTCTTCCTCTCTGCTAGAAATGTCTCTTCTCTCACCAGAATCACATCTGCACCAGCTCATCAGTCATTTGTGATCGACTAGCACACCAAAGGTCTCTTCCTCCTCACTCACTTCCAGCTGATGAGAGCTCCTAGCATACAGCAAAAGTTTTTATCATTTTTTCCTAAATGTTTACACTACCAAACTATATCCTATTTCTATTACTCCAGTCTTTAAAGCCATCCTGTAGGATATCCCAAACCTCCTCTATATTCATGTTGTCTTCCACCATCAGATGTGCATGTCTGCTATTTCTGTTAGGCTGTTAATGAAAACATCAAACAGAAATAGTATGACTTTATATAAGGTATATGGAAAAAGCAGCTATCCTAAATCAATATGCCAAACTACAAGCAACAGAAATTAAAAGATAACAGCTGATTTGCAACTCCTAATCAAGCACAAATCAAACAAAATTAAAAAATGTTATGAAATCCATCTTTCCCAAACATATAAACTCATGGTTCCTTTCCCTGCCCAAAAACCTAACCTAAATACTTCAGATTTGCAGCATCAGCATCAGTCCAGAAACTAACAGGCACGGAGCTAGTTTGGTGATTTTCCCACCCTCTTTTTCTTCTTTTACACCACTGTCATTTTATTTCTAAATGATGTGAAAATAAAGTTCTAGATACCATTTGGAAAACATCTCTCACCCATACAATATCTTTCTTCAAAGAGATATTGTTGTGTAAGATGTTTTCAAGACCAGAGCCCAGTATCATGAATATTATACTGCTATTGCAAATAGGCCAAGCTCTTCTTATGATGAAGTATTCCATCATCTCTTGGACCTATCCTGGACGGACCAGCTTGGTTACAACATGCCAACCATGTTACAATTTGTCTTGAAGATTTAAAAAAAGGAAGAAGAAGTCGTCTTTTTCCTGTGTTTATGTGAATAAAGCACAAGCACTTGAACGTTCATAGAAAACAAATGCAAGCGTCAGTGTTCCCAACTCACGAAACTTTACTGCAGGTCTGATTATATTCATTATTTTTCAATCCCGCTCCCTGAAGTAAACCTTTAGCTCTCGCTTTGAGAACTTTTAGCCTTTACGACTCCAAAGAAAAAAAGCTTGTGTTATGCAGCACTTGGAAGGCTCAAACTTTACTTATTTTTATTTTCTTTATGATTTATTTTGCCCCCAGCTCAAAGTTATTGAGTTTATACTTGGATTTAGCATTGCTGAGGGTGCAAGTCAGACCTTCAGACAATCCTTCCACAATTCATTCATCCCCATTAAGTCCATACACTAAATAAATAGTTTAGAACTGCAATTTAAATTAGTAACCGGGTCTCAGGTCTTATTCCTGCAGTGCGGTTTGTGCAGAAATCCCCCATACTGTATGACTAAGGCTTACAGTGGCAGTATAGCTTGTAAACAGCTTTCCATTTTAGTGAATTGTTATATCCGCTCTTACTGATTATTAAAAAGAAAAAAAGAAACAGGAGCCTCAGCAGCATTTCTGTCCATCTCGCATACTTGGAAATCCAGACAACCTCTTTAAGATTTTCCATTCTTCAACAATTTAGGTCTTGATCTAACTCCTATAGTAGCCCATAAAAATATATGCATTTACAATTGCAGCAGAATTAACCTGTTACTCCTATAACAATTTTACATCATTTGATAGAACCAATTAAACAAAATGTCTCTGTCTTGCAAGCAGGAGGGAAAGCTGCGGAGATGATCTGGCCTCACCAAATGATTGATGACAGAGGCTCAAGGCAGCCTGTTTTCATCTGAGATCTTGTTAGGTGAAATTGCATGTGGTTAATTTATTTGGCCACAGGAGGTCAGTATCACAGCACACGTGGCCGGGAGGATATTTGTATTTAAGCCTATTGTATGTAAAAACAAAAAAAACCCTAAACCCCAAATAAAACGCCAACTTTTCAAAACTACAGGGGAAAAAAGAAGTCAGAGATAGTCAAAGTAGACACCCAAAAATGTATGAGATGCATGGGGAATGCCATCCCATAGAGAGTGGCTATTGTTTCAAAATCAAATTTCAGTGAGCCAGAATTAGCTCTTTTACAAAATTACCCTTTTTCTGATAAACTTTTCCTTGGTGAGATGCAAGAGGGGTGGAAAGCCTTTAGAATCAAAGCAATTGCATATAGATTTATCCATAGGTTTCTGCCTTTGGTCCGCATTATAATAAACATGATCTCCCAAGGCAAGGCATACACCATTAAACTTACCGCTAGTGACCATTAACACAGGAAATGTAGATTTCGAGACATGTTAATAAAAGCCCCAATGAAAATTAAGTCCCCTTAACAACTGCTATGAAGAATGCTGCCCAGGGTCGCATTGAACAAGCTGTGACGCACACGCCTTCCTCTACCCATTCAGAAAGCTTCGGTGCTGAAAGTCTCTTTGGCTCATCCAGCGCTCTCGTCTCGTGCCAGAACACAACTTTCCCACAATGCTTTCTCTTCACGTATGAATAGATACCACAATCACTCTGTATCAAAAAAAAAAATGTAAGGAGCCCCATCCTTGTCATTTTGCTTTGTCTTGACTGAATGCATCTCTTTACCACAGACCAGGCAAACTTCCACTGAAGGTTTTGGTCAAAAGCATATATTCATACAAATGCCAGTCCTGGCACCAGGACAGAACCTGTCTCGCCCCATTTAGAGGTTGTAAGGGTTAGGGACTTCCATGGGAAAGGACAAACGAGTCTTCAATTACACCCCCGATCTAATGAACGTTACAGGGCTGTGAAGGCAGGATTGCTCAGGTCTCATCTAGCCACGTCTCCTCCTCCTGATATAGGTCTACTACAGAGCCAGTGCACAAAGCAAGTGAGGTGGGGGTGGGCAGAGGGGTTGTGCCAAGGAGATGGGAATTGCATCTGTTTTGTAGCCCTTTTATAATAAGTGAGCTGGAATAAAGCAGCTGCAGGGCAATACTCAATTAGGTCTCACTCCTGGATGTGGGCCTCCAGATTTGGTTCCATTTTATTTGATTAATCTGTGAAGCTTAAAGTTTGTACTAGCAATGGGCTAACTGCAGGGGCCCGCAGAAAGCTTTGCTGGAGTCTGTAGTGGTTTCGTAATGTCTGCATTGGCATCCTCAAAAATTAGACCGGACCCGAGGCTCGCTTCTGCCACAGTGACAGCCCAAGCTGAATGACTTTGTTAGTCCTTGAGGAACAGTCCCGATAAGAAACAGCAAAAAGAAATGTCATTTTGACATCACTCTCTCAAATACCAGCTAATGTGATCAGTTCATGTCAATAGAAACAGGAGAGGCAATGCTTTAAAAAGACTTTGACATCTCCAGATAAAACATGGGGACAGTTTGAGGGCTAGTCTATGTTAGGTAAAAAAACAAACAAACTACTTTGATGACAGAGGTGTACTTGCAATGGTGAACTGCAGGTTACCCATTTTCAGAAGAAAGCTATATTCATGCAAGATGAGCCTTCATGGTCTGTACAGATTGTCAACTCACCCAAAGTTCTTTTTATAGCTGATTTTACAGAACTGTGTATTCAGTAAAGTGTCTATTCTTTCACTTTAACAACCAAGTAGAGGGTCACATCCACTTGCTGGTTTTGTGTTGTATAGAGAATTTTAACATTGGTACTAGTGTCCCGCAAAGGCCCCCTTCGGGAAAACATCATTATTTATATTGCTGGATCATTTCAGAGCCCAATCATAGACCAGACCCCACAGCGTACCACTGTACGTATACAGGTCCAGGGTACTTTCTGCCCAAAGGAGATCACAGGCTAGTGAAAACAGCACTTGAGAACACCGACTTCCCTGGGCATGATGCATATGTTTAAAGTGAGGGCATGCCCAAGTGCTATCCTGCATATGAAAACTCCCACAGCAGGACCGTGAAGCTTTCTGTATTCCTTTATCTGCTAGGTGTTCAGTAGTAGGAAAGGTACAAAAATAAATTGAAGACGAAGAAATCTCTCCCGTATGGGCAGAAATCCTACCTGCGGTGCAGAGGTCTTGTGTTAATCTTGCATGCAGGTGCAAAATGATGCTAGGATCATGTCATTGATTTTTCCCTGCCCCAACCTATCCATGCATTGTTAGTATATTTAAAGTATTCATTTTTTTTTAAGGTGTTAGGTGACTGGATTTTGCAATAGCAAAATGCATAAATCCTAGACAGCCAACACTTGGAATAGTGGCCAGAAGGATGGGGGGGGGGGGGGGGAAAAAACAAAAACCAAACTTATCCATGCATGTAAAATAGTTCACTTGAATTCCATGGAAATGGTACATACAAGGTTCTTTGAGTAACCACGATAGCTTTTATTAGA
>JAGPOW010002149.1:13249076-13317339 GCA_030014935.1 Caiman crocodilus
TTTGTTTTTTGGGGCCCCCCCCCCCCCCCCCAGCCCCCCACGGACAGCGGGTGTTGGTTGTGTGTTTTTTTAGTTTTTTTTTTCAAAAAATAAAACAAAAAACCCAAAAAAAAAAATAAAAAAATAAAAAAAATATAAAAAAAAAAACCCACCAAAATGTGTGAGACGGTCCCCTTCGGGGGGGGGGGGGGCGCCCAAAAAACAAAAACCAAACTTATACATGCATGTAAAATAGTTCACTTGAATTCCATGGAAATGGTACAGACAAGGTTCTTTGAGTAACCACGATAGCTTTTATTAGATCAACTAAATGGTTGGATAAATTTTCTTAACAAGCTTTCAGGCACAAATACCTTTCTTCAGGCATTGGGAGTGTCTGCTTTTGTCTGTCTACTCTGGGGTAGAATAGAAGTTTAAACCAATATGCAAAATGCAGGTCTGCAAAAATGCAAATGCATGGCAGGGAAGCTCAAAGGGGATGGGAGTTAATGAGTGCCAGACTCCAGACAGGTAGGTTTGGGGAGGAGGGGGGAAGAATACAAAAGAAGGGAATGTTGCTGGAAATAGTGCTTCATTTAAATAAAAATACTTGACTCTTTTGACTGCATGTAACGATATTACATTATTTAAAATCTTGAAAAGGTAGCTTTGATAACCTAACAACCTTCTCAGCTCATCAGATGTAACTGCTCAACTCACACTAGATATGTTAAGGATGCAGCATGCACCGGTAATCAGAAGACATGGTTCTATTTGTGGCTCTTCCAGCGACGTGTTCTGTGACTTTCACAGAGTCACTGAAGCACTCTGTGCCTTGGCTTTAACCATTATGAAATGGAGCTAATAATAATCCCTCCAAAAAAAGTCTGAGCAGCTCAGATGAGAAATGTTACATAAGCACAGGGCATTATTCATTAGCCACTTGTCACTGCTGCGGAAAGTTCCACGCACATCGGAGTGCAATGAATCCTCATTGCTGCTAAGTGCTGAAAGTACATCCAGGACAGGATGCATCTTCTGCATTGCCAAATCTGTAAATATACCTTCCAAAACACTCAGCTGAAAAGAACAATACAAAACACCATGCATTGTGGACAGCAGACCAGCCAGCCACGGTTGGGGAACGGCATTAAAAAAAATAAAACCCGCAACATTTCATCACTCTAAAAGTTGCATAGGCTAATTCTTTTTACATGTCTTTAAAATCTTCTCTTCTCAACAGCTGCATTTTAGTTTGCTTTGCATAAAATGAGGATGAGTCGCAGCTGATATTTCTAATGAAAAATTCAGTGCGGCCCATTTCCAAATGGACACCTGCTAAGCATGTTAAAGCTGGGGGCTTAAGTACTTTTTCTGTTAAAGTCAACAATAAGACTTGCTCATGACCCGAGTGCGGGCAACATCAGTTTCTATAAATTGCCAATTTAGTTGCAAGAGGGAAGAATTTACTTGATTTATTTGTGCATTAAATAAGAAGTTCTTTGGGGAAGGAACGGTCATTTTTGTCAGTGTTTGAGCACAACAGGGTCTGGGGACATGCCCAGAGATCCTGAAAACTACTGCAATAGAGCTGAACAGAGCTGTGCTCATCTGTAACCACCTGGGTGTTTGCTACTTGCTGAGCATAGCTATCAGGGCTGTGCAAAGCTTTGGATCATGATTCTGATTCGGGGAGGATTTGGATGATTCAGAGGCCAAATCTATGAACCCTAATCCAATCGCAGGAAGTTTTAGGCTTTCCAAAAATCAATTTGGAGCTTCCAAACCAATTTGGAAAAGATTCAGAGATTTGGCCATAGAGTATAATGGGTAATCACTGAACTATCTATAACTTTGTTGTCTTTTGTCTGATTCAGATGAAAATGTACAGGGACCCGATTTGTCCCAATTGAAGCAGGAAACTGAGTCAGAGCTCCGAATTGAATCGCTGGCATCCGAATTGGCCGAATCTGAACCCAAGGCAAATAGTTCCCTATTTGCACAGGCCTCATAGCCATCAGCTGGGAGTAAATGCTCACTCAGAGAAAGGGCTCATCTAGTTTAAATAGTTTGGTAGCTGCTCTGTACCTACACCATAGCAGAGAAGGAAAAATTCCCTCTACCACACTCTAGATTCACCCCGTATAGAGGCCTTGTCCTCAGACAGTGCCAGCCTACATCCCTAAAGGCTCCAGTAGGTCTCACACCCACCCTCTGCACAAGGATGAATCTCCTCCCACCATGCACAGTTTTTAGGAACTTGGCCGGGCTCAGCAGTGTCTGGTATGCTGGGAGGCATGCAGAAGTGTCCCCCCATATTATGGCCTCGAACTCTACCGGCATCTGCTTGCCTCTCCCCACTGAAAACTGAATGTGAAGTCCACTCGCTAGTAATCCAGTCTACACAGATTAGAGAAATCCATGTATATTGGATCAATTCTGCCTTGGGCTTTTTGAATGTCTGCATTTAACCACCCAGTGGACTCCTAGGCTAAGCAAACTGCCTCCCAGATCAGGAATATTAGCTACAATCTGTGAACGTGGCATCCTGCGAGTATATTCAGTTACAGGAACTGCAGTGCCCTTTTCCCTTTTCTATGACAAGGCAATTTCCATTAAATTCTGCTTTCTTGCTTAGTTTATTCTCCATTCTCTTTGCTGGACCCTGTAGTGGGGCAGTGCAAGAGTTTGCACAATAAAAGCTGCATCGCAGCATGCCCTGCATTAATAACCACAACAATGAACTAATTATAACTATAGCAGGCTTGAAAGTTGGCAAGGCACCAGGGTTGCCATGTGAAATTAAGCTAGGTACAGTAGCACCTGTTTTAGCCAGTTAGCTGGGAAGGACAATCCTGCATTGGCACTTAAAATGGATATTTGAGGATCCATTGGTGGAAAGAGTGAACTTAATTGTCCATTAGCTCCGTGTTCCCAGACCTTCTCCTGAACATGTATCTCATGTAAAAGGCAAACCTGTAATATTTATCTGAACAACTAATAACAGCATGCAACACCACTAAATCAAATAGGGATCCTAGAGCTCAAACCATACATTTCCACTGCCAGAGTCATCACATGGACTAGTTTAGTTTGTCCAGAATCTGTAAAGCTGTAAATTGACGTAGCCCTGGCACTAAAGGAGAAATTCACTTATGGTTACTCACCACAGGTTATATGAGAGAGGGGCAAGGAGACCTGAAAAAGGGGAGTTGGAGGAGGGTGGACTGAACCTTGGAGTTTCCATAGATATTTTTCTTCTTTCAGAAAGTATCAGTGAAGGAAAAAGGAGACGGTCTTCCTCCATCCTCTGAACTAACAGTCTGGCTTGGGGGCTCAGAAATGTGTGGAGATCTCTGCCTCTTTATCTACTCAGCAGCTTCCCCTAAAATTCTTTAAGGGATTGAATGCATTTTTCTCAGAAGCACCCCAGATCAGATTTAAAATGATTCTCCATCTGTTTGGCCTCCTGCCAGAATACCCAGGTAAGATGCACAGAGGTAAGGACAGGAGCCTCAGAACAGCACTTTCCCAAACTTCTCCTGGAATAGTATCCTAAACCCCGACAGATCACAGCATTTTTATTTTTTGATGCTATTATGACTTCTAACACAAGTCAAGAAGAGTGACAACTTTTGGTGGACTAAGAAGATCATGTTGGATTCTTCCTTTGCACATTTAATTATATTCAGATAAGAGAATAACCAGTGGAGAAGCCTCTTCATTTTAGTTTGCAACACAAATCAGCAACTTTCCAGATGTAGACATGTTGGTCTAAGGAAATAGGTAAGCAAGGCTCTTTGAGTAGATGCAATATCTTTTATTAGAGCAATGGAGTAATTGGAAAAAAGCTTGCTAAGAAGTTTTTTCCAACTACTCCATTGGTCTAATAAAATATACCACATCTACCCAAAAAACCTTGCCAGCTTTAGATAGCGATTTGATGGCACAACCGACGCTAATCATTACTTTTGCAGAGAGGCCAAGGTGAAAGAATCATGGAAGTCAACTCTCTTCTCCTCGCTGCCATTCTCCTCCCCTCCCCTCAAAAGGGGAGCAAACAACCAAGAGCAGCTTTAAAAAGGACTATCAAAGCTTTGTCTATTTTGTCTCTTCAAGGAAGAGATTCATCCCTTAGCAAAGGGCTATTTGCCAGCTCAGCCCCACTTAAAGCTTATTTGTGACATGGACCTTTGCCAAGAGGTAAAGTTGACTGCAACCAAAGACTTGAGAGCTGCCAGCACAGCATCTTGCATTAGGCTGTAACTGCTATCACAAATAAGGACTAATTACAAGCGGATATAATCTCTATTTCAGAATAGACAGAGATACAATTGGGATGCAATTGGGCAAGGTGCTACAAATGCAAAAATGGAGCCAGTCACTGCCCCTCAAGCATTGTAGTTTTATTTGAAGTCCACACCAGGTGCTTGCAACGTCCACAGAGAAAGTTAGCAGAAGCTACTGAAGAAATTTGAAGGCAACACATAATCAGTTCTAATATCTATCCTTTTCGGGAGCACTGTTGAACATAACCATATTGCTGAAATCATCATGCAACTAGGGAGCACTGTGAAGACCCCTCTGAAATTATATCAACTCTGTTACCTGAGTCCAGCTCCAAAGCAAGAGGCAATGAAGCCCCATTGATAATTCATTACAAAAGCAGGTGCAGTCCAGCTATGCAAGAATTAGGTGATTAATGAGGAGTCTTTGGCAACTGTTGCAAGATCACAGTCTTAAGTGGGATTCCCAGGAATTTTTATTTCATGAAGAAATAAAATTGCTGTCAGTCTAAGGTGTGACCAGATTCACTGCAGTCTCTGAATAAATGAAAAGACAGGCAACACAGTGGCACAGACCAGCTTTACAGTCACGTTTAGCTGTATACAGTCCTCTGGAAGGGGTCTAGGCACAGTGAAGCAGAGATTGCAGAGTTAGAGGACTGCTACCTATGCAACAATACTTGGGTGGGAAGGAGGGATCCCTTTAAGAACAGACCTTTTTGAAGCATTTGAAAAACTGCCCAACTGGGGGCCGCTCTCACCAACAAATATTCCAGAGGTAAGACAGGGAAAGAGGCAAAAGCAGGAGTAAATAGCCTATGGATTTGTGCTACAAATGCCTTGGTTGCATGGACAGCATCCTCATACGTGGGACTGTTGAAAGCACCAAGAGATTGCAGCAATAATTTCTGGAGTGTAGAGACAATTGTTCTATTGCAGACTATCTAATTAGTTCTCATAGCACCTCAGGGAGGAAGGCTAGTATTTTTAATTTTGCGGAGACACAGACATGTTCAGTGATGTGTCCAAGGTCATGCAGCAAGTCATTGACGTATTGGAGCTTGCAGCTCCGGGATTTCTTTCACCAGTGCAGTCTATTAGTCTCGGTTATCTTTTTAGCCATACCTCCACACTTCCTAAGAATAGCATCCTTTACCTCTCACTGAGAGGAAGGAGGCCTCTAGGATTGCCAAACCTCCCAGATTGGCCAGGAGTCTACCAGAATTGGCATCCAGTTCCCAGTGACTACTGAAAGCAATCCGAACAATTAAGAAAAATCTCCCGAAACAGCTTCAGGTCACAGTTGGCAACCCTAGCTGGCTCCAATGGTAGTGGCACCTGGAACCCAGAGTCACTTCCAGACCTTGCTACGCATAATGCATGACCTTGACCAAATCCCTTAGTCTCTTGAGATGGGACCCACAGAGGAAGTGAGCTTATTGCTGGTTCCAGGTTTCTCGAAATTTGCTGCTCCCCTAACACCACAGACACCAACATTTCCCATTCCCTGTGTGTCCATCCTATTGATGGAGCAGGCTAGAAGTTGTGCCTTAGCTAGTCACAGGTCAACAGGGACTCTGTATCCAGTCTTGCCAGAAAGTAGCAGGTCCTATACCATCATGTCATCAGTTTGTTCAAGCTCAACATTTGTCTGGATTTGTTTCCCAGAAATATGCTTCCCTCATCCTAAAATTCCCTTTCCATCCACATTGAAACTAAATGGCTTTATAAGATTGAAACAATATATTGAAGCATTATGTTTCAGAAGCAATTCTGAAATTTCTTTCTTTCCCTATCCTGATTCAGAGTAAAGTTATTTCAAAGCATTGGAATTTCCCATGGCATGGGATCCTGTTTTTATGCATCTCTTAGTATTTTGGAATGATAATGTACCCGTGGTAAAGTCAGCTAAGCTTCAATTTCAGTAATTTCTTTACTTGATTATATTCATTAAAATGATAAGAATACCTAAACATTTCTGAAATTAGAATATTTTTGTTCCTAGCTTCCCAATGAAAATGGAAGTATTTTGATCAGGTAAAGGGGGAAAAAAAGGGGGGGGAGGCAGGGAGGAAAGAAAATCAGAATCTGCCAGTTAAAAATGGCAGTGGGAAATTTTACAGCCAGCCAAAAAGGCATAGTTTTCCATGAAATAAGGCCAGAATCAGACAACATTTCTAATCAAATTCTTTGCTCAGGAGTCACAGTAATGGGTTTCTTCCTCTGCTGCAATTAAAATGCATGAGAAGCACAGAGCTCCTTACAAAAAGGGAATAACTAATTCATGTTTATAGCTTACAAATCCACTCAGACCCATGTACTCAGCTCCTCATTACTGCAGTAGCATAAAATATGGTGCACGCTTTCAATTTCAGACACGTTATAATTTCCTTAGACTTGGTTGTTCCTTAACATTAATTGACGAAATTAAATCCTTCCATCAGGAATGGAGATGAATGTTTCCTGTAATTCAATCAGGAGCAAATCAACTGTTTAGCGCACAGATGTTGAAACAATGGATCTCGCTGGCAAATCTAGAGGGAAAAAATCATATATGGGCAAGTACAAAGCCTTCCTTTGGAATACGCACCTGATGAGGATTTATTTGGATTTGGAAAATGGCCATTGAGAGAAATAAGCCCGCACAAGCAAGTAGGTTAGGAATGAACTACCTAGCATTTTTTCCAGCCTGTTATTTAGCAGTTTATAAACTGTATATATGCAATGTAGGAACCACTGTATCCAGCATGGAAAAATCAACTACCTCTATGGCAGAATAAAGAGTTATTTAACTGCACATACCAGCTACGAAAATGTCCCGTATGGGTAATGAAAAGGCTCACATATGTGAAAGTCATGCACGTTTGAAGTGACAAGGACAAATGGGTACTTCCATTTTTCTGACACACAAGTTAGAACTGGATTTGGACATTACAGAGAAAGTTTCTGTTTTTGCAAACCTCACCCCAACAGCCAGGATTTTCATATGGCCTTTGGCTTCACCGCTTTGCAATCATCTGTGGTATAGAGGGGCCAATATGAAAGCCAGCAAAGCAATTATTCTTCCAGGGGAACACCGAAGTACAGCTGATGTGAAGGGCTCTACAAAGTTTCCCCATGTAGGAATCCAGCACTATGCAAGAAGAGGACGGGGGTCTGCCTATTGGTCTGCGAACCATTTTGTTCCCCAACAGCCCCAAAACTGGGTGGCACAAAAACGGCCTAGCTCTTTGGCTGTATCTTCTGTGCAGTGTCTCTCTGTAAAGGGATTCCTACATTTCCTTTTGAATTTGAATGAAGCTTCTCCAAAAAAGAGGAGCAGCATTGGAACTATAGCATGGAAACAGTGCACTTTCTTTTATTTGCTACTCTGCCTGTGCCCTGCAGAGTCACTAAAAACCCAAAGGGATTGTTGACTTTGATTTACCAGAGGCATCCTGAACATAAAGGACTCGCAGCTCTGATTGATTACTGCAGATTTCCAGCTTGAACTGAACAGGCATTGTAGAGCAGCCATTCTTTAGGATGGTGAAGAACAAAGACGTGGAGCCACAGCTACAGCTCACCCAGACACTTCAGCAAGTGGCAAAAAGTCCTGTCCAGTGTCTGACTTCTTAAAAAACTTAAGTCATTGATGGAGTGCAGAAGGACTTTATGCAATCTGATAGATGCTTTCACATTCTGTAATCATCTGAATGGCTCAGCGCACAAGTCACTTCCCTTCAGGCTGAACAGCCAATGACAACAGTTCAGGCATCAGAGACTGATGTTCAACAGAAATGCATCTTTCAAAGCTACCACTAACAGCTCATATAAAAGGCTGCTCCATGCAAATCATTTGCCTGGAGCCCCAGTCAGTTTTGCTGGTCCTATGAAATCCAGCAGTGATTTCATACATACTACCAAGCATCAGCTACTGGCATTTCATTGATGACTGCTGGTATCTTCCTAAAGACGTGTCTTGTCCCGATTATGGGAATGCATCCTGGCTTCCTTTGTGGCCCATTTGTGCTGTTCTGCTGTCAGCTTAATGGGGGTCTTGAGGATTGCCTTGCTATGAGGGAATCCCTAGCTGGTATGGGATGAATATAGTGGCCCTTTTGTTGACCCTTAGAGTAAAGGGCAGACCCATGGAAGTGGTGCCCTGGCTGATTTTCTTTGTGCTGTTACCCATTTAAAAAGAAGTCCAGTACAGATCTTTGCACTTCAAATATATATATTTTGAAGTCGGGAAGAAGGTTGGCATTTGAGTTATTTTTCTAACTGGGTTTTTGCATGGAGTAGAAATTAAGTAACCTGCAAATGGGGGGGAAGAAATATAGATATTTCTAACTCTCTCTCTATCTATATATAATTGAGTTAGAAAAATAACTCAAATGCCAACCTTCTTCCCCTTCCACACCCCTGGAAGAAAAAAAAAAAAAAAAAATCAAGAAAATAAATGAGCAAACCCTTCCATCTTTTATGCCCACTATAGAAATATTTTATTTTGACGTGTGTGAATCTTTTAAGCATATAAAAGTGAAGTCTCTAAAATGACATCCTGTAGTTAGGTTTTCTTCAAAGCAAGATAAGGGAAACAAGTATGCATTAAAAAACAAAACAACCCCCCCAGGAACAAACAACCCCCCCAAAAAACAAAAGACACACATCCCAAAGCCCATACTGTGCACTATGGGAGTCTGTAATTTAATGGGCAGGGGAGTGGCACACAGGCCCTTTGGACCAAGCAAACAGAAGCCCCACTGGTGCACGAAAGCCTCTAATAGCAGCAAGAGGTCTAACGTGTGTCCAATAGAAGGCACATGCCATTTACATGGCTAGGAGAGCAGACCTACATAAAAGTGGAGGGGAAAAGTGATTTTTAAAAGTCCTTAATGTTTATTTGACTTATCTTGTAGATTAGGAAGGGGTAGGAAATATTTCCCCATGTGTTTTCTCCATCCCTTTAATCTTTTCCACCTCCTCAATTTAGGGGAGTTTCTTACTCTTGACAGCCTATCAGGGACCACCACATTTTATTGCCTTTACACAAGATGTAGTGCATGTGGGTGGAGTAGGAAATGTTTAGACTATTCTACCTCTCCTTCTTCCAGGATTTAAGTCCTGAAATGCACTTGCTGCAGTCTGCAACAAAAACTTTGCATTTATTTTACTCTCTCCAAAATTTACTTTCTGTGCCCTGAGAAAGAGCATGTATGATATAGCATTCTTGCCAATCTCCATGACTCTAGGGATCATGAAGGGCTTATTTTCCCTCTTTACCAATGGCAATTATAGAACTTAGTCTCTTAACTTTTGCTTGGGGCAGGAGGATGGGACTCTAGTGGACCTAGGACCACTCCTGTGTAGCCCCAGAGAACAGATTCATAACTCTTCTTTTTATTTGTTTAAACTGTTGAAGCTCAACACCAGGAAGACATCAAATCGAAAGGATGTATCAATCCCAAGGAAGATCAAAAAGATCTGTCTAAAAGGGTAGCAGGACTTTGAGAAAAGTGCCAGTAAAACTTCAATGCGGTAATGATCAGGCCCTGATTTTTTATTGCTGCAATAAACAGTTTACTGTCCTGGTTTCCCTAATAACTGGCCGGTAGCCCAACTCTGACGCACACACAAGCACTGAGAACCTGGAGACCAAACCGTGAATCTCTTCCCACTCATTTGATACTTTTCTCACATCAGTTTCATGAACGCTAAAAATACCTTATTTGTTGATAAAACTCAAGTCATCACATTCAAATGAGCAAGTCTGCTGCAATCTTACCTTGAACCAAAACCCATTCACTACATGCAACCCGATTCATGTTTTCAAGAGATGAAGCAAGGCAACACACATCATCAAAAATGAACAACTGAGTACTGTGCCTAGGAAACCTAATGCCCTCATTACCAAAGAATACCATAGTGCTCCAAGCAAAATTTTTAATTGCTGACTTGATCTGTTGCTGTTGAAACAGGAGCTGTCACAATAGGTTTGGCTCAAGACAGAAGTTGAAAGCAGTTTTAACGAAGTGGTCCTTGGGGAGCCCAAGTGATGCAAACCTTCATGTTGGGTGAAATACACTCTTGTGCACAGAGGGTGCTCAAGACCTACACGCTACCAATGTCCCCATCAACATAGGTATGTATAAAGTAGGTTTTTAGTGAAACAGTCCTGGTGCACATGGATTTCACAGCTTACTAACAGGTGGTTTGTCCATCTACAACAGAAAGCAGCTATTGCTGCTGCTGGCAATACGTAGGACAGGTCGCTTCCAAGACATTGCAAGCAAAATGGAAGAGACCTTTCAAAATCTGAGTTTGTCATATGTTATACGTAGAAAAGTATCAAATCACTGCATTTTGTTTTTCACTCAGAAGTGGAACCATTTCTGAGCAAAGACAGGTTTACAGAGTAAATGCAAGGTTTTGTGAAGAAAGGTTTCCCTTATTTTGATGGAGGGAAGGAGAGGAAAGAGACCTCTACTTGTACATGCATAATTCCTGTTAAGGTGAATAGACACCAAACCTGGCACTTGAGGGAAAAGTCACCACTTCAAGAAGCAGACAACTCAGGAAACCCATGAGGGACACATCTGTTCTTTATTGCTCCTTGCTGGTGCCTTTGGAATAGTTGCCAAGCTGCAGTTTGATCTGGCAGCAATTAAAATTTCACTGCACACTAGATTTACAGCTACAGCAGAAGTGCGAGACAATGACATAGTACTGTTTCAAGACAACAGCATCACACAATGGTGTTGGGATCTGTTGCCTGGAATGCTACAGTATTTTTAAGAGGGTTTGTCTACTAATCCTCCTCCAGGTTAACCAACTGTAACCAAATCCTCTCTAGCTTCCTTCAACACTGCTCCTGACCTATTTTGTTTCACAGAGATATGGGCAGTAATACGTCTCAGATGCTCTGCCTCACAATCAGCCAGTCCGCAGGCAGATTGAGTATCATATGCAAGTCAGATTCTCACTTAATTTATATTACAGTTACTTCAGTGACCTGGGTCAAACCAATGCAACTCTTACATACTGGATTGTAGGTCTCAGTCTGTCTTCGACTGCAAGCCCTCCAGGGCAGGGGACTGGTACCTTTCTATGGCATCTGGCACATCAGCATCTCTTCTTAGCTGGTAGAGCTTTCTCCTTTGTGCTGTAGGTACTCAGCATCACTTTCAAGTGGCGAGACCTGGTCTCCAGAAAGTCATTGACTTGCAAGTGGAGCAACATCTGTGGGGACTGAAACCCATCTGCTTAATGTGCCCGTTGTGCAGAGATGCAGCATATGAGAGCTTCGTCTTTCTGTTATATCAGCAATCCCTTCCCACCAATAACTGGCCTTGTGTGTGGACTTAGGCAAATAACTCCACCCCTTCTGCTTCTTTACTCTCCTCTCCCATTTCTAGCTTATCCACTGAAGAGTGTACGGGCCTGAAGGTAGGGAGTATTTCTTACTGTGAGGATGTAAAGTACAGAACATACTAACCAGTTGGGATCTCCAGCTGGTTTTGCTATAACAACAACAGTAGCAACAGCTAGAGATGGAGGACACCAGGAATGATTTTTAGGTTTTCATACTAGATCATTCTTGACTGCTTGTACAATGTTGTAATGAAAAGCAGATTCTGCATGGCTCCAAACTAATCCCTGCTATAGAAGAGAGGGGCCCACAAACATCCCAGCACACCAGTGCTGAAAAACCCATTAAGGGGAAACCAAGATGATGCTTTTCTTTGCATTTCCTTACTACTCATTGCACTTCATGCCAGATATAAACAGCATTTGGTCTGTTGGCTGCACACTGAACACCAGTCTCTTTGGAAAAGACATACTCCATAATGACACGAGAAGATCAATTGTACCTGCCTCAGCTAGGTAATGCAGCTTTGATACAAGCCCATTAAATCATCTCCATTGAGTCTATTTCTTTGACAAAGAAGAGATTACAAATTCCTGCACATGGCTTTTGAACAACACTGATGATCACCATTAACCTTAGGCCATTTGGATAAGAACAAACGTTTTCCATCTATACCACTTGAATTCCACTTTAGGCCCGAGTTAGAAGTTTTTGAGAAGTGGTAGTTTCATAGACATTAGGGCTGGAAGGGACCTCAGAAGATCATTGGAGTCTAGCCCCCTGCCCCCAGGGCAGGAAGTCAGCAGGGGTCATAGGCTCCCAGCAAAATAAACATCCAAATGTCTCTTGAAGGCGTTCAAAGTAGGTGCTTGAACCACCTTCAGCAGCAGTCTAGTTCTCTGCCCAGTAGCTAATTAAAACTCTGCAAGAACACAGAATGGTTTTAAAACAAGGTGCACACACACAAATCCCCACACAACCAGATGAAGGATGTTGTCAGTAAAAACTTTCATAAACTCCTTTACATTATTCTAGAATACCGCTATTTCCATTTAGCGGTCTGTTAAATGGAAAAGCTCTCTCAAGTTTTGCATTAAATTGCATAATGCATTATCTAGATCTGGGTCAAAGTTCTTCTGACAAAAGTCCTCGAATTCAAGTAATTTGGATGAGGAGTCCTGCATGAAAGCTGAACAGACTGTAGATAAACTGTAATTTGTGGTTCCACTTGAAAGATGGAACCACAATTGTGGTTCCACGTACAATGTGGTTCCATGCACAAAACAAATGAAAAACAACCCCTACCTCCCAAAACATCTTGTTCAGTTCAGCCTCCGTTCTGGCCGTTTATTAGCAGATTGGTCAGTGGTTTGTTTTAGGGCCAGTCTGAAGCCATAACCTCAGAAGGAGTAGCCTCCAATGACTTCAGTTTGAGAACGTTACGTCATGGCCCAGAAAAGATAATCAAGTCCATTATGCAGTGAAGGTAGGAAAACAAAACTGCAGAAGTAGTGATGAATGAACTCTTTCCCCATGCAAATAGTTAAACAAAATGGTCACTCTGGATAAGTACGGACAGTGAAAAACCTGAGGCCGAATCGATTTAATCATCACTGGTTCAATCTATGCAGCTTAGACTAACCTATCAGTAAATGAACAGACATTCGCTTGTGATTCTGGAAATGCAGCCACATGCCTGCAGTGGCCCAGGCCAGAAGCCAGGGGGCACGAGAGCACACCTGCTTGGTTGGATGGAGTAGGCAGCTTCCGCCAAGGCTAGCCCACCCGCCCTGTGAGGGAAGGCTTGCAGGGGAGATGCAAAGCATCCTGGGATGCTGGGAGGGACGGAGAGTTAATCTGAATCTCGATGGGATCTGGAACAGAAGAAGTTCAATAAAACTGATGCAACTGAAAACAGTTAAGTCTGATACTGCATCTTAAACCAGTTTGGGCCATTTTGAAAGTGGTTTACGTGCACTGAACTTCTGAACCATGTCCAGACGAATGTGGTTGTGGGGCAGACACCTCTGTGGTGCCACACGCTGCACATTCAGCTGTTCTCTATACTGCCAAGTAGCAGTGTAGGGTTGGGGCAATTCCAAGTGATCCCAATTATGTCCAAATTATACTTGATTTTTGAATACAGAAAGTCTGTCAGACTGTCAATTTAATGCACGCTTAAAAAAAAAGGGAGAAGACAACACTAATTTTCTTACTGGTCCAGAAACTCTTCCAAAAGTAATGAACCCAAGCAGCAGATGACTGTCGCACACATTTACCCATCAAGTGAATTACTGCATCACAAGAGCATCAATATTTCCCCTGAACGTGAAAGTAAGAAAGTGAAGCATCTTTTACTGTGCTCTGCTAACACGCCTCCACTTACTGCTGACAGCAGGAAAAAAAATCTCTTTTGCCATGGGCATTCCTCTGCTGCAGAGAAGAAAATTATAAAAAGCCCAAACTAGAAAACTGTGTTCAAAGAAATTGCATCACAAGTGAACGCGCCTCAAGGATAGTCTCTGCACAGAAAAAGCCCATTATATATTTAGCTTCATTATGTCCACTCCTGTCTTGCTGGGCTGAGTGGTTTGCTTTCATGCCAAGTGATTTTGTTTAGACTGGTGCTTTCCGGTTGATGAAGAGGAGAAAACCAGTACATGTCTGGGAGCTGAACAAGACTGCGTGATAAGGTGTAGACTAGAAAGGGAAGCATACAGCTTGGACCCATGTAAGGCAATGCACTGCTTCAGCTCATTGTCACTCAACAGGTAGAGAAACGCACCTCCTAGGAGGTTCCTTTCTCAGTCTCCAGATCACCATATCACTTCCTTGTGACTGGCGACTAGACAGAGCGGGAAGGGCATGCCCAAGTCTTCTGCCGCAGATCAGAGCTATACTAGGTAGACACAGCAGACTCCAAGCTGTACCAAGAATAATCCTTTTTCTGACTTGCTTTTGATTCAGCCACCCCAGTGCTGCCCTCACCAGTTAACATTCTGCCAATGGGTAGGGGCCTCCCAACCCTGTGGCCAGCACCCTGCCATCACATCTTAAACTGGAGTAGTGGCTCTCGGCCTCTTGGCCCAGATCAAGTGTAGTCCCTGTTCTTACCAGCTACTCATGATACACTTTTGAGAGTGGCTCTGCCCATTTACCCCATGAGCCATGCAAGACATCTCCATAGTGCAGCACTGGAATATGGAGAGGCAAAAGACTTAGTCAAAGGAAGAAGGAAGGAGTTGCTATATAAGTCATTGATGCAGCAGTCATTGAAGGTGATGGGAAGTCACCCATGGACTTCAGTAGGCTTTACATTAGACTGTACTTCCACTCGATATTTTTCTCCAGAAGCTGATTGCATTTTCCTGCAAACTGTCTATCAGGAGAGGCCAGTTATATGCACTGGAAAATCTAGCATCTTTTCTGTTTAATAGTTAATATTAAGAAGCCCTTCTTTTTTAAATAATAAAAAGCCCATCCATGATCCTAAGCTCAGAGACTACACTTAGTTGTTCATTTATTCAGTGCTGAGAATAAAATCACTTTCTACAGCATCCAGTTCATTAATTTAGAGAGCCGTCTTACTGATACACAGATGGTGCTAAAAGCAATCAGTCCTGATATTGTTCATTTCTCTTAAGACGTGCAGTTTTGCAAAAACATGAGTCCGTGTAAGTGGCAGTACATCTATGAACACTAAAAAAGGACATTTAGCAGAACTGTGAATTTGAGTCATAAAGGTTCAAGGAAATTTTTTAACTTCCAGGTACAAGCTTTGTACTTCTCCACTCTTAAGGTTGCCACAAATCATAAATTAAGTCTCCATCAAAACCAGAGTTGCACAACTGATCCTTCCCGGTGCTAGTTTTACACATTTTGTAATTGAAATTGCCAATTGGCCCAAAGAAGCTTATGGTCATTTTTAGGAATCTAGCATGGAAATAGGATTGGAGATCAGGTGAGGTTCAGGTTCTCTCAGGTTGCACCGTGAATATTTTGTACACCACTACACGTTCCGAGCCAACTTTAGCATGTTTTGATTAATAAAAGTCATGCTCCAGCATCACCGCGAATTGGACTCTAGATCTCTTGTACTAAAATCATAAACCTCTTCATTTTGAGCCAAAGGTCTAAGGTTGAACCACACCCTTTAACATCCAGAAAGCATGCCCATAAATTTGACATCAGGCCCTTATTCCCTACACTGAAAATGAAAGACTCATCTTTTGTTGACCAGCCATGGATGAGAGCGTATTACTTAACAGGCCAACTGAACACTTGGTTAGAGCGCGTACGATGGGTAGACAATATAAGTATATCAACTATGCATCCAAAAGCTTGAGCACCTTTTCAGATACTGGAGTTTTAGATATCCTTGCCCATTCAAATCATGCAGATATTTGATTTACTTCATGAGGGCCAACCTTTCGCTACAAATTAGCCCTGCACTCTTCAAGTGCAACTCCAATCTCCTTTCTCTGTGCTTTGCTCTGCTTCCTGTCCCATCTAGTGCTTTCTGCCACCGCGCTGACTGTCCCCTCCTTGATCTGCCACATCCCACCCACATAGGCTGCCTGTGCAACTTGCAGCACGCATGCTGCAGGTTGGTCACCCCTGCCATAGTTGCCAACCTTAAAATATTACAGGCCAGCAAGATGGATATTTGTGAGCCAAAGCAGAAGTAATGGAAGATGACAATTAACTTAATACAGAACATATTTGTGGAGCAGTGAGTCAGAGGATGAGATACAGCAATCAGTCCTGTGAAGTGCACCATGCAGAATGACAGCTAAACCAGAATTACAGAAAACACTCAGCAGTTGTATTGGCGTGTTTGATGCTGCAGGGTGCTATGTGGCTCCTGTGTGATAGCCCCCCCCATCTCCCACCGAAATCAGAGGGAGTTGAGAGCATTCAACATCTCATATTAGAAAAGGTTTGGACCCACTTCAAGCAATAGTAGATGAATGGGTCAGGGCACAGGCAGAGGTTTGACTAAATGGTGAACATTAAAATGATGATTTGAACTGAAAACGTTATCATTTTGACATGGGTTGAAAAAATTGTTTCCTTATTTACCATCCTTCCCCCCTTCAGCCACTTTGTTCTCCTTTTCCATTAAGTTTCTGTGGAAGTCCCATCTATTCCCAGTTTCATACTAATGAACAGATTCAGCTCTGTGCCCTTATCCACAACCCAGATGATTAAAAAAGGCCAGCCCTCATGGCAAAGGGTTAAGAGGATCCATTTCCTCTTAAGGATCCCCGTGGTGATTTTGAATTAATGCCTTCTTTTGAAGTAGTACTCAATTGGACTAGTTGTGTATCTCAAACAGATCTCCCCTGCATCAGACCTACTAAGCACATTCCATAAAGAGGAGTTTTTACCTTGGGAAGCTGGAGCTGAAACAGGGAGTTACACTAGCTATACTGAAGAAGGTAAATGTCCAAAAAGACTGCAAGTAAACAGTATCTCAGAGGTTAAGTAAAAAGCAAACATTTATGAAAAAGGCTTGACTTTGCAGTGCTGCTCCCTTGTGACAACATGCTATTTAGACTAATAATACAATTGCCATAGTACATCCTGAGGAATTATGCAAATGTGCAATAACTATGCATTAATAATTAGCAGATTATGCAAAATCAGTGGCACAGAAAAATTGTTTTGTTGCAAGTTTTGCATGAAAAAAAAGTGATGCAAGGCAGGCTAGAGCAAATTTACCTGTTATCAAATTAAACAATTGGTTTTAGGGAAAAGATGTACAGCAGTACAGTATTAGGGGAAGGTACAAAGGCCAAGGCACTTGCCAATGAGGATCTCTTCACTCACAGACATTTAACAGCTGCAGAAAGGAGGGGTTGGGTTCCCAGCCAGCCATGGGTCGCGAGGGATTCTCCCAGATGCTCACACGGTCAAACTAAAGCCTGCAAAGCCCAGAACTTCCCTCAGATAGTGAGGGATGCAATCTTATAACCAAGGCCACGCTCCTTCCCTCAACACCAACAAGGAAAGGAGTCAGGATGGAAATCCCAACTGAGGCTTTTTCTGCGATGGCTTGTGTTCAAGTTGTCCACCTCCCCCAAACCCGCAATACAAATACTCCAGTGCAAACCCTTTGTGGCTGACATCCTACTGGCAGGAATCCATGTTATGACCAAGAAGAGCTGGATTTTTTCTCTTGACCTTGGTACAAAATTTGAGCCTGTTATCCCTGGTGGGTGGGTGGGGGATGGGCGACAGACTGTCTTCCTTGAACCTGATCAAAATGCTGAAAGAAAGCCCAAGTCAGGGCTCCCTGCAATGCGACTCGGACTGAAGGGTGCGGATGGGTTTGTACAACTCTGAAAAGCAAAACCCTCCTTGTTACAACTAGGTTCTACCATTCTGAACACAAAAATAGCCATAGAAAAACCCTAACAGCTTGGACATGACTTGAAGAGGGGCAACTGGAAGCGTACTGCCAACTCTAGGGACTTATTCAGAGTTCAGTATTTCCTTAGGAGCACTGTTTGGTATTCTGGGTAGGTCATGACTTATCATGCAAGTACAGCATGTTGTTGAAACAAAAAGTCATTAAACTAGAGTGACGTGATCAAGGGGGCCAATGCTAGGAAGTAAATGCATGCAGTCCCAGTAAAGTCAGCGATGCAGATGTGTGACCAAAAGCAGAATTTAACCCAAAAGTTTCTTAAGGTACTTGCATAGCCTTGCCACTTGTAATTAAGCACACCACACACAAAATGTCTTCCCAGAACCCCTCTGAGAAGTTAGTGCTATTGTTTCTCATTTGTAAAGTGAGATTAGGCAGACAGGTCTAAGAAGGAGTCACAAAAGGACTCCAGCACTTAAATACCATCTTACTACCATGGTAGGCACCCAGATGAAAGATGCAAATTCACTGGGTACCAGCTAAACCTGGAGCCACATAAGTTTCCAAGAATAAAGTTCCCCAGGCACCTGCACGGAGAAAAAAGGTACCTTAAATCACACTCAAACACTGCTGAGATCCAAAACCAGACCATCCTTTGTCTTGCTTGCCAATGTGGTAAGTACTCTCAGGGAATATATGACAGATTTGATCTGGCATAAAAATGCTGAGTGATTAGAGCACTCCCCTGAGATGGAGGGTGAGGGCACAATATAATTGCCTCTTCTGCTTCAAAGAACTTGAACCCATATGCCTCTTCTGCTTCCCAAGGGAATGCTCTAATCACAAAACTATAGGACAAGGACACTTAACACCTGGAACATGGGCTTGATCTGCCCCGCCAGTGCTGTGCCACCTGTCATGCAGGGCTCCTTACGGAGCTTGCATGGGGGGAGCTCTGGGGATCATGGCCCTGCACACTAAATTGGGTGTGCAGGGCCTGGTCCCAGCTGGGCAGTGCTGGCATGAGGCCCCAGAACGCAAACCTGGCCAGGCAGGGGGGCACAGGGCCCCATCCAGCCCTGCACCATTCATCTGGGCTACACAGCCCAGGTTGAGAGCACTGCTTTGATAGGGCAGTCAAGTGGGGGCTCTCCCAATCCCTTGTGCTCGAGCCCTTTCACTCGGCATGACATTTAAACATTCATTTGGCTAGGATGAGTGAGCATGACTAGCTTAGCTATGAATGCAGCAGCACTTAAAAGCTTGTGCGGATCTAACCCTACATGTTTCAGACCCAGGAAGATTGAAGAACTAAATCTTGTTGCCCTGAGCTTGAGCCCAAATGTCTAACTTCAAGGGCATCCTTCCTCTTCCCATCCGAATGATTTTGATGGGAAAATACAGTAGCTAGTTCTGTAGGGATAGCAGACCCATACGTATGCATACTGACATTTTGCCTTTAAACTATGCCACTGCAATAGGACCTGTTACCATTTCTTTAAGGTAAGAAGATTAACATGGTTGAGCAAATACAGAAGTGGGTCTTACCAATGAGTGCAAACCCTCTTTTTGTGGCACACTCAAGTTCTGCCATCACTGCCACAGCAGAGCTGAGCAGCCAAAATGCAACACAGAAGTAGCTATGAAGCCCTGGTTAGCATTTGCCCATTTATTACCATACATTTCTACTTCACTTCCCTCCACATGCCAGTGCTAAACTGAGGCACCATTCTTGTCCAGAAGAGGAGACATGAAGTGCACACAGACAAGATACATGATTGTTTCAGTGATAATGCTCTTTAACCAGTCAGATTTTTATTAATTTTTTTATTACTATTACTACGCGATGCTCCGTACTACGTATTCAAAGTAAGGTGCCATGCAAAGAGCCACAGAAATGTTCTGCTTCAAGTGGCTGGTTTGCATTCCATGTGGAACATTTCTGTGGCTGTTTTCCTGTTTGTTGCATGATAAACAGGTTGAATCTGTGGCATGTTACCATTTATCATATAATTAAATCGATGAACTGAATGATAACCATAATCTATGCCAGCAACCACATTTTCTGCAAGCAAAACACACTCTTCTAGTTACACCTAGGCAGCAAAGAAGTGAGACACCAATAGACTAAAAAGGTCTCATGGTCAGGTTACTAAACTGGAATTCAAAAGCCCTGAGTTCATATGCTAGCTCTTCCAGAGACTGTCTGTATGAAGCAGACAACTCTACATGTTTCAGATACCCATTTTAAAACCAGAATGATACCAAATACTTACGTTTACAACAACTTCTATGCATCATTTCCATTGGAGTGCAAATTCTGATGCACAGACCCCCCCCCCCCTACTGTATTTAAATACAGTGCCAGGTGCAAGAGGACCACAGACCTGGTATAAATTGATAACATGGCCTATGCTGTCCATGGATGACTAACCAGCCTGCTTCAAAACTCCTGAAGATTTGTTTTAACAGCCCAATGACATCACAGGCTAGAAAATGAAACTTGGAGTGTATCATCTAGTTTACTTTAATCCCATTTGAAATTTCTCCCACATGTGGGAGATAAAAAGAGGTTTATAACAACATGGTGCAAACATAAGTGAATATAAGAGTTAGGTAAAACTTTTCAAAATGATTGTATGGGAGTGGGGAGGTGGAAAAAGTGACAGAAGCAGCACACATTTGAGTATATCCTACAGAATAAATCCTGTATATACACACACACATGATTTAGCTGCTGTTGCTTAATATTACCAAGACTGACTGGTACTTTCTCCGTAGTGCCCATGACATATATACATACACATGTCACAGGCACTATGGAGAAAGTACCAGTCAGTCTTGGTAATACTAAGCAGCAGGACCCAAGTAAAACATGATACATGATCAAGGAGATTCACATGCAGCAACCAAGCCCCTTTCCATCCTTCCCTCCCACCCACCTCCTCCCGCAGAGGATGGGGATGCCCATGAAATTCAGGACAGACTCGGATGGTTTGGCAATGGTGATGAGCACAAGATACAAAGCTACACAGCAGCAATGGTCCCGATTCCTTACAGCTTTGTACTTTGGGTAGTTAGTCATTTGAATGGGTGCAGAATGAACGTAGGGAGGTGGGGGCAATTGACTGGGGAGTTAGGAAAAGCAAGAGTGTAGAATACTATTTTATTTAGATTTAAATAACTCCATAAGATGCAGGATATCAGAAGATCAGACCTAGCCTAGAAAATGTGTTACTTGGTAGAAAATCTTTGGGGGCAGGGACTTATTTTGGTTCTAAGTTTGTACAGCACTTTGCATAGGGGGGTGGAAGGGAAAGAAGAGGGGATGACAAGGGGGACCCTAAACCACATGTGGGACATTTGAGTACTGCAAACAGAAAAACCACCCCTACCAAGTCCTTTACGGCATGCAATGCCTAAACCATAGATCACATCACCCAGAGATGCATCATGCTTCAATAATCACTCCCAAGGCAGCACTGATAAGTTATGACATATCATTTACTGTTCCAAGCGTAGCTCAAGTGGGACATCACTACCAGGTTCAAAACAGCTAAATTTCAAACCAAGTCACCCAAAACCACGGTCTAATTTGGGACTATTTGGTTTTAGGGCTCTTTGTATGGGATTATTAAAAAAAGAGAGAGGTAAAAGGCATTGTTTAGACAAACCCAAAGGTAATTTGGTATTTTAAACCTTTAGGATCCTTATCAAAGGTGGATTCTCCCCCTACACCCCTCATCCTGATACCGGTAAGTTGTTAAGGGAAGCAATTTACCAGTTACTGGGGATGAAATATATATGAGGACATACAGAAATTTCTCTTACCTGCTTCCATAAGTTGACATTGCTGCCCAAAAACCTGTGAGAAGGTAACAGAGCCTGCTGCAGAGTTGGAGGTCACTGGCGAAGAGTCCATGGCTCTCTTAGGGTCCTTCGTGTTAGTCATGTGGCACAATCCAGGACCTCTGAAGTTTCCCACTCCCCCCCAGTCTGAGGTTGAGGACCTCGATGGGTAGAAGATGGTCAGACACCTGGCAAGGTGACTTGTGCTAGATACCCAAGGGATTTCTCTCTTCAGTGGGTAGAACGCCACCAACGTCCAGACGCTCACTCAGAGCATCATTTGTATCTGACTTGAGACTAGTCTTTCTCCAGGGCCATTGTATGCATTTGAAGCAGATCCAGAGGGCCTCATCAGCCAGTTAAGAAAGAAAAATCAGGTTATAGGAAATGTGCACATTTCGCCCCCAAAAAGCAGATGTCTGCTATAATTGTGCCACTTAAGTGTTTAATTGTACAATTAGCTTGTCCATGAGCCTTGGCACATTTCCACCTGGGGGTGGTAAAGGGCGTATTTGTCTTCTCCCCGTGGTTCGGTTCTTGTTTCTGGCTGGGGTATTAACCCTTTGCCATTTCAGTCTGCTAGCCAGATACGCAGGGATCCTTGCACCAATTCAGCAGCACATGTTACCAGGAAGATCCATCACTGTCCAGCTTTTCTAACGTGAAGCTCGGACCCAAAACCGAAGGATGAAATATTCTGTTTTCAACCTTTGAACCTAATGCCTGATCTGGGCTTCAGGGAACCTGCCTACCTGCAGCAGTGTTCAGAAGATGGTATCCTTCCCCTCCAGGTGGTCTGACTGAATTCCTTGCTCCGTCTCCCTTTCTGAATCCAGCAGCAATCTGCAGTAGGCAGCTTCTGCTGTCAGGGGCTGTATTGGCTCTTGGCGTTAGTCCCTGCTTAATTCCTTCACTACAAATCTTTCTCTTTCACCCAGCAAAACAGGAAAGTGGGTGGAGATTGGAGCCATCGTTAAATAACGCTTCCTCTGACCTGCTGCAGTGTTCCCCCCCCACCCTTCTGTGATGCAAAGGCTGTTACTTAGAGTCATTCTGGAAGCACATGGAAGTGCTAACTCAGCCAGGCAGGAGAAAGCCTGGTTGCTTTAACTCTCTCACGTCCATCTGCAATCAAAGACCAACAATATTACAAGAGAAAGGGGGAAAGAAGATGTGGGCTGGAGCATACCTCCACCTATTTAACTCCAGCTGTCATATCACATGTAGCTGCTGCTGTTCCACAATTATATTTCAGTGTAAAAATGGCAAGCAAGGCTATTTCTGCAGAAGAAAGACCAAGCATTAACTCGCAGCAAAGTCTGTGACAGCTGATTCATCTGTATTTTCAAAATCCCATCTGGCAGTGTAGAGGATGCTGACTTCAGAGAGCTTTGTCCGTTGTGCAGCACAGGGACCCCCTAGGAGCCCTACAGGGAGACAGGTTCAGATTGTGTGAGCACACATCACAACTTGAGCTCCAATACAAGAATTGTCTGGTTACTGCAACAGAAACTACAGGGAGAGAAAGCGTGCGGCTCTGTTGCGTGCATGCGCAGAGTTCAGCTCTGGCTAACTTCTATGCACCGTTTTAGAGGAGCATAAGGGCAAACTAACCCACTTGCCTTCAGTACCTACACGGCTGCCACCTCTCTGCTAACTGACTATGCCAGGATCATTGACATTTTCCCTCCAGCCCTGCAAGACGGCCAAGTATTATTTCCCATTGGAGAACGGGGATAACCAAGGCAGAGAGAGACAAGGATATGTCTGCCTGTAGCTGCTCAGGCTGCCTTCACTCGTGTGTGCCAACCACCTATGTTGAAAACCCTTGAGCTCAGACTGGTCTCCAGCACCTGCCCAGCTCATCCCTCAACATCTGAGCTTGAGGGTGAGGCCACCCTTCCCTCTTCCCCGTGTGTGGTCAGAGTTCACGCAGCTCTTGAAAGCCACAAACAGCAAATCCATCAGCAGCTTCCCATGCTTGACTTTTGGCCCTTTATACCCCACTTCCAGACAGAAAGAGGTCCTGTTGGTTTCTTTAAAATGCAAAAGGCTTTGGACCTAATTCTGGTTGTGTAAGTGTGCGTGCAAGGCATAGGCTAGTGTGCACACACATGCATTTGCTAGTGAGGAGAGCAGAATTTGGCCCCCATAAGAGAGTTGCTGGAGGACAGGGCTTTCCCTGCATCAGCTCCTGCAGTAGCAGCCTGTGTACATTCATTTACCCTGGGAGAAAACCCCTGATAATTTAGCCCTCATCAAGAGAGGGATAAACCCTACCCTTACTGCTTCCAGGTGAAACCGTGCTTTTCTTCAGCTCCCATTATCACAGCAGAACATGGTGAGCCCAGCTACAGAGTTTTGGCTGGGAGGAAAAGGAAGGAACGGAGCTGGGGAAATGCCATTTCGAAGCCTAGATTAAATTGAACTGCTTTACCCAGGCCTCATTACCAAAAAAAATCATATGAACCCTGTGCCTCAGTTTCCCCCTCTGAAATTTAAAGATAATGGTGTTCTTGACTTCCAAAGGACTTTAAGGCTCATGAAAGAAAAAAAAAAGAATATATACATTTTGACGTATCTATTTACACATACTATAACTGCTACATATATAGTTATAATACATTTATAAATATTATACAATGCAGTTAGATACTATCATATTGTACTATATAATTTTTATAACATTTTAGTTGCATATATAGTACGATGTTATAACACATTCTAGTTGCATATATATTATAATGTAGTATTATTTGAAAACATCTACCATAGATAGCTACATCTATAGATAGAAAATTGCTCTGTGTGTGTCGGGCAATGGCTATAGATCTATATACGCATATTTACATCCATCTAGCTATATCTATATATAGAGATCTGTGTCTATACCGATAGATACGTGTATATGGCTCTATAGCGACACGTGTAGCAATTTTCTGGCCCCTTTTAAAGAAGATGACCAGAAAAAAATGGCAGTCAGGACTAGAACCTAGCTTAAGACGAACCAAACGACAGGCTGCTACATGACGGCAGGTTTCTGACTACGCCAGACCGCAGCACCAGCTTTAAACGCGAGAGACCGGCACGGCCTCCCCGTGCTGAGGTAAGTCCCCTTCACCTACCTGGCATGACTCTGCAGAGAAACACTAGGGGATGCGGACGCGGAGCAGCAGCGCCCCCGTGTCCAAGCAAATCCAAGACCGGAGGCGTTTTGGAGGAGCTGGGCGACACCACCAAGCTTTGCCCGGGCCGAGCCGCGGGCGTTCAGGGGTCCCTCCGAGGCAGCGCTCCGCAGGGCCGGGCGGCAGCAGGCCCCAACTGTCGAGTTACACACAGGAGCGCCCGCCGGACTTCACCGCGCTCTCTTTCGTAGCCAGGCAGAACCCCGGCCGCGTCCCACGTTTAGAGGCCACTCTCTGGCTGCCCTCGTGGCCGGCAGGCGGTTGTTTTCGGTGGTTAGACTAGGTTTGAGGGGCAGGAAAGCCTTCCTGTGTGAAGAGCGCGGCAGCTTGCCCGCTGAGGAGACCGCCGACCAGGCTTCCGGAGAATTCTGCAGACCCCCGCCCCGCCCCGGAGACCTTCGCCTGCAAACCTGAGGTGTGACCGCGCGCAAGGAGCGGGCCCCAGCGCGGCTTGCCGTTTCCATGGCGGTCAGGACGGGTTGCTGCTTTAGCTCGGAGAAACCTTGGCTCGCACCACGTTCCCCCTTAAAAATAAATAAAAAAAATAAAAATATTTAGCAGCATAGAGCCATGGTTATGAGATAAATTCAGCGCCCCCCCCCCCCCTTTTTTTTTTTTAAACAAGTTTGGGGACCTTTAACGGCGGGTCTTGAAACTGTTACGAAAGAAAGCAGAGAGGATAAAACCAGAAGAAGTTTTTCTTTTGGCTTCAAAGTACAAGTAAGTTTAAAGAGAAGGGGGGAGGGGCGGCTTCCACGCATCATGCGGTTTTCACATCTTTGATAGGCATTAGGGCCGCGTGGGACCTCGCAAGATCATCGGGTCCAGCCCCAATAGATTTCAAACCTGAAAAAAAAGAAAAAATAAAAACAAGAAATCTTAAAAATTCAGAAGAGGTTGGGGAGAACGCAAGAGAAGGTTTTGCCTTCTTTGCGCCCCAAGGAAACGTTGACCCAGACCAAACGCTCAGGAGAAACATGACCCTAGTATTGTGGAAAACACCCTGCAAGCATTACGAGTCCTGTGATGGGAGTAGGGTGCGGGGAGGACTACCCAGGTTTCTCCTCTCCAAAAGAGGAAGATTTTGCAAAACAAAAAGAAACACCCTCGGAGCGTGGGGGTGATGGAAGTGGTAACACTGGTCAAGGTTTTGATGGCTGAACATGCTTTGGTCCATAGTCCCGGGCAGATGGGTGGGGGATCCGCGTCTTCCTGCCCGGCGTGTTCAGCAGCGTCCCCCGGCAGGAGCAGAGCTCAGCGGTTACGCACTGCACGCAGCACCGCCGCGATTACACAACACCCCTCTGCTACATTTAACGGCATCGGTCGCGGCTGGCCACAATTAGATCAAGCCAGCACACGTCCCTAAATGCAAAGAAAAGGAAGAAAATAAGGATCGGGCTGGGCTGATTTGGAAGCAGCATACCGCCAGCAAGTTCCCTCCTTACCCAGCTCAGCATCAGCAGCCAGCTCAGGATCGGGGACAATCCTGCCTTGAGCAGTGGGCTGGACTAGATGACCTCGCAAGGTCCCTTTGTAGCTCCACTTTCCTCCCAGGCTAGAAAAGGAAAATGGCACAAAGATACCACATCTTCAGCCTGCACCGCAGGCCTAGAGCTAATGCTGTGATTTGGTGCATTTTGCCTCACAGAGGTGCACGGTGGGCAGCCCTCCGAGAGCGTGTTTTCCCTCGGTGACATTTCCTGTGGCGCGCGCACAGCTCTAGGCTTCACTGCAGCTGTCTGAACTTTTCCTTCCCCGGCACAGCTGACAGCTCCTGGCTTCTATCCCCAACTGCATTTCACCGAGGGAGGTTACAATAACCCCAGGTTTCCCTTTCTGCAACATGTCAATATTACCCGGTTACCAATGCGGGTTTAAGGTTTGATTAGCACATTTAACATCCTTCAAGCTCTTCAGAGGGAAAGCACCGTGAAAATGCTGTCTATTTTTTTTTTTGTTTTTAATTTATTTTACAGTAGAGGGCATTTCTTCCTACTGCTGATCAAGCAGATTTCAGGAATCCTACTGCTGGGTTATGCTTTTTGAAGCTAACTCTTAATTACCATTACAGGCTGCACATCCATTTCCTTCCCTGGAACCATAAACCTGAACAAAGAGCCTGCTGCTTCAAACGGTAACTTCTGTTTGAGGGCCAAGGTGTAAATGTCACTGCTGCCTTTGTTATCCTCAGATGGTTTCCTGATAAAACTGTAAAGCCGCTGTCAGAGACACCATGTTCTACATCATTTCATTCCTGCTTCTGCAACGGTTCGGTAGGTGCCCTGAATTTAGGATGGACGTGGTTATTTTGCTCAGCTCTGAATCTGTTTGGATGGCTACTGTATACTGCAGATTCAGCAGTTCGGCTCATTCATGCGTGAATAAGAAGTTACAGTGACTTTGTGTGCTGTCTCTAAACTGAAAAATTAGAGAGGAAAAAAAAAATAAAGATACAAAGGGAAAAAATGGGATAAAGGAGGAATTGGCCACGGCACCATAAAACAACTAGCTGCTCAAGTCCCATTAAAAAGACAGTTAGCGCTGGGCTGGGACTTTCCATTCTCAAGAGTAGCTTACCACGCCACTCCCAGTGAAAGTCGCTAGCTCTCAGGGCAAAATTATTTAAATTGTATCTAATAAGTGGAGCCTCTAACTTTTTCTGTAAGATTGTCCGGCACTTGGTAACGATTGTATTCCATTTGTTACATCGTTTGCCAAAGGTTAAGCATTTTGAATAAAGCTGTCCATGCCTGGTATCCGTTCCAGGTAGACGGTTTTTGTTTAATTGGCAGGTAGTAAGACCGAACAGTTAACATGAAAAGACTAGGAAAAAGAAAACTCATGAACAAAGAAACCAACTCCATTTTAACCACAGCAAGAGAAATTATGGCAACCATTTCTTTCAAAACTTTCAGTTTACTTGTACATTGGGGCAGAGACTTCATTTATCCAAGGGCTAACCTGCATCATGGACATGCACCTTTTTTTTTTTGTGTGCATTCCTTGTGAAAATAAACTGCTTGAGTTTGGCCAACTTTCAGCTTCTTTTTCAAAGCAATCCATTTGTTCATTCAATAGAGACTGATTTTCTTACCAGTTAAAGTCCCCAGAGTGGAGAGTCGATTTAGGTTAGACACTAAGAAGAATTTTTTTATTTTTTTTTTCTTTCACAGTAAAGGTAGCCAGGATCTGGAATGGGCTTCTAAGAGAGGTGGTGCTATCACCTAGCTTGGAGGTCTGCAAGAGGAGGTTTGATAGTCATCTGGCTGGGGTCATCCAACCTTGGTTGTCTCTCCTGCCAGGGGCAAGGGGTTGATCTTACTGGATGATGATCCTTTGTGGGCCCTTCTGACTCTAATCTATGAATCGGATTGATTTGCTCTGCGACTGATGCTCTGGGGTGAAGCCACAGGGATCTAGGCTCCTAAACTGCAAAACGTTTAGCTTGCCTCTCTCATGGTCTCTGCAACTCCCTTAATAAGCCCAAATAGCATATACATTCCTGAGAGATAAGTGTTCCTGCCAATGAAAAAGCACTCCTGGAACAGTGGTGTTATATTCTGTTCCAGGAGATGGAAGAAGCAGGATTTGTTTGGCAATATCTTACTGGATAGTTGGGAGAAATGTTAGACAACTATATTGGTCCAATAAAAACATATTAAATCTCTCCTGCCCAGAGGCCTGTCAAATAAAAATTCTGACCAAGTCATTAAGCTGGGTCAGAATTAGTGGCTGCAGAGGTACAATTTAGTTTTGTCATTTTCTAACCCAAGTGCTTGACTTGACAGCCTTCATGCTCCTGAGCGCCATTATACACGCCACCCAGCAGATGTATTCCACGGAGCAGCCACTCCTGCCAACCAGGCTTTTACTGCCTCTAATACTCTCTTCTCTAGAAAAAGGAACAAAAAGCCCAAGAGAGGAAGTTGGATTGATATCTGCCTGGGGTATTATGATCCCGGCACTCATTCTTGCCCGGAGCAGGGGGTCAGACTTGATGATCTGTTCAGGTCCCTTCCGACCCTAGAAACTATGAAGCCCAAAAAAACAAAACCAAAAAGATAAAAAAAAACCCCAAATAACAAACCAACCAACCAGTTTTTAACCACTGAAATACTGGGGGGGCAGCAGCAGTAGTGCAGGGCCATGAGGGTCATCGTTGGTTTAAGTGACCAAAACAACGTGTTTGAAGGACCTATTTAAAAGTGTTTACAAAAAAACACTTCAGGACGTTCCTTATATTTCAAAGCACCATGAGATTTGCCCATTAAAAAAAAAAAAAAAAAAAAGGATGGGTTTTCAAGTACTGTAAAAAGATTGGGGACAGGGAGGTGGAAAACAGCTACTAGATTTCAGTGACAAGGATGCCAAGGTCTCATTGCTCTCGAATGCTGAGCACTGCGACCCTATTCCCACAAACACATCCTTTCTTTTCAGGGCACAAATTAAATTCAGCAGAACTGCTACACCAGATTCTCACCTGTTGCAACCCTGCAGCTTTCTCTAGTTTGAAGCGCCACTGCTATAACACTTCTTACAAGTAAGTTACTAATAAGCAGAGACTCCCCATGACTGAAGAAGGGTTATTGCACCCAAAAGTGTGCAAAACACTTCCCCCCCCCCCAACTACTCTGTTGGTCTAATAAAAGATATCACATCTTCCCAAAGAAACTTGCCTGCTAGTGTAACACATACATTAGAAGCTAAATTAAAATCAACTCTTGTGGTGCAGCTACAGATTAAAGCCCACCTGCGCAATTAAGTTCTAAGGGGAAAAAGCAAGCAAACAAAAATACAACTCTAACATGAAAGAGTTAAACCTTTTCACTCATTTTGGGGACACTGGAAAGCATACTTTGATATTTCAAAGTGAACGCTTTATGGGTGATGTAGTTGCAGAGCAGGGTCCATGATGCAGATTATCAACATTTAGAAAACAGTAACAAACATGGTTTTAACCACATACAAAAATTAAGTTCTCAGGCTGACACTAAAATTCTTGGGTTTGGACTAGTTTTCCAGGAACTGGCATATGACCACACATGTTCAAGAGCAAAAAGGAAGTGAACTGGGAAGTGGTTTCAGCTCTGGAACATTTCCAATATTTTTCAACTTAAGTTGTCATAGAGTTTGATCAGCTGTTATGATGTCCTAGATGTACAACAATTCCTGCCAATACAAAAGTGTGCTCAGATCATTTCTGCACATACCTATTTTCACTGTTCAAAGGAAAGAACTGGGGTCAGGCTTCAAAGTTTTATATTCATGGTGACCTGAAGGCTCTTGGAGTTTCACTCTGCCTGGATAGAGGAATGTCAGTGACTTTTGACTGACGTTTCTCAGCTAAAAAGATGTGCAAGTGCCCATGGGGAGCGTTTGCTATGGATTGACTACCTGCAGGTTAGCACTGCACTAATGAATAGTGATAGAATTCTGTTCCTACAGTAAAGTATTTCTCATGAAGTGACAGATGCTGGGACTTGACCGTGTTTATTTTATTTAGTCCGTGAAGCTTGTTGCTCCTATAGACTGGTAGAAGTCTCAGGGCAAAGCCCAACCCTTGCAGGTGCTTTTGTGTGTGGGGCTGCTCAGATGAGAAGCAGGTGGAGCAAATTGCTCTACAGGAGTTTTCCCCATCCCACACAAAACAGCAGCTCAAGTGGGAAAAATTGTTGTGTAACACCCCCCCCCTCCTTTTCCCCACAGCAAAAGACTTGGGCAAGACACCTGGCAATCAACTCCCATACAGACCCTACGTGCTACAGGACAAACATGGTTGGTTAACAGGCTGATAGAGCACTTCTTCATTACACATTAAATGAGTGGAGCATTTGCAAGTATGAGGGATAATTCATTATTAAGAGTAAAAAACACTCATGAAAACAGCACAAGGAAGACTAAAAAGCCCCTAGAGCTTCTAGAGCCCCATCTTAAGCTGGTAAAACATTATGTAATTCATTTTCCTTTGAACAGTCTTTTCTTGCAATTGGGTATGACTTAATGCTTTTTTCAGTGGGTTTCTATTATCTCCTCTACTACAGCAACTGAGCCCTTGAAACATGTTTTTAAATTCAGAATACCTCTTCCCTCTCCAGAGGTGGGATGATCCAGTGGTTAAGGTGTTAGCCTGCGCTTCAAAAGTTTGGGTTCAACTCCCAATTCTGCTACAGACTTACACCATCTTGGCCAACTCCCTTAGCCCTTCTGTGCTCCAGTTCTCGGTATCTGGAAAAAGGCAAGTTCTTGCAGCTTTAGAGCTGCTCAATTCTGTTATGAGCTGCTGCCTGTGCTGGCACAGGAGGGGTTATCTTTCCACCTTCAGTAAACAGGGTTGATTTGAGACTTGCTTTTTTCTATCATTGTTTTGAAGACACCCATCTCCCAGGGTAGTCTGCTACAGGTTTTCTTTCATCGCAAGATCAGACGAGCAGGATTTTACCCTTGAATATTCTAGCACAAGCAAGAATCAGTGGTGCCTGGTGAGCTCGTTCAATTCCCCAGTCTCACAGGCACTTAGAGGAGGATTTCTATTCTTGGCATGCAGTGAACCACAGCAGTAATAGTGGAACCAACATGCTGCCTTAAAGTGGAAGAAAGCAAGGCGGCAGTAGTGGCCAGCCGCCAGGGCCTTTGCATTGCAAATACCCTGCACTCTTGTTTTCTGTAAGATAAAGAAAGAAAATGTTTCAGGTCCTGTGTAGAAAGGGTGGAAACAGCAGCAGCTGCAGTCACAAGTAGCCACAGCAATATTTCCTGCTCACATGGTCTTAAGCCAGAGACCATAGGCTAGGACTGGCCTCCAGTACTGCTCTAGTAGGGGCTGCCCTTGAAAGCAGCAAGCTATTTGGTGCCATGCAGTGCAAGGGAAAAAGAAATCCTGTGTGCAAAGGTGATCATTTAAAAACCCAATTGGAGAGTTTGCTTGTTGCTATTGATTATGTATGGAAAGCACGTCAGATACTATGATGATGAGCAATAGTATGGAGCTACAAAGTCAATAGAAACTATTACCCCTCTTACCCAGCTCCTTTACCTGCTAAGCTAAGGGAACAGAAATGGTCTTGAAAGATCTCTTCTCCTACCCTGCTCAGGAGGTGCAGAAAGAGGAGGAATAGGCATCTCAGTAGTTATGGGCTGATGGCTGCCTGTTATGGTCATTTTTTTGCTTTAATCCTGTCACTGTATTGTTTTCTTTACAACCAAGGGTTCAATTTTCATGAGGCTTGTAAAAATATTAGTGGCCCAGTTTTAATTAGTGCACTAGTCATACCAGTTCAAGTCAATGGAACTTAAATTTGCTCAGCTTTTAGCTATTGACATCATTACTGCATATTCTGTCCCTTAATTTAAGTGCCACAATTGTCCTTCCAGGTAAGTGCACTTGTAGGACATTACAGCTTGTCTCCAAGCCCAATGAGCCATGGAAGTGCTGACATTGTTCTTAGCAGAAGTCTATAGGGTGCAGAGAAAAGAAATTTGGTCACGAGACTGTCATCTGAATTTAGTTCCTAAAGTTGGTTAATACAGTTTCTTGGGACAGGGATGGCCTTGCATGTATGGTCATACACTAGCCTAATAGCAGGGTATACCCAGCGGGGCTTGTAGTTGCTAGAAGGTTAAAAATAGCAAATAACTTTCAAAGTATATTGCTGCACACCTGAACACACATGTATTGTGTTTTTGTCTGCTTAAAAAACAGTGCATAACCACGCTGCATCCATGGGACTTATGTCTGCCCAAGGTAGAGGACTCCAATCTGTTTGGTACAAACGTGCAAAGGAAATCTCTTTGCTGTTACTTCTGGAGGTGTTCATACAAGGTAGAATAATGCAGAGTCCCAACCAGTGCGATATCCCAAAGGTGACAGCAGACATTCATAATCTGAATTTTCCCTCTCTCAGGCATTAGCATGGACTCGCATGCTACTGCTGGTGAAGTTTAGAAACACTTTGTTCAGTCCACCTTGATGCTCTCAGCCAACACATTCATTGGGAAGCCAAGCCACCCAAAGCATCTGAAACAACAAGGCTTTTAACATTTCCCCTAGGGGAAGAGACCAGGACAACATCCAATAGATATGCCCATCAGAAAGTCCTACCTCCCACCTCCCAGTACATTAGTCCAGTTTGTTTGGAAACAGAGAAGCCAAGTGATTATAGAATCAGATGATGTGCTAAAGAGTAGATTCAGCTATTTAAACTTGAGTAGCACTGTCTGAACCGACTAACATTCCCACTGACAAGGCCCTTAATGTCATTTTATGAAGATGTAACAACTTATTTTCTTCTTCTTGAGGTTCAGTTGATCTGACAGGGAGTTGAGAAGCCTTGCCACGCATAACTTTCTGCAGATCTGGCCAAGAGAGGCTTACGCAGCTGCAGAGTAGAAGGAAAGCACACAAAAACAACCTGGGCCTAGGTAAGTAAACTAATAGCCAAGGTTGTAACAGGACAGAGAGAAGGTCATAACAAAATGAAGAACCTCCAAGAGAGCAGACAAAGTATTTAATACAGATCTGTGCAGGGAAACGCCCATTTTTGACAAACCAGGAAGAATAAGCTATGTACTGGTCTGGGACAGAAGTTTCATAAACCATTTTGACCCAATTCAGTTAAATCTGAGACTGTATTCAGCCAGGTTTATCTTCAGCCGTTTTGAAACTGGTTTTTACATGCACGAAACTTTTGTTTTGTTACAGGTTTAAAACAGTTTCTGATCACATAAACTGGTTTACATGCAACTCCTGTCCCTAGTGTTGCGTTAGACGTTTCAGCCAGTTTCTGATCACTTGTATTGATTTATGTGAAATTTCTGACCCTAGCCATAGAGGAAAGAGCACTGGAAGCAGAGGACAGTCAAAACAGGGCAGAATTAATCCATTTATCTGAAATGAAGTTCACCAGCAAAATATGACAATAAACATTTTGAAGTAGGATTCACTTGTGTGTGGCTTCTTAAATATCAAACAAGATCAACTACAGATGAGGGGGGAAATTACCAGACATTTAAAGAGGACATCCTGGAATTTAGTTGATGTGTTCCAGAAATCAATATTGCATTTAAGACTTGCAGTTAGAAAAGAAAGGGAAGGGAGAAAGGGCCAGGTAGTTGCTGTGATAGCTACCCTCCAGAAGTATAACAGCTATAGTTCCCATAAAGGTAACCAGGGGGGCCGTCTAACTCATGGGAGTTGACTCATTTAAGAAACGTGTGAAAATGGGTTTAAACTACACTGTTTGAATGCTCTGAACTCCAAGAAAGTTGCATTTGGGTGACATTCCAGTTCTTAAGACATTCCAGTCTCTTTGACCGCTTAAGTCTCCAATCATTTGTTCTGGCAGATGCAACACTGTCAGCGAGCATTGTAATATAACCTCTCCTCCAGAGCATCGTTTACTCTTATGTAAAGCTAATCTAAAAGGCTTCACAATTAAGTCATCCTGAAAAACAGCAGTCGTTCCGGTGTGTGTATGATACATCTATAACGCATACACTTCAAGAAAAGAAAGGGAAAAACATAATTAATTTTTGTATAGAAAGCATTACCAAAACACAGACTAGATGGCTCTTGTGGTTCCCTTCAAGAGAAAGATATTAAATAACTAACTACATCGCAAAGCCACATCTTAATAAAATAGTTTGTACCTAATTGGAAGACCAGAAATAATTATTTATGTGCAAAAAGCAGTCCAGTACTTTTTCCATCTTCCAGAAGAGCAACACAGCAGAAATTCAAGCCCTTTCCCATTGCTCTAGCCACTGGTTTAAGATACAAATTCAAAGCATTACATCCCCCTTCCCCAACACAATCACCAAACAGGTGTTTGGGCCCACCTGTTCTGCTTTTATAATGATCTGACCAATACAGGTGCTGCCACTTATCATCCACAGCGAAGCACACACCCTTGGTTGTCTGAAGAGCACTGTTATGCAGCAAGCTTTCTCCTGGCTCCCTTTCCGAGCTATTTCCTCCCTGACCTGGAGCGATGCAGACAGAACGTGGAGTGCCAGTTTTGTGTGCACACCAGTGTCCTTGAGAGACTGGTCTGAACACACCCCTCTACATTTCACAGAGGCTTCTACTGGTTAGTTATCAGCTGGTCGGGACTTTTCAACACTGAGCTCTGCAGGATTCAGACCTGTTGCTTCGAAGGGAAAAGGCTTTATCCTTTGTATGCAAGGAAAACACACTACCCCACGGAGCTTCATTTTTGCATTGCGTTCCCATTTCTGTCCTTTGCCTTCGGTTGCTATCCCAGTATCAGAGATGAGATAATAGACTGAGGGGATCCCAGACTTACTGTGCTGGCCGATAGAGATCCTCCTATTTTCTTTCACCTTTGTGCATGCTGTTCTCTAGCTACCATCCAGAAGCACCTGAGCCTAGACATCAAAGGCTGTAAGAGTTAACAGGATTTCTCTCTCCTGAATGTATCTGACCTACATCAGTACTTACAAACAAGGCTGAGATCCTTTTTCCAAAGGGATTGTCATCGTTGGTTCTTTCAAATTTGCCACATCCTTTTATCTCCCTGGATACTGCAAGTGTGCGTAATCTATATCACCCAACACAAAATGCCAAAAGAGGAGTCCCATTAATACTAGGAGAGTCTTTCTTCTCACCTCTTCTACGAGGCCTTTAAAAGGGAGAATGAGTGCTGCTGTTCTGATGGCACTTGTGGATGAAAGACAATTAGGTAACTAGCTGAAGAACACTTCAAAGAAAGCACCCAGGCAGTGAATGATGTGTGGTTCAGAGAAGTCTGCTGTTACTCACATAATTGAAACTAGATGCTATTAAAAACCATCAAGGCTACAGCAGGGACGAGGAAGCCTGTTGATTTTGTACCTGGCTGCAAATGAGGGAATCAGGGAGAATATAAAGCAGTGACTCTAAGTAATAGGCTACATTTATGGGGCATGAAAGAGACTCCGTATTTCTGGGGGGGGAAATGGATCTTTCACCTCATGTGAAATTCTAAAAAACTTGCCCTGAGTTGCTCCGAAGGGTGTTGATCAGGTCAGCCGTTTGAATGAAGGATGCTGCACAAATAATGCACTCTCCCACCACCACCTTTTTAAGAAAGAGAAGACCCCGTTGCCCATATACAGCCCTTCATTTGGAAAAGCAGTTTCTGCCTCAAGAGGCTAGACTCCATCATGGCTCTCCTCCTGTAATAGAGGGGTAAACTTGGGACTGTGTCTTTCAGGCAGCCGTACAGGAGAACTCAGGGTACGCACACAGCAATTTTTGTGGTGGGATCAGCTGTGCTGGGACATGTTTTGCACTATTGATCCAATGGATTGGCCCAGGCAGGCACTGCCTGGGACTGCTGTCTTACAGGATCCTGGCCTCTCCCAGGGCTTATGGGCAAGATCCTAGCCCTATGGGGTTTCCTTGCTTTGCAGCATGAGATGTGCTGTCTGGGATCCCAAGGGAATCCCCTGCAAGCATCCAGTGGGGAATACACGGGGTACCTCGAGGTGCCCCTGGGCTGGGGCTGGACAAACAGTGCCATTATGGCACAGGATCAGACCCCTGGAGCACTGGGAGAGCCTGCCTAGGGTGGCTGGCGACTGTGGTCAGGCTTGGGATATCTACTTGTGTTCCTGCTCCAGAAGTGAACAAATATCCACTGCAAAAAGTCAACATAAATTGCTAGTAAGAATTGTTGTACCACCATTTTGGAGCATTTGGGATGCAATGAGGGGCAGAGATATTCGTTCACTTGGGTTTTGTCCTCGGAGAACATGAGTGGGAAGCACTTAAAACCACCATCCCACCCTCCATTCACCTCTCTCCCAACTACTCTACAACGCCTCCTTTTCTTTTCCTTTGCTGGCAGCCCTCCTTGAATTAAAGAGGCAATCACAAGGTCTTTTTGACTTGTTCTGACCCCTCCACGTTATATTTGAGCCCGTCTTGCTGTAAAGTGTCCCTTAACAGGTGAGATTTATTGTGCTCTTGGTTGTTTAATTCATGTCCTTCTGCTCATGTGGCTAGCAGAGGTGCAGTCCTGTATCCTATGGATACCTGGCTCAGAGGAGCTGGGCTGAGACCCCCACAAGCTCATGATTGTGACTCTTGTCACTAGGCCCTTCTGCCAGGCTTTAAGTTTTTTAGCTGAAATTCTAGTGCAAGCTGGGACTATTTCTCTCTCCCTGATACTGAGGGCATGAGCTACACAATGTAGGATAATGAGATGTATGCCCAGTACAAGCAATGAAGGTATCATTATAGAAACACCAACAATACAGATGCTTCATCAGACGCAGGTTTTCCTGTTTAAATGTTGAAACGTCCAACTAAATGCCAACACACCATCGTAATTAAAAGTCTAGCAGCATATACTCTGCAGAGTTCATTTTCAAGGCTTCATAACTCCAAGCTAGGGGTAGATTTGGGAATGAATAATGGAAGAGAAAAACTCACCCTGGCTCTGACATATGGCTATGCCCAGATGTCTGATTTATAATTCTTTACCACACTTTTGAATGTCTGGATTTCTCTGCATGAACAGCATGGATTTGTCCTAGCCCTACAGCTCCCAGAGTTCAGAACAATATCAGATGTGTGCACAGAAACAGGTTGAGCTAATGATTCATTTTCTTGAGAAATATGGCAGCGCACAAGGGATAATAAAGGACAGAAAAATGTGTTTGGGGAGAAGGCATGAAGACTTCCAGGCAGGTAAGGGTGGATTTAGACAGAACAAGAGCTTTGAATTCTCTTTATGGAAGGTCACTTCCTGACACGGGGAAGCACAAGCAGTGTGCAAGGGCAATCGCAATGGTTGACAAGGGTTGGCCTCAACTGATAGTCACCAGAATCTCTCATAATATAGGAAATCATCTAAGCTTCGCAACTGAAACTCTCTAACTCGGCCTCAAGCAGTTCTCTATTATCCATGCCTAGATGACAGACTTGTAAAGGCTTGTTTCTTCAGGATTTTTCTTAAACTTTATCCTGTTTGGTTTATTTTGGCAGTACCTGTTGGGATGGAAGGACATCATAAGCTCGTTCAGGAGTGGACCGTCTTTTACAGTCTAATGGCATCACGGGTTAGAGAAGAAAGAGCGGCAGAGAGAAGTGATTTGTTGAATGTCACACAGCAGATTAGTGTTAGGGTCACAAAGAGCATGTCCACACATGCATTCAGGTGCTTTTTCTAATGAGTATTACATTTAGTACCTCCAGTGTTCGGTACTAAAGAAACGCACATTAGGTTGCCTTAATGTGCAGTAATGAATGTGTACAGTTTTTAAGTGACATTTAATGCTCAGTAGCCTATTTTACTGTGCATTAGCATAATCACACAGTTTTTATGTGAAATAAGCTACTGCACATTAAAGCGCACATGTAGATGCACCCAAACAGAACCCAGGGATCCCCGAGTCCCAGTGCAATGGCTCATGGCATACAATGTCCCCATACTGTGATGGGTCAGCAAGTCCCTGGAAAGGGATGGGCTGGAGAGGTAGAGTAAAATGCATTTGGGTGGAGCACCCAAAGACAAGAGAGGCTAGTGTGATGCTTTGGTCTTGTTCGAAGAGATGCAGAGTGATATCAAAGAAGCAGTCAGACTGCACCACTGATTGTAATTATTAGTGCACATAGGGCACAATGGCCCCTTTTACACTGTAGGAATACTCATTTACTTACAAGTTTTCTCCCCTCCCTCTTCTTCTAGCTTCCCTCAGGAAAAAAAGAGACTTCACAACACTTCAAAACAAAATCCTTTGGTTATTTTTAAGGAGGTAACAACTTCCATTAGCAGTTTTAGGGTGGTAACAAGAAACTGATTCTCCGTTTCCAACAATTTGTTTTTGCACTGTTGGGACGGTGGCATGCTTGACAATGCTGAGAAGTCAGTACATGTCCCCAGGTTGAAGTTCATCACATTAGTTTATTGTTTTTCGTTACAATGGCAGACAGACAGCAGAGCCTTCCGTTTTCCAAAGGAATGCTCATAATCCAAGCACCCAGCCAGGTAACACCGTATCTCTACTCGTCTGTTTTTTAATACCCATCTCAATATTAACATCGTCACAGGGCACCGCAGAGCTTCCAGTGTCAGCCTTGCAAAATTCTACATGCAAAAACCTGAGTTTTTTTTTCCCTTGAATTTTCATGAGAATTGGTGATATTAGTCAAAGACAAAATTTCACACATTTCACCAGCAGGCACGGGGGAGGTTAGGAAGTTTGCCGCAAAACTGTGAAATTCTGCCCTGGCAGGAAAAAAAAAAAAAAAAAAAAGGTGATTTTTCCTGAATTGACTGTGGTGAAGTTATCCTCATCATCAGAGAGAAATAATACCATTTTGGATTGCCAAGTTTTGTGGGAAAATAGACTCCATCACCTCCCCCTTTAAAGAATCTGCTTTTGATGTCTGAGAACCATCAGTGACAAGTTTGGTGCAATAATGGGATATTTCTTGTTCATGGTGTGGATATTTTTCTACCACAGTTCAGACTGTAATGGATCCTTTGAGTGGACAAATACAATATCAAGCTGTGTGTGCTGTGGTCTCTTGGTTAAATAACACAAGTTATAAAACTTTAAAAACGGAGCATTTACAATCAGGGATGTAAAGACGTGCTTTTAAAATCGTAAATACATATTTACAGGTTTGTGTGATAAACCAGAATTGCTCTGGGAAAAATGTTCATATATCATAGTAATTTACACATTTTTCTCCTTGAGTTTGTTGATTATTATTGTTAATATCCCTCTAAAAAACCCAAAGGAAATTAAGCTGCACAAAATGGAACTGGAATAACCTCATTGGTTTGCCGTAAAGGCACTAAACCCAGCAGAATCCGTGCCAGAAACTCCATCCTTACCTTACCACACTGTCCATAGCTAATTCGGGGCACCGCAAAAGAGTTGGCCGAGTATAATTCAGGCTGCGATGCAACATTTCTCCTGAGCAACAAGTGACCAGTGGAAATTCTCTGCTGAGTAAACCCAGCAAACACTATTGGAAAACTTGGGGATACCTTAAAGTTATGCATTAGGATGGAGGTGATTTATTGGAGCTGGTCTCTTACTGATAGCACTTGTTTGTGCGACAAGCTAGTTGTGGTCCAAAGACAGATCACAGTCCCTGTCCTAAAGAACTCGGGTGCCGGTTTACCACACTAATTCTGGATCAGGAAAGAAAGCGGGAGAAAATGAAAGAAAAGATTAGTCACTACCCAGAAGAGAGCTGCAGGGGAAGCTACGGGACTGTATTTTGAGGTCAGGTGCTGTTAGGCAGACCTAGTACTGACAAACTGTTGGTTTTTTCCTCTGCAATCAGGCTGAGACTTTCAAACCAGCCTATCGAATTTGGACACCAAATTCCCGGTAATTCTAAAGAGTGTAAGGCACCTAAATCTCTTAGGCAGCTGTGAGAATCTCAGTCTTAATTTGTAATTATTATTTTTTCTTTATGTATATATACATATACATCTGTACATATAAAGAGAATCGAGTACTGGCAGAAGCAGCCAGATGGCGGGGGATTTCTCCACAAAGCCTCCTCTCAAAGGTCCCCTTGGCTACTTTCAAAGGAGTAAGGGACCTGGCTCTTTATGGCTCATTCAGTCCTTGGTATCTCACACGTCTCTCCTAAGACTTCGCCCTGTGACAACTGCACTTGAAAAGTAAATCAGGCTGGGATTTTCAAAGCAGCCAAAGACTCCAAATATTTTCCTCTCTGCTTTTAGTTAGTGGTTGTTGTGTTGTTGTTGTGTTTTTGTTTGTTTTTTTTAATTTAAAATGGCTTTTTGGCATCCTCTCACAAATCTAGTTCTTTTTAAACAAAACAATTCTGCTGTCCAGAATAAATAAAAATCAGGTTTTCACTGAAAACACAAAAAATGGTCGTTAAAACTCAAATGTCTTTGTTCTTCTTGACCTCTTGGGATCGTGAAAAAGGTTGAGGTGTTTGGTTTTTCAAAAGTCCTCTCAAATTTTGGAAAGAAACATAACCTTGTAAAATGTTGTTTTCTTGACATTTGGGGAGACGGGGGAGCAAGGAGGGACAGGGAAGCACATTTTCATCTGTCTCTGGAGTCGGCCACCCAGCTTCTAGTGACATTTCATGGGAGCTGGGTATTCAACGGCCTAAAACTCCTTTGAAAATCCCAAATTTATGCTCCACTGGTGCAGGCCTGTGGATAATATAAAAGGACCCCTATGACTCTATACCGCTAAAGTGAAGCTTGTAGAGGACAGCATCTCTTCCATAGGATATTTCTGTACGTGTTGTGGGCATGTTTTAGCAAGAAAACATCTGTTTGCACAAGCTGCAGGACTTTCTTCATCAGCTGCCAGCCATCATCGCACGCCCGCTCTTGCTAAGCCCACTGAAACTGGACTCGTTCCTTCGGGAGGTCACAAACACTATTTTTGGGGAAGATGCTGCTTGATACAGTGCACAGCAATGGGCATTTTAGAAACGCCGGCAAAGACAAATCAAGAGTAACGATGGCACCGAGAATGATGGAGACTTGTAAAATGGACACTTGTCCCACAAGAAAAAAAAAAAATGGGCCGAGACCATCATTGCATTTCACAAAAGCCACTTCACAGGAGATGTAGGTCCTACCACACTTTAAAAGCGATGACATCCAAACTTTTACAAGGCTCTTAAAGCTCACGATACAAAGTTGGGAGACTAGGGCTCCCAAAGATTTGGGATGTAAAAACCTCTGTAAAATATAACCGCTCCTTTGGTGGGGTTTCTTGTGTTGCCCAGTTCTATACTCCATAGCATCTAAAGTAACGCTGAAGCTAAAATAATTTAACAGTCTTTTTTTTGTTTTTTTGAAAATTTAATTGCATAGTATGTCAAACCCCTCTAGGCTTCACCAGAAAGAGGAAACTCACCCAAATCTATCAACCCTCACACATGGTCAATCAGCCTGCAATTGTCTCTGAACATTTTTCCATGATACTCCACTGGGTCTTGATGGATGGGACTTCACACTGCAGGGACTGTTATGAAATCATCCTCACATCAGCCTTCATAGTTAATGACTCTCTTGCGAAGGCAGGAGCCCTGCATTGATCTCTTTCCCTGGAAGGAAGGACAATATGACAAGAGCATGCCAGTGCTTCTGGCAGAGGAAATCGCGGGCCCCTTTGTCTCCTGAGGAACCAGTCTCACCTCAGCGGAGGAGAAACAGAACAGATGATGGTGTTTGAGGATAATTTTGCCTCCTCATTTCAGGTCAGCATTGTCCTGTGCCTGCAAATACACACACACATATAAACACAGTCATATGCAAGGGTCTCCATCAGACAGCCACTTTCACTTTGCAAGCAGCAGCTGTGGTTTTTTTATTTTATTGATATTTTCCCCTGATCTAAATGGCTCATTGGCAGTTTGTTGTGCGAACAAATGTCTCTGGGATCAGGACCCAGGCCTCGTCCAAGGCATGCTAGCACATGCACACGAGTAATCACTGCTCACACGACCATTCGTATTTCCTAGGCTCTCGGCTAGAGCTTTGCACTGCTACAGTCTGAAAGTGGTTTGTGTCCCCATTTCAGATGGGGAAACAGAAGCACAGAAAGATCAGGTGCCATGCCTACAGTCACCCCACAGGCCAGCTGAAGAGGCAGGGAATGAACGCAGGCTTCCCAAGTCCCTTTCCAGTGCTTTAACCACTATGCCTAGGTTTTGCAAATCAGAACCTGAGCAGCTTTCAGTAAACTCTGACTAATAAGTTGGGCTTTAGCAGCCCACCAGTCTAGTCAAAATCTCTCGAGTTGAGGGAGAAGCAAGTCATGCCGGGAGCTCTAGGGGTGTTGGGCCACAAGCACCATAGTCACTGTAAGTGTATGTAGCTGACTTCCACTGATTTCCCTCAGCAATGCATTTATAATGCATCATGGCACTGTACTTTTGTATTAAAAATGTCCCTCTACAAAAGTAAATATTAAATATGTAAATGAATATGCAAACTAGGCATGATTTTAGCATTCGGGCACTCTGCCAAGGCAACTCTCGATAATATAGGATTTTGATGCAGCTGCTTTAATAATATTTGACATTCGGCATTTGGCTCTTACGTCCCAAAGGATCTGACAACACTTCAGAAACTACCAATAGCAGAAACGAAACGCAGCCCCCTCCGAAGCCAAGGAGGCAACCGAAGGACACACACGGCACCCTGCACGGCATGTGGCATCCTGCCCTGCATCCAGACTGGAGGGGAGTGATGGGCAAAACCCCCTGGCTTTCCCAGGGTCGCTGCGGGCTTTCCCATCCGACACGCAAGACGTGCAGGAGCAGCACTCTGGGTTTTAAAGCCTGTTTGTTCCCTGAGGTTCACGTACCACACGTGGAATGAAAGTCAGTTTACAGGAGTATAAAGAGTGCAGTATGTACCGCTGGGACTTGGATGAAAACGTGAGTCCAGGTGTTTCAGAGCAGGAGGGCAGCATTTGTCTATGACAAAAGAAAAGAACCAGGACCCAAGAAACCTAGTTCCACCCCAGGCTCTCTCGGTGGCCTTGGGAAGGTTGTTTACCCAACACGTCTTGCTTTTCTCACCCGTGCCTTGGGATAGTACTTATTAACTGGCTGACAGGGGTGCCTGGGAGGCTTGGTTAATATTTGCAAAGCACATTGTGATCTTTGGCTACAGAGATGACATCTGTCCTAAAGTCCTGGTCGGTCTCTTTTACCTGCACACGACTGTACCTGTTTTGGTTTGATGTGCAGAGGAGTCTATTCCTTGAAGAAGTGGGTGGTAGTGCAGCTGGATTTCTTGCATTGCCTGGTGCTGGTGTTATGAGAAGAGGAGGAGGGACATCTAGAGGCCACGCGGAGTCTGTAACTGTATAGAGAGGCAGGAGAAACTCTCACCCACATGTCATATTAGAAAGAATAGCAGAGACAGGGATACAATTCTCAGTTCAAACATTTACCCCAAACAGCTGGCCAAGCTGGTAGCCCATTATCAGAACACCCTTCCCGGTCCTGCTCCTCTGTGTCCTGAACCTAACTGGACTGTAGGCGATGGGAGGCCTTCTGTTGACTTCAGCAGGCTTCAGATAAGGGCCCAGGGAGGCAGTACCGCGAGGCCACTCATGATTTACACTGTTCTGCCATCTCACGCAAATTGAATAATGGGGTAAAGTGAAAAGGCGCAAGAGGGGTTAGACTCCAGCCTCCCCCCGCATAGGCACGGCATCCAGGGTTGGACAAGCATGAGAAGAAACCAGTGAATGGGGCTCAAACTAATTGCAGCAAGCCACCTGTACCGAACACCGGACAGTGCCGGGACCCCTTTTCCCATATACCCCACGGCAGACTTTTGCCTGGACTCTTATGACAAGATAAGGAGGCTCAGCATTCATTTAGAAATGAACCTTTCTAACTTTTGTGGTCACAAGGAAAAGTCTGAAAACATGACCCACACACGGTAAACCTTGCACCAGAAGACAAGGATAAAAATGACCTCAGTCTATTATTTCTTTAAAAAAAAAAACCCCAAAAACTCTCATGTCTTTTAAGTCAGCTCCAGCTACAACATTACAATCCATTAACATTAGTCTTCAAACAGGAGCAGGATTAGTTTATTTATAGCTTTTGCTAAAACAATACAATAACATGAAAAATAAAATTGTATAATATATATAAATATCATGTATAATGTAATAGCATTCATAATTTTTGCTAAAAGCATATAATAGGATTCCACCTTCTACCAGTTTAAAAAAAGACTGAAACAGAACATAGCGTATGATGATTTTAAAAATAGATAAAAGCAGCAGTGGAGAACTAGGAGAAACAGGGGAATTCAATTTAATTTTAGCCTTTGTTCTTTGTGCAAGTAGTGCAAATACACCTAGGGAGTATAGGAGAGACATCAGTTGTTAAAGAGAAGCCAGTTTTTCTCTTCTTCATTAGTTCAGAATTTAAAAATTTCCACTAATGTAGGTTTTTCAACCCTCACCCCCAGCATCCATCAAAGTAAATGGGAAAGGGTGCACACCTTTCATGCCATTTCATCAAATCTGAAAAGGGCATCAAATTTTTAAAAGGAAAAATTTCCACCCGCTCTAATAAAAGCATGGTCAGGGATGCCTAGAAATAGGCCATCAAAATATTTTTGTTTGTATTCGGTCCTCCTGTGGAGCAGCTGCAGCTAACTGAGGAAACTCAAAAATAAAAATGACCAGAAAGAGTCCAACTTCCATTGTGAAAAATAAAGTTAAAAGTAAATCCGAGTTAGAAAGTTCCTTCAGCTTCAGTATTAAAACAATTATTGCGAGCCCCAACTCAGGAAACACACAGTGCTGAATCAGAACATGTCCATTTAAGTACTGTATAATGTCAAGGGCATGCTGTGATTTTGAGTCCTTATTAAATTAATGAAATAAAAATACACTTTCACATGCGAGGCATCTGCATCTGAGGACCTATGGCCACCTTAACATAGAGAACTTAAAAGTCAAACTGCAGCACAAAATGGCAATGAGGCTGAAAAAAAAATAAATCTACCCCCTTCTTCTTTGAAATTCAGTCTAAACCAGAGCACTCCGGTATTGCTACATGGCGCTGCACTATGCACTTAAGACTTATCCTAAGCCCAGGTTAAAGAAACAGCCTGCTAGTTAATAATTGCAGTTACTGGAAACCCTCAACTGAGAAGGGCCGAGCGGCACTATGAATTTGCTATGCTATGCAATCCTACATCTGAATAAAAACAACCGGAGTCCCATAGAGTCAGCCAATAAAGAGAGAAGGAAGAAAACTCTTCCCGGGAAAAGAAACTTTGCCTTAAAACCAGAGGGAAGTGCCAGCAGTGATCTGATCAAAAGAACAAATGAATTCTTGTGTTTTAAGTTGTGTGGCAACATAGGGCCTTTCCAGAAAGGCGAAACATTTGGAGTATCTCGTGACCGCCCACTTGTGCAGGATAGACCCTCTGCTTCTCCCATTCAGCTCCTCTTATCTTGCAACAAAAGCCCTGTTTAGAGAAGTTCACGTAAGGATCTCCCACATGGTGGTGCCCTTGCCTCCCCACGAAGAAAGTGCAGGGCTGTCTATAGCTAGGAGAGATGACAGCACAAACAGGTGCCGACCTTCATGTAGCAGCCGGTGTTACACCAGGAAAGGCAGACACAATGACATGGGGACCACATCCCAAACTCAGTACAAAGCCCAGACCAAATCATAGGCCTTATCTTCCTGCAGCAAGGACATGAAGGTCTTCCATGCGTCTGACATTTGATATGTTTAAGCAGCTTGTCTTGCCGAGAAATAGTAGTGGATGGGTCAGGGCGAATCCCTGTGTTGTCATGAACTGTTTCAATGCAAAAATTAAAACCGGACTCTACTGATCTTAAATTAGCTTCTTGGGACTTTGGTCCTGGTGTCACAGCTCCATTCTTGAGATGGAGACAACAGTAAGCAAGGAAGAGAGCAATCAAGATGTCACTGGAAACAAACTTACTCCTTATGTAATTTATACCTTAGCTCTCCAGTCTACACCGAACTCCTTTGACTAACGCTTGCCTTGTCTACCCTGGGCATTCGCTGAAAGACTCCCACCAGAGCTACTTCCTCATACGGAACCAGTTTTGTGGATCGGGCGCTACTATTTTTAACACTGTCACTAAATACCTGCTCTTAACATTGCTAATAATAGTAGGGCAAAACTCAGGTGAGAACAAAAGGCTGAAAATTTTAAAGGAGTCCATTGTGGAGGCAGTTTTAGCCGCGTATCAAATGCACCGTAACTCTTCTCCTGGCTGCAGAAGGAGAGCACCCTTCAGAAAAGACACTTACCATGCAGAAAATGGGAAAAGCAGCCAAAATAGTAGCATGTAGCACTCCCCCCCCCCCCCACCAGTGATGTAGTGGGATTTATATAGAAATAGTTTATGTGCGTAAATTTACTGAAGTCCTAAATTGCCTCAAGATAAATCATAAACCACTTCTTGAACTGAAATAAAATGGTCCACACAGCAGGGTGTGCACCATAATACTAACTAGTTCATCTCCAAGGTGCCACCCTGCCCCGACATGGCAAACCACTTCTCTACCATATGATCTGAATCAACTGAAAACGGAGCTGTTGAACAGTGCAAATTTCTCATGTAAACAAAAACCTGCGTCGTCTCTTGGCAAATTAGGGGCATAACCCCAGGGGTGTAAGAGTGATGTTGCAGCTGTGATGGTCCAGAGGCAAGGATTTTTTAGGGTGGCATCTTCTAACGGCTTGACTAGACCGTCAGGATAAAATCAGACAATCTTTTGAATGCACGGCCTTCTTCACGTCTCTGATCAGAAAGCCAGGCCCAGTGTAGTGAAATACAGCAAATGGGAGGGGCTGAGAAACTTCCCAGGGGTAGCCGGGATGAACGCGCGTGCTTTGATGGGAATGATGAAATAGAAGAAAGCAACTCATCGCTTTTATAGTATTGTCCATATCTTGAAGTGCTTTACCAAGGAGGACAGGAGCCTTATCCCTAGTTTCCGGATAGGGAAACTGAGACACAGGACAGGGAAGTGTCTTGCCCAGGGTTATCAAGTCAGTGGCATAGTGAGGAAATCAAAGAGAAAGAGAGCTGGAAGGGACCTCAAGAGGTCATCTAGTCCAGTGGGTCTCAACCTTTTTTGTACCAGGACCTACTTGCAAACACTGACAGCCAGTCCCAACCCAGTGCACCTCTATCCTGACCCGCTGCCTCCCGCCCCCAGCCCTCCAAGCAGCCCCTTGCAGGCTGCAACTCTGCCAGTCTGCAAAGGAAAAGCCAGTTTTCTACATTTTTCTCCTTTAAAAGAGAATCTATTTTTAAAATTTGCTCACAAACCTTTCATACATTGTTGCAACCCACAGGTTGAGAAACCCTGACCTAGTCCAACCCCCTGCCTGAAGCAGGAAAGGTCTGGTGCCCCCCTATGAAAATTGGACCCGTGACCTTTGCGCTATTAGCACCAGGCTCGAACAGAGCTAAAAAAAAATGACCACCTCCCATCTGAGAAGTCTTGCTGCCTCCTGACAGATATGAAAGGTCTCACTTTTCTGCACAAGGTGATATTTTTCTAAATCAAATTTCTGCTTTTTATATCTACCCAGGTCCTTGAACTCTGGCAGGGAAGCAAGCAGAAGGCTGTGTCATCCAGCTCACCAATTAGGTAAAACAGACTGAGTGCATGCAACCCTCCTTTACATGCACTCTAAATGCATTTAGTATTTCTCATGCAAATTACCTTGTATTCCCCCCCTGCCCGCACTAAAGTGATTTAGATTCTTGTAAAGTGTAAGCCCTCCACATTACCCAATTAAGCCCAGAAACATCCATCCAGTTACTTATGGGAATGAAGCCCTGAGGCAATTTGATAGGGTTGCTAGACACACTGGGATCCAGAAGACAGAGATCCTGATGAGATATAATGAATGGAACATTATGGTAACAACATACCAAGCGTTAGTCCGTGGTGCAAAAAGGGTAAATTTTAAAGAGAAAGTACTGAGGATTTCAGAGCTTGACACTCTTTTCAGTTAGGACTTGTTTCCAAGTCCCAAATTTAACAACAACTAAACCTGGGGGGTCAGAATTTGGACATACATAAAATCACTTCCTACATTTGCATTTACTTGTTCACATAAAGAGGGTGACAAACATGCTCCATCACTGCAGAAGCAAACTGAGTTTTTAACTGATGGGGACTGATATCAATAGCTCCTCTATGCGGATTTACATCAAAGTTCCTGTATGGGAACTCATGCAGCAATTTGGATGTTTTAAGTGAAACTTCTCCAAATGATCTAAACTTCCTCGTTTATTTGCAAAACTGAGCTGGTTAATCTTTTGAAAGCAAGATTTTCAGTGAGATTTCTGCTGCTTCCTGTTCTTGGTCAGAGATGAAATACTACAAGAACATTGCATGGCTAAGCTAAATGACTTGCTTTTGAATTGTTTTTATTGGGAAGGTGAATATGCAGACAGCCATTAGGGGACTTGAAGAAATATCAGCCATTAATACCAGTTGCACAAGTAGCATTGCAGCCCAGGGAGATTTTCAAAGTGGAGTAAGTACCTAATGGGACAACAGGAGTTTTATGGTTTTTTTGTACATTTTATTCAATAGCCACTGAGTTAGGAAATAAAAACCACTTCTTGTGTGTAAGAAAGGGGGGTGGGGGAGGCAAGCGATCTCGAAGCATTACCCTGTGCTTACTTTGAGAGTTGACTGATTTAAAAAAGGGGCAGTGAGGTTGGGTTAGAGGGCAGGAGTCTATCTTTGCAATCACAGGACACAGAGGCCTCCTGCAAAGGCATGACCCAGATAATGTTATTGCATAGTCAGATCTCTCATGAACTACCGAGGCTATACAAGCCTTTAAACTTTGGGAGTCTAGGGTTTTTATTTGTCTAGCGGGAAAGAGCAGGAGTCTAGCTATGAATGCCCACAAGCTACCATATCTTTGCAATGGTTTCAGCTTCTCTGCTTATTCAGACCAACCCTCAAAATATCTAGGCTGTTTAATTTTCAAGCTCGGCTCCAGGTGTAGCATTTTAAGCGTGCTCAGTATCAACCTGACTCCAGCCAGTCAGTAAAATCCTGACTGACTTCAGAGATGGGATTAGCATTTGTCTGGTGCTGAGACCTTTTCAAAATCTCATCCTGTATTTTAAAACTTGATGTGGCTTTTGGAACTCTTGCTCTGAGTCTACATTTAGATGGGCTGCATCATTTCAGCGATTTAGCTTCCTGCCCTTTTAAAGCAGCACACCGAGTTCTGAGCACCAAGAGGTGAAGAACATTTGATCACAAACAGCAATCCTCAAATGAGTCTTCCTTACTGCCACAAAATATAATCTGATAGTTTGATAAAAAGCTTTCGTGTCTACCAAATCACCCTCCTGGCTGTGGAAAAAGCATAAGGTTCATTATTTACTATTAAACAGAAAGTATATCATAGATAGGGAACATTTAATATATATTTTTTTATATAGATGTGCTTGCCCCGGGTGAGTTGTATACAAAACTCTGCAGGTTAATACTAAGGGGTTAGCAGAACTGAAACAGCTGCTTCAGCCCTGCAGGTCTTCTTGTATAATTTGCTACACGAAACAATATGCACAGATAAAGGAGCAGTAAAACAAAATACACTAGGATTTAAAAAACACACTTTGATGTGACACATATTGGTTGCAATAGTGCAGGGGGGTGTAGTCAATCCAGTTGCTGGTGTGTCATCTTGATTGTCACTGGGGACAGCACCAGGGCCCTGCTGTGATAAAGGAAGCCAAGTCCGTTAGCTGGTAGCTGTAGCAGAATCGCATCCTCTGCAGATCAGGCACAGGAGACGTGACACTAAGAAGAGCAGTGGGGTATGCTCAACTCTGGGGCTTGCGTCCAAGGGAATCTGTGAATATATTAAACTAGTTCAAACAGCACCTTGATGTAGGAATTGTTAAATCACAGGTCACAGCAGCTCTCGTCATCCTGTGCTGTGTTAACAGACGAACCAGTACCCAAATGAAACGCAGAACCAGTTCTGCTAACACTACAAAGCGGCCTCACCGCAGGCAAATCAAGCATCTTGCTTCCAATCTGAATGGCAATCTGCACCAGCTACCAAGGGAGTGAATGCCTTCAAAAGGGTCATGAAGCAGCACAAGATGCCTATGATTTTCCCACCAGGTGAACGGGTAAAAGCAGGGACACTGATTTAGTCCCTGCTGCTACTGCTGCCGCCATTGGCAGGACTCCTTGAAAAGCTTCAGGCAAGGAATAAAGCTTTTTTTCTTCCCCCGAGTTTTTAAGGAAGATGGGAGAGGGTGGAGAGCCACACTGAAAACAGCAGCTGGCCTCTCCAAGATGTAAATGTCTACTTTAGGCTACAGCAGCCCTCACCTGTTCCCTACTCAGTAACACTACCCAAAGGCTAAGCACAGACAGTCAAACAGCCCAAGGCTGAATTGAATCAATCTTTGCAAGTTAGTCTCAAGCTGCAACGATTGAACCGACAGTAAGAAAACAGATATTCACTTTTGATTCTGGAAATGCAACCACATGCCTGCTGTGGCCCAGGCCAAAGGCTGGGGGGCGCTAGAGCACACCTCCCTGCTCAGCTGGAGCAGACACCTTGGGCATAGGCTAGCCTGCCCACCCAGCAAGGAGAGGAAGGGGTGGAGTTTGCAGGGGAGGTGCAAAGCATCCCAGGATGCTGGGAGACTTGAATCTGGATCTGGGACAGAAGTACCATAAACTGATTTAACCTAAATCAGTTCAGTCTGATACTACGTACGTCCAGGTTGATCTTAAACCAGTTTCAGCCATTTTGAAAGTGGTTTATGTGCACTTAACTTCTGTTGTGTTACAGATTTGAACCAACTTCTGATCACTTATACCAGCTTACATGCACTTTTTATCCCTAGCCAAATAATTCAGACAGGAAGAGAGACCAACAAAATGCTCAGCATTAGATGAAATGGACTCCTGGCTCTAGCAGTACATAGCCCAGACGCCAGAATTAACTTCATCACCCCTTACTGATGCCAGATGCAAGTGTTCAGAGCCTCAATGTTCCTTCTCAGAGAAGTGACACACACCTCTGGAAGCAGAAGACCACACGGCCCCCGAGCCAATAATGACTCAGAAGAAAGAAGAATCGTCTGCTGAAATACCGATGCCAGATCTCTCAAACAGTTGGCAGGTTCTTGGAGTTCTCCCATTCAAGTAATGGATTGGTCAGTGCTGCTTTGTGATACTTAAGCACAAAGCAGACATGGCATACCCATTTTGAAATTTGCTATGCTGGCTCCCAGATTAGCATCTACAAATCACTCGCTCTGAGGGGCTGTAACTGTCCAGATGGCAAAATATCAGCCAAACTTCTAAGACCTTCCTTGCTACCTTACCTGATGCTCCCTTACAGACCCCTGTGTGTCTGGAGATGTTTCTTAACCTAAGAAATCAAGTACTTCCACACAGTACCATGAACGCTTTCGTGTCGTACTTTGGCAGAAGCACAACCAAAACCAAGTTTACAGAAGACACTGACAGAGGAGCGGACATACAGATGAAACAAGGTTCAAATCACCTGCCATAGGCTTGAAGCAGTGGGGAAAGAGAACATAAGATGCTAACAACTTTCTGACCCAAGAGAGAAGCAAAATGGCATGGGGGTACCTGTCCCAGCTGCTATACCCTGTCAAAAGGATTTTTTTTTCCTCACTTCAAAATCCTAATATTGCTAATTTCACAGAACCAAAAGCTACAGATATGACAGAAAACCTGTGGCAGTGGTAACTGGAAAGAGAGTTTGCATGATCCTGTGGCAAGGAAAGAGGACAGGAAATCAGGAGCCCTGGACCCTATTCTTGCCTTGGCAATGAACAGCTGTTTGACCTTAAACAAACTAGATCCCCTCCGTTTCCCCACCCATCTTTGGCTTCAGTCTATTTTCAAACTTTTCTGGGCATGGACAGTCTCTTCTCTGTGGTATCTAGTACAACAGGGCTTTGATTGCAGCTGGAGCCTCTAGATATTACCTAGATTTTAATTATGCACAAAACATTACATTAAGGGAACATTATTCACGTTGTACAGTCGCACACCGAGATGTTAGGAACTGCTGAAGTTAAAGTCACATGCAACCCCAATTTAGCCCTCTTGTGCATATGCTTTCTGGTGCAGTCTTCAATTACACAAACACATATTTTTATACTGTCTCATTCACTGAATAGAATGACTCACTGAATGAACTGCTACTTGGTTATCTTCTTTCTTATTCTCATTATTCACTGTCTCTCCATGCCTTATTTACTCAACACTATTCAAATCCTGCTCTGAGGATGGAATCATTAATTTCCTTGCGGGCTTTTGTATGATGCTTTGTAGATTTGTATCCAAGTGCTTCACAAGCATGAAATTAATGCATCTACACAAAATCCCTGCGAGGCACAGGCTTGATGTTATTTTATAGCTGGGGAACTGAAGCACAACTCTCATTGGCTTCGCTTGCAGTTGCTAGTAGCTGGTACTTCTGCAAATTAAACCCCAGAGCACTGAGTTGAGCACTCGGGAAATAAAGGAAAAGCTAATTAGTGACCCACTGAACTTTGATTTGGGTGACTTGTCCAGGATCACATAGGAACTTTGTGGCTTAGGGGCAGGATACAATCCTGTTCTCCATGACAGGACCCACTACGAGACTTTTCCTTCTCTTCCTGCAGTCCCAGGCCTCATTCACTGTGCTATATACTACACACTACAGTGCCCTATACAACGATAAATGAGGCTAGGGTCCTATAATCTCCTTCACTACACAACCTTGATTCATCCCCAATGCAGGCCCACTGTGGTCATGGCTGGGGGAGAGACCTGGGCATGTAACTGAAGACTGTGTTGTAACATATGCACAAAGAGGTGGATGATGTTAATCATATACTTCATGTAATTTTGTGCATAAAATTTCCTAGGTTTAAAAAAAAAAAAGAGGGGGGGGACCCAGAAATTCCATCACATGGCATCATACCGAGATGCACAAGGCATCTGTTGGCATGGAGCCTTTAAAACCACCGTACAGACTTTGTCACCAGAAGTCACGGTACACGATGGCAAGAGCATATCGTCGCCCTTTGCATGCGCCAGCACTGATGCGACTTCCACTGACAGCAGAGAAATAGCAGGTCAAGAACCTGGACTGCCACTGTAGGTGGCAGGGGCCAGCATATTACCTGCCGTCATTCTCCTTTCATGCACCTCTCTCAAGCTTGACCTTGCCCGTCTCATGCTTTTCAATCTGTCCCATTTGGGATCTTTCCCTCAGTTCGTTTGCATCTTGTTCTCTTTGTCTGCCCAACCCGTCTCACACTGGAACCTCTGCCTCCGTCCGCAAGAGGGACCTGCACTCGGGATCTACTGCGTCACACAGCGCTTCATTTGACTCAGATTGGCCGTTGCTTATGAATCTCCCAAAGGTTAAAATGTTTGCGATAAAATGGTCCACGTCAGCTATCAGACTAATTTATAATCGTAGGGGGTGCTGTAAGAATCCCACCTATATTCCTTAAATGCTCCGCCACATTAGCAATCTGTGGTTTGAACATATAAACCATGTGAGGCATGGTGAAAAGTATGAGTACGTGGCAGGGAGTTATACCACACACATCAGCTGCTCCATAGGGGCTACTTCTATACATGCTCTCACCCCACGGTAAAGGGAAGCTGAACTGCAGTAACTTACTTGTCCTTCCTTCACTGATGTCTAGGCTCTCACAGTTTGACTTCCACTTACCACGCGATGCATTACCATGCAGCAGCCGACGCGCACAGTTCCACCCTGCTGTACCCTGCAGTCATTTTTTTCTGCGTTCATACTCTCGTGCACATTTGATAAGGATGAGGAATGGGTCTGAATTACAAATGGCTGAAGATCAGGCCCATTTCATTACTTTTCAGGGTGACGCTACATTATTTACCAAACTTTTTGTGGCCACATGCTCCTTTTTCATTTAACTATGCCCCGCTATGCTTCAATGTTATGGAAACTGGGAAAAAAAATAAACACCTCACATCAATACAACTACACAACTACACTGTAACCTCTCCAACAACCTAGGTTTTATTTTGCTTTATTTTCCTCCATTTGCACATGCCTTCTCTCCTGCTTTTCCATTTTCTCCTATCATGCACCCTTTAGAAGTTCATTATATACCAGAGATATAGGAACGCCAGTCTGAGAAGACTGCTGGGACATGCCATGAATATACACATCTACAAAGTGAAGGTCAGAAGACTTGAGTTCAAGCACCAAATCCAGCAGAACAAAATAACCACTTGCTTTTCATACTGTGATCAATTATGCAACTAACTTACTACTGCACACTAAAACATGGTTTGTGTCACCACCCCAACCTCTTATAAAGATTTTCTTATACATTTCATTTCAGACTATTCACAGTGTTCTGCGGGCAGTTTTATGGACAAATTGCATGCCGTTACTCCAGGAACGTACTCTGAAATGGCTAACCCACCCATTTCCCTCAAACTTAACTCTCATATTCACCAGGCTCTCCACATTACTAAACCAGATTGTGGGATTGATAGATGCATGCGAAACCTGACTGCAATGAAAAAGGTTCTCTAGTGAATGTGCAATAGAGAGATCGTGAAAAATACTTTACATCTACGCAACGTGACATTACGCATGCTCTAGTTGAGTGGTGAAACCAATTGCAAAGTCTATTTTATACATATATACACATACACACAAAATATTTCCTGTGGACAATATCACAATGCAATAAAATACCGTTCAACTTTACAAAATTTGGACAAACTATTTGAAATAGACAACTATTTTCAAACGCAGGTATCTAGAATAGGGGTTCTTACTCCTTAATAAACCCTAAACATTTAAAAAAAAAATAAAAAATCCAGATTTGGTGGCCTTTCAGGGATGATACAAAAGACTAGTTAATCTTTGCCTCCAAGAACAACAAAAGGGAAGCCTTCTTGTCACTGGTAGGTTGGCGGAGTATTAGAATATGCTATTTCTGATGGGCTGTTGTAGGATTAATTGGGTGTCAGGACACCTGAAGCTGCGTGTAGACATCTTTTTATTATTTCAGTTGAAATAAAAATATTCAAGGAACTTTAATACAGTGGCCAGATTTCCAGAGACGCTCAACTTTTAGATGTCCTGAAGATTTCAACGACTATTGTAGCTCCTCCATTTTTTTCACGCAGATTCTTACATAGGGATTTAGGAACCAACTATAGGCCCACAGGTTAGAGATTTTCTTGGGAAGCTACTAGCTCATTTCTACTTAGAGTTTTTCTATGAACTGTGCCTCTCTCCACCAAATAGAAACCAGAACAAAATTTGGACACCATTAAAACTCCCTAGGGAAGTAGCTCTACCCAAGCTGGGATTTTCCAAAGCTTCTAGGGGCTTGTATAGGCACACAAACACCTTATCACAAGCAAGTAAAAGGTATCCACTTACACCTGTAAGCTACGCTGCTATAAATGCCCACGTACACACTCTTAGCCCATGGCAAATCAGAAGCATCTTGCCCCTCAATGAAAGTAAAGAAACCCTTACTTGACCACAGGACAAGACTGTACAAAAGGGGTAGTTGTCACACCACAGCTGATGTACTTGACTTTCAAATCCCAATCTACCTCTGGTAACTTGGTCGCATGCCCAAGTCAAAAAGGGTTCTCTAAACAGACAAGGTTCCTTGGGTGAATTTGATATCTTGTATTAGACCAACCCAAATAGTTGGAGAATAGTTAGTAAGCAAGCTTTCGAGTTCAAAAACCCTTTGTCAGGCTAAGGAAGTTTCAGCAGTTGGTGCATGCTCTTCCTGGATGGAAAGAGAGACACTTAGGAAAATTACCCCAAATTAAAGTCTTGGCTATAAACAGGCAAAGTCATGAGAGTGACAGCTTGAAGTATAACAGAGCAAAGTGCCTCATGGCAGCCACACGTAAGTGAGCACATGGTGTTCAGTTGCCATCTGAACACTTTGAGGAAAATCCATCTGAGAGTAAAATACTCCAACAGTGGAGGAAAGTTGGGGGGGGGGGAAGGGATTTACATCAATATTAGTGCCTTTTTTCTATTTAAATTATTGTAACATTTCAGCAGCCAAAAGTTAATCTTTATGGTCCAATGGTATGAATTTCAAGTGAACTATTTAAATTGCAGTGAGCTTCTCTATGAACACAATCACTTTTAATTAAAAGCAGCCTTAATGCCATTTAGTTTCCTTTGGAATAAGTGTGTATCACAGGGGCTGGAAGGTAGCTAATTCATCCACTTGAAAAGTTCATTCAAACCAAATTCCCCAAGAACCCACAGGTACACACACCTGTAAAAACAGGCTCCCAATTTCCAATGAATAGAGAAACATAATGCACAGGAGCAGTTTTCACGTGGCTCATTTTTCTGAGGTGAAGGCAAACTGCAACTCTGCTAACCTGAGACTTGATGAAGGCATTAGCATTGCCACTGTGAGGATATCACAGAGTCTCTTAACCACTTAGTAATGTAGGGGGGCAGATGCGGCATTGTGAGAGCCCAGCATCAAGAACTGCTGGAGTACAGGGTTGCTCAAAACTATTTACATGGCATATATAAACCACGGCTAGTGGTTTATATAAACTAGGAGAAACAACTAGTTTAATTTGACCGTGTTCAGGACTATTTTCAAAGATGTGGGCCAGCTGCAACTCCCTCCGAGTTAAATAGGAGCTACAAGCACTCATTTCCCCTGAAGAACAGTCTAACAACTTATACATGCCCTTGAATAGGAATTGTGTTGATAAGGGACAAGAAGCCAGAAGGATCGTGGATAGAAATCCCAGCTCATTTGTTGTCGACTCACTGTGCAACCTTGCCAAAGTCACTTGACTTTCCTGCACCACTGGCTGCCCATAAGGTGACTGGGTGAAAACACGAGCTGCCACTGACAACCAGGTGCTGCAGCTAACCCGACTTGTGTGTGGCAACTGAAATATGAAATGGAAAGGAAAATACACAATAGATATGGGAAAGGCATGGAAATGTTACACCATCAGAATGAAAGCTTCAGACTCGATATAGAATTTTACAGCCCACCCGAAAAGGAATTCTAAAAAACAAGGTTCATCTCCATACACAATTTAACTACAAGATATTCAGTATAGCTTAGCTCCTTACTTTGAAAAAGGGGCCGAAAAATGTTTGCCCAACATTTTCAGTTATTTGTTCTTAGTGACATGGAACGGACAAAGGACCCAGGCATTAAGAGAATAAGGCCCTCTCTACATTTTAGACATATAGGCAATTAACTGGTTAATTGTGCAATTACATTAAGATCAGCTAGATGTGCAAAGTAGCTATCACACCACAAAAAGCTCCAACCAGCTGTACAGTTAGACCTTGAAAATGTGTATTAATTTTACAGCTGGTTGTTATCGAACTTTAATTTGCACGTGTAGCATGGCTTCCCCCCCCACCCATGGCTAGGACACCCATCAACTGCTGGGCTCCCAGTTGTGGGGCTGCACTGTGCTTAGCTGGAAGGCCCACAACACTCTGCACCAGCAGCTGCTGCCTCAGGGTCCTAGCAGCACAGGGGCCCAGTGCTGCAGCTGGTCCCAGCAGCTAAGGGGCAGAGCTGCCCTAGGGTGCATGAAACCCTTAAGCCTGGGGGAATCCTGGTTGTCACAATCCCCCAGGCTCAGGGGTGCATGAAAACCTTTTCCCCCTTGTACTACGTCATGCATAAATATGGTTTCTGAAATATGTCGGAGTGAGAGCAGCCCGAGAGAAGGATTCAGTCGCAGAAGACAGCAAACGACAAAGGGACTAGATTTTTCTACCACATCCTAAACCAGTAACAGAAAGGGCTCTTGCCCCTGAGGCCATTTCAATGCTGGATCCGACCACTGAATAGACTCATGAGGGTCCCAAACTGTGGTAGATGATATACAGTAGACTGACACCACGAAGCAGGCATCTAAATGGTAACAAGTTGAAGTTGGTGAAAAAGCAAGTAGAACTTGACGAGGTGATTGAAGTACGAACAGATCTATCTGTGCACACCATGCAACGATGACATTACCAACTTAATATCTGACATACAGGATGTTTTCTAAACTTGCTTCACACTTGATGTGTCCATGCAACTATACCAGGTAATTATTACAAAATGTTTTCATTCAGCCAAAATAGCCAATTTAACTGACAGTTGTTCTAAATTTTGCAGTATGCTACTTTAGGTAAATTAATTATACGTTTGGCTAATGGTATTCACACTAACCATGCATTTCTGTTTCAGTCTAATGTCTAGACCACACTAGGTATCAAACTACAACAATTATTACACCACAGTAAGAAAAAGAAATCCCTGAAAAGTACCTGGGAGGTACTGGCTTGGTGGCACAATTTATATGTAGCATGCTGATGAGGATAAAAACAACAATCAGGAACAAAACTGATGCATCACTGATGCGTATCCTCAGCACAGTTATCCCCAATCATCACTGCAATCAAGTGGTTAGAGTGGCTCATATACTGCTGAATGGAACAGCTCACATACTTTACATGTGTAAAGTCTGTAGTGGTTTATCACATACTTTATGACTCTCAGAGCCGATTCCTATAGGATAGTGCTGTTTGGACAATATAAGGGAAATACTTGTAGCAACGGATCTACCTCCACAAAATAAAGTAAACATGTAATTTTTGCTTGCGTATCTCATTCAAATGAGCACTGCTATCTATTTGAATAGGCAAACTTGCATTGGTGTTGGCTGTCTCTCACCAGCCATTGGCAAGCTAGCGTGCACAGTGAAAGAAACCATGGGATATCATCACATGCCATCTTGTGCTGTTTCCATCCACCGAAAAGTATCAATTAGCTTTTTCCTTCAGGGCTAGTGGTAGGATGTTCCAATAGGTTTATGAATATTAACTTCCTATTGTTTCAGTTTGATCCATGACACGATCATTTAAAATTACTTAAATGTCACACCAGCATGAACAGGCTTTAAGATGCAAAAACACCACTATGGAAGGATTTTATTTGGATGGTCAGGTGTGTTACAGTTCCTCCTTGTTTTGGAACATTATGTTCCAATCAAAAAGAATAAAAATTACCTGTCCTACAAGCCTTAAAATGCACTTTGATTTTAAATTAGTTCAATGAGCTAGAAATATAAATCGGAGCATAAAAAGCATGTAGACCAAGTATTGTATGACACATTTACAGCTAGTCAATCATTACATGATACTTTTAACTATTGCTTTTGAATTTGTAGCTCTATTATTAAGTTGACTGTTAATAGCGCTTACATAAGTAATTATTAAAACAAAACAAAACACAGTAAGACAGAATTTATTTCCATTTGCTTTGATGAGTTGCATGTAACTATCTAAAGGAGGCAAGCACACTTAATTCCCTCTAGATGTACATTGTTGTTCCTCATAGTCCACGTTTAGATACAAAAGGCAAGTTTTCCACAAGTTTTTAAAAAGTTTACTTTATTGGTTACAGTTATATAAAATGTATCATAGTAGTCCCATCTAGCTGGTCATTAAGTGCTTGCAAGAGTTAGGTTTTTTTTTTGTTTTTGTTTTTTTTTAATACATTGGATGAATTCTCAATATTCATTTCATGCCAGAGTGAAAAAGAGACCAACTCTCTTCATTTGCTTACCTGCACTTAAAATATCTCCGAGAAGTCTACAATGTTCAAAAGCAAGGACAACCCCATTTGTATGTCAAACTGTAATTTTTAATGTTTTCATTAGAATAGTCTTTATATCACTCTCCAACAAAAGAACAATATAACTAACAGCAAACTTTAATACAAGAACACTCTCCAGATTAACAACCCAAAATAAAAACAAAAATGAAATTAATGTAAAATGTAAATCACATATAATACAATTGAAGTGTCCAAAACAATTTAAATAATTTTAAATATTTTATTTTTTAAACTTGCTACAAATGCTTTATACAATATTTCAACATAAAGTCCCCATAACAGAAATGTAACAAAATGGGAATGATAGTGAAAGTGAAAGTGGCACAAATTCACCAAACAAGTATTAAACTACAAATTTTAAGAGGTAGATTACTTTTTAAGTCAAGGAAAAACAAAACAAAAAAAGAGGGGCAAGGGGGTGCATAATGATACTAGCCACTTTCCATGAACCCAGTCATTAATCCTGAAGGCTATATAAACGCATGACAAATTGTTTTTCCATGAAAAAAAACCCAAACAAACTGTTTATGATCTGTAGGTCAATGTGTTGCTTTCAGTTACTAGAAAATGATGCATAAGATCTTTTACAGTAATTATATATTTAAACTTGCAAACTGTACATGTACATAGCCCCATTCCTGGCCTATTTTTTTATTAATAAAATGGTATCCACTTCTATAATATTCACAAATTGGTGCCAGTATTTCGTTGCCACGGGAGGTTATTTGCATGTATAAAAGGAGATGGGGAAATTCATAAAATGTCCAAATCTGTTTTTTCCCCCTATGTTTATGTTGGCCAATTAAAAATGGGGAGAGGGTGGCAAGAAAAAGTAAATGCTGTCAGCCTAGGTCCTTCTCTACTTGAAGCATTTAAAAAAAAAAAAAAAAAAAAAAAAAAGCTTCAAGAGACTCAACACATGACAAAAATACTTTGAGTGCAGCAATATTTGTCATCCCTGAATCTACGCTGAATCACTAATAAAACAGGGAACCTGCTTGGCAAAGTCAAAATTGAACTTGTGTGTGTGTGCCTTTCATGAAGGTATGGGCTAAACAAGGAATCTGAGCTAGCAGGGAGGTCAATGGCAGCCAATTCTGTTTAGTCTAACCCATTCTGTTTCTTTTTTTTAGTACCCTTTTCTTTTCTATGAATCATCCGGTAGCCCAGCATGTGTCAGGCACCAAAGAAGAAAACGTATGCCTGGCACTAAATGTTAGCAAGAAGCCTGCAGGCAATCAGCTGCATTTTATGATTGTGAGTCAGCTTCAACTGGTTTCGCAAGCTTGGTGCATTTCACATCCATTGTCGTAGTGCTTATCTTAAGTGGAGCATGCAACAGCTCTACCTTGTCATTTAGGGATTTTTGTTTTGTTTTTACAGGAGGTTCCTAGAAAATAAGAAACAAAAACTGAAGATAAATGACAAAAATAATAAACCGTCTGTGAAAGGGATATGCTTACAAAGGGAAAACAAAACAAACTAAAGGGTGAAAAACAGACTTGAACACAATTTCAGAGTGAAGCAGATGGTTTGGAGATGCTTCTTAAGTTAAAATTTCCTGGGAAAGATAGAAATGTCGGTATGAAGAACAGAATCAGAGCCGGCCCACTGGTACCTGAGGGTCAACTAGTGCATCAAGCAGGGAGGATGCACAGAACCCTTGATTCTTGGCATATATGCCAACAGTGAATATTAGGGCTGTGTGAAGCTTCGGGTGATGATTCGATTTGGAGGAGATTCGCCTCAATTTGGTGGCCAAATCTCTGAATCCGAATCAAATCAGGGAACAATTTAAAGGTCCAAATCAATTCAAAGATTCGGAGAGCTTTGGTGATTCGGGCAGTCCCCGGTGGCTGCGGTGCGTGCCCCCGCCCCCCGAGGGTGGACCCCCCGGGGGGGGGGGCCCGCCGCCGGGGGGGGGGGGGCCCACCCCTGCCATGAGCCCCTCCACTCCCTCCCCAGCCCTCCCCCAGGTGCCCCACCTGGGCCAGCTCTGAACCTTTAAGAAAAAAGAAGCTGAGAAAAGCCCCCGGACTCACCGCTCCTGGAGTGGCCTTGGGGGCTTGTGCACAGCCCCCCACGTGGCACGGAGCAGTGGGCCACAGTGGGGATTGCCCCCGGCTGGCAGGAGCCATGAGTTCAGAGGGTTTTTTTCAGTTTGTTTTTTTCTTAAAGGACTAGAGCTGGCCCATGCAAGACACCGGGGGGGGGGGGCGGGGGCGGCCCAGAGGGCTCATGCATAGCCCCCTTTCCAGCATGAGGCAGTGGGGAGCAGCAGGGATTGCCTCCTGCCCAGCAGCACCCGGTGATCTGAGGCTTTTACATTTTATTTTATTTATTTATTTATGCATGCATGCATACAAGTGCCGAATCAGATTCAGTTGAATCGAATCGAGACAGCAATTCAAGTCACCGACCCGAACCACTACCCCCCGAATCTGCCAAATTCAAATTGAATACAAGCCGCTTCGCACAGGCCTAGTGAATGTGCAAAATCTAGCGTTAGGCATTCAGAAGAAATATTCCAACAAGATACCAAATGTCCCTTTTTAGCAAAACCGTTCATAAGACTAGCCCAGAACGCATGCTGCAATGGGGAACGTGAGCGATTGGTGCTTTCCGAGTTGGGGGGTGGGGTGGGGTCGTCGGCTCCTCCAGAGCCCATTCCCAAGCCAGCGGTGAAACCAGAAGTGCACTTCTGCTGGCACTTCCGGTTTTGGGGCTGGAGCGTCTGGGGGGTGCACATGCACCTCCCTGTACATCGCCAATGATGGGGAACATACTTTATTTGAGACAATGTCAAAGCTCTCCTTCAGTAACTCCTTGTTTCCTTCAGAAACATGAAACACCTTAAGTCTTTACAACAATTTACAGAGGATCACTTTGCACTGCAGCTTAAATCCTTCGTCTTGATGCAAAGATGTGTGCCTCTAGGTCCAAATTCCTCTATCTACACTATAGTGTCTCATGGAAAATCTTGGGCTAGTAAAAACAGTCTGTTACAGACAGCACTATAAGAAAGCAACTAATTTAGAGGCAAGTAATAGAGACATTAAAGTACTGGGATAATTAGGGCTGGTTGATTTCTCTTGTTCTTTGAAGGCTTTGAATATATTATTTGTCTGAAAATTCAAACCTTTTCTTGCTTCAATTCCTTTCTTTCTTGTGTACATGTCCTTGCTATTCTTTTATGGTTCAAAAGAACTGTCGTCTACTTCCCTTATAACCCACAGACCCGTGCTGAAACTTCTTTTTCCAGACAAAATATTTCCTTAAAACTGCATTGGAAGGTATTTAAATCACAAGCAGTGTACTGTAATCAGGGGAAAAAAAGCAACTCTGCTACCACTAAGTCTTGGAATAGTTTATTTGGATAGAAAAGAAATAGGACTCAGTAGCTTATTTGTCCATCACATTTGAGTTTTGAAATACCCAGAGAAAGCAACTTTGCTATTGGAAATCCTTGTTAACTTTTGCAAAGATATATTAGTGATTCAGGAGTCAACAGGACAACTTTTAATGGGATTCCAACTTCCAAAATACTGAAGTATGCTTCAAACTCTTCTGGTGATCAAGGAAGCAGGTTTGCTCAAAATGAAACTAGTATATCACCTTAATTCCAAGCCTCAAATTTCCATTTAAGATTGTGTACCAGATTTTTGACAAAGGGGAGCATTCACATATATTATTTGATAAGCTGTGTTTGACCATGTTATCCTGAATCAAAATGTATGATGCTTTCAATCTCTCTCAATTCTTTGGAAAAATTATTTTGTTTTTAACTGTTCCCTGTTTAAATGCTTTACAGTCATTTACTCAAAATGTAATGGTTCCAGAAAGGTTTAATAGATTATAAAACCTGAAGTGACATTTACTCTGCATAATTTCTCTAAAAAAAAAAAACAACCCCCCCCCCCCAAAACCAACCCCCTCAACTCCTCCCCACCCTGCCAAAAAACAACAAACCACTACTAAATCAAATTTAAAAGAAAGCTCTTTGGCCATATAAATGCAATGAGAATTTCTGGTTGAAGATCAAACTCCTTCTCTCTGCATAAGCTTTTGGATAAACTCAAGTTAAATATGGAAACTCAGCAGCTTTGAGGCAGAGCACTCCCGGGACTGACTGGCATTAAAGGATGAGGACACAGAGCCCTCCAGTACAATAGATATCCCAAGCGGAGGGGAGGGAAGCAGAATGGAGTACGACGGGATGTTGGAGGACCTAGCAAACCCGTCACCCTTTATAGCGCACTTCAAAGTCGTTGCTCATTTTATGAGGATCGTTTTTGAAGCGCTACTTCAGCTTATGAACATCTGTCCACTGTCTGGAGTGCTCCAAATGTTATGTCTCTGCAGACTCTGAGAGAACTAGTTAACATAGTTTGGCCAATAATCACATAGTTTAATAAATGAATGCATAGCAAGTATCTGCATTACCCTGCACATTAGGCACAGAATACTTGCAGACATCATCCACACTATTAGGTCAATGGATGAGAAAGAACCCTGACATACATAATCTAGAATTTTTCATGTCTAATTGCATATGGGATGTTAAAGCAAGGTCCTCTCTCAAATGACATACTAACTTTGTTTTAATTTAATTAGCTCTCACAGTGACTTGTTCCCCCCCAGGATTTCCATTTCAGTTTGCAATTCAACCTCTTTCTTCAGATGACGTTCATGGCACGACGTGAACAAATGCATAAAGTATGTACAACATACTCAGCCTGACTGAACTGCTAACCATGCTGCAAGATATGTAAAATTTGAGATAAAAGTTGAAAAAGAGCTGGAGAGAACCCCAGGTATAAAACATGTTCCTCTTTTAGTCAAACTGAGTGAAGAGCTTACCTGAAGTCTTTTAGTTCTTGTTTTGCACTGCTTTCATCTCTCTTGCTTTCTACTGTGTCTGCATTAGCTGCCTGCTGTAAGCTCCGAGTGACAGGTCCTCCAATCCTCTCCCTATATTTTACACTGAACCTGTCTGCCTTCTTCTTGCTTGCCACAGCAGACTTATTTGGCAAAACGGCTTTATTCCTCTGTAGTCTTACATGCAACTTCCGAGACGCTTTGCTCGAGATTCCAGAACTGTTCTTAGCTACCGCTTTAGTTTTTTTCCCTTCAGCATGAGTCATTTTGGACACTCTCATGGGACTGGAGTTCCTTAATGAAGATGATGAATTTGGCTTTTTTGATCTAAGTGGAGATATGAATTTTACATTTTGCTTGGATCTGAAAGATGCAGAGGGCAACTGAATCTGCGTAGGCCCCGAGGTTCGTGCTCTCGTTTTTCCCAAATGAGCCTGCATACTCTGCATTTTGATTTCGGCGTCTGCTGTTCGCCTACGCTGGTTGTTGCCTTTATCACTGCTTGCAAGTGATGAGGAACTTCCAGCTTTTTTTGATGAGCTTTTTTTCGAGGATGGGGAGACAGGTTTTTTGGGGCAACTATACGATGCGTGTTTGTTCAAACTTCCAATGTAAGTGAACTCTCTATTACAGTATGGGCAGATGTGCGAGTCCGACTCGGATGCGCTATTTTTCAAGTCGGCCTTCTGTTGTGCAGATTTCTTTTTTTGCAAGATTGCTTTCTGGACAAGCTGATTTTTCTTCTTCAATGCACTTAATTTTAGTTTACTAGAGGACATTTTGCTAATCTCGACATTGAAATTAAGTCTCTTAGGTTGTCCCATTCGCCTAAAAGCGTTCTTTCCAGTGCCAGCTATAACTACCACACCATTTTTAGGCTGAACAGTCTGTTTCAGTGGTACTGGATTTTTTTTGGGTGTATATCTCTTTTTATCACTGGCAGAGGCACATGCCAAGATGTGTTTGTGTAATTCAGGCATGTTATCAACACTTTTCCCGCATTTTGTACAACGAATGGCAGTAGTGAAGGTCTGTGGGATATTGTGGGTTGTGAAATTTGTAGCAGTGGCACCAATACCCATAGGATTTCGGTGGTGATACTGAAATGGAGGTGGCTTAAAACTCGGATAGTGTTGATTGAGGCCCATACGGACATCTGGGTCTTTTGACTTTACTCCAGAAGCCATTATTTTTATGGTTGTATAAAGCTCTTCAGAGGAGTCATTTAGGTCTTCATCCTCCTCCTCCTCCTTAGAGAGTTCTAAGGAATCTTCTGGTAGACTTTGCATATGTTCGATATTTGCTTTAGCAGGATCTGTAAAATTCTGGGGTCTAAGGGTGCCACTTTCAAATTCATGATGTGTGCATTCTTTATCCGGATGGAGATCTCGTTGATGCTGTTGCAAATTGCATAAAAAAGCAAATTCCTTTTTACATACTGAGCAAACAAAGATATTTCCTACCCCATGAAGCAAAAAGCGATGCTCTGACAAGTCCATTTTATCTCTAAACAGCTGTACACAGAATTCACATTTGAAGGGCCATTCTTCAGCATGGACAGATAAATGCTTAGTTAGGTCTTTAATAGAAAGAAAGGGTGAATCACAAACATTGCACACAAAGCTTTTATTGAATGTTTCTTGAACTACACCTGCTTCACTTGAAGTCTGTGGATCTTCTCTTGGTTTCTCATGTTCACTTTCCATTTCTTCTTGCTTAAAAGCTATAATGGGCAGGGGGTTTTCTAGATTATCAGCAGGGGAAACAACAGAAGAAACTACTGAGAGAGGAGGAGGAGAAGGAGATGAAGAGGATGAGGAGGAAGAAAAGGAGGAGGAAGGTGATGACGAGGAAGAGGAGTGCGAAGAGGAAGAGGAGGACGACGAGGAGGAGGAAGAGGAGGAGGACGACGAGGAGGAGGAAGAGGATGAGGAGGAAGAAGAGGAGGAGGACGAGGAGGACGAGGAGGGAGAGGAGGAAGGAGAGGAGGAGGAGAGTGTAGGAGGACCAGGTGAAACAGCACAAGTGAGAGCTTCAACAGAAGGTGCAGGGGATGGAGAGGGGGATACTGTGGGTGAAAGGACTGGAAGTGGGGACTGTGTTGTAGCATTTGAAAGTGGTGATGGGCAAGGAGTGTGAGTGACACTGGCAGAGGCATCTGAAAGGGGTAAAGGAACAGTGGGAAGGAGTGGAGGGGGTGATGTAGCAACTGTTAAAACAGGGGGACAAGGTGGTGGGGAAGGAGGATTCGTTGGAGTTAGGAGAGGGGGCAGCTGGCATGAGGATGATGCAGAAGACATCTGAGGCAAAGGTGAAGTACAGGAACTAAGTGAATGAACCTCAACAGAAGGTGCAGACAGACTTAGCTCAGTGTCGGGCTCTGGTTGTAGTTCTGTCGATTTACATGGACTGAGGGTCCTATTCAAATCTGGTGCGCTGTCTGCAGCTGCATCCATCCCGTTATATTCATTCAGTAGAACTTTTTCTAACATGCACGTGGTCGGTTTCTTCTTAATACTACTACAAGCTGGCTGCACCAGATTATTTTCTTTATAGTCTCTAACTTCGGTGTCACTGCAAGGTTTCTTATGCACACTTAAATCCAATACAGATTCCCAAGGAACCTGGTTCTTACTTTTGACATCAGACCTTTGCTTTACACCGCTGGACAAATCTAATGGCTGCTGGTTGCACACATTACCAAAGGTAGGAGGGCCTGCCCATTCCTTAGATATTTTGTAGTCTTCAAAGCAAAGAGGGCTCATAGTTTCTTTTTCCTCCCTTCCAGTCAAGCTCCACGCAGGCGAGTTGCTGTGGCTTTCTAACTTTGGCATCTTTGAGCCTAGAACTGTATCATTCCACACAGGTTTCCCATCACCCGGTTTGCCAAAGTCCCGAAGGGCTGGACTGTGCTGCGGAGAACTAGGAGGAGAGCTGGTTCTTCTCTTAAACCTACTAGAAACTGGAGGCAAAATGGGTGAAGATGCAGCAGGTCCTAATTTAGGGACTTCAGTTGATGGAGTTCTCTTATTACCATCCTGTGTCTGAAGCAGTTGTTTTAATTTAGATGACAAATACACACTTTTTTCTTTGTGAAAAGGTAAACTCTCAGCTGTTGAAATGC
>JAGPOW010002149.1:13317439-13369316 GCA_030014935.1 Caiman crocodilus
GAAGCAGTTGTTTTAATTTAGATGACAAATACACACTTTTTTCTTTGTGAAAAGGTAAACTCTCAGCTGTTGAAATGCTAAGAGGAAGATTTAATGAACCTGATGGCGTTACAGGTTCTGGATCTACTTCCATTTTTATTTTTGGTATAAGAGGAGGACTAGCTGTTCTTCTCTTCTTTGATTCATTGCTTCCACTGCTTGAGGGCTCCTTGGGAAGATCATTCACGTGCATCTGCGTAACCTTTACGTTTTGAGAAATTTCCACTGTGACTGGAGTAATTAAACAATTTAATCCATACAACTCTGCCGAGTTGGATTCCATCTCAATCACATCACAATTGCTAGTGCTGCTATTGGACTGAATTTTACCGTCAATATAGTAGTTTAAATTTTCAGAAATATTGCTGGAAATATCCATAATGTATACATCGTCTGCTTCACCTTCTTCTTCTAGCTCTGTATTTGCTATATACACATTCTGGGCTGGTTGGGCCTGCTCTGTTTGAAGTTGTGGTTCTTCAATAAAGTATCCTTTTCTCCTGACACCTTTGGGAATAAGATGACGTTCATGAACCCTGCGCTGGTGCCTACGCATGTTGGTGTGAGTTCCGAAAACCTTTTTACAATATTTGCAAGGATGCAATTCTTTGGGTTCCTTGTTCTCTTCCACAAAAGCACAATTTGACATTCCTTGGGAGACCTTCTCAGGATCCAAGATTGCAGAGTCTTGTGCAAGATTAGAAACATTTAGTTCATCTTTTAGACCATCATCTACAAGTATTTGGTTATCAGCAATATTCTCCGACTGCTGCGAGGAAGCTAATGTTAAGAATGGTTTCCTTTTTGGCCCTGCCTCATGACGCCGCTCATGCCTTCGCCGATTAATCTGAGTACCAAAGGCTTTCCCACAGTATCGGCATTTGAAGGCATGATGGACAGTAGATATGTGGATATGCATGTGACGTTCAAGTCCTTGCTTTGTTGTAAATTTCCTCTCACAATGCTGACAGGGAAACATGAAGGTTTCCTGAAGGTCACCATTGGATTCGCCTCTTACTTTAGGAATTTTCACAACAGGCGTTTTTTTTGGAGAGCTTTCTGGAGAGTCTTCTGACATACTTCTTTGCTCTTCTGGAGAGTCCAACTTTTCTTCGCACAGGAGAGACTCTTTTCTACCACTTTCAATGGACATACCGGCATCTTCCATCTCCTCTTCATCTTCGTCGTCCTCCTCTTCCTCCTCCTCCTCCTCCTCCAAATCGTCTGATGTAATAGCTTCCGATTTCTCTTCAGACATGATTTGTTGCTCACTTGTGAGACTGGGGATCACCAGTTTTGGAAGTGCATCTTGATTTACCATCTCCTGAATCACAGCTGTTTGTTCCAATGAAAGCACAGCAGAAACAGAAGGCTTTTCATCTTCCTCTTTATGGCCTAACAAAGTCAGCAGAGAAAAAGCATTAGTTAGTTTACTAATTCACTGTATTTAGTTCCTTTCTTCTATCCTTTACCCTCACGCAAGTTATTTATTTAACATGCACAATCCCTGGAACATTACTCATTCTAGTCGTATGATGTAATCTAGAACAAAACTGTGTTCCGTTTCTTTTTCTGGACTTTTACTTGGCACAATGTAGGGGGTCTCTTTCAACCAAATACACTAAGGAACTATGAAATCCTGTGACAGCCACACCTGTTCCAAGAAATACACTACTTGCTTTTGGTTTAATTTCATTTTGAAATGCTGTATGTTCTGTTCTGTTCAAAAGTCTTGGGTTAAATTCAATTAACTTTTCTTATCGCTTTTTAATGAAGGGAAGCAAAACAATAAGCAGAAGTTTTGCTCTTCAGACCTCAGCATAGTTTACGCCAACATTAAAGAGTCAGGTAAATAAGTCTGAAAGGTTATTTTTCAAATATTTTTTACCCAAAGCTATTTGGATTTTTGTTCGACCTTGAGTGACATAAAACCCCAGTCTGGGTTTTTGCTTTTAAAAACGCAGTGCAATGCTTTTCTCATTAAACCAATTTTCCATTTCCTAGCTTCTGGTTCCCAATTAGACATAAAATAGACTTTTGAATCAAACACCACAGACTCCTCTTGCTAATGTAAACTGTCTCCGAAAGTACACGTGCATGCCAGTTTCATCTACCTGCTTCCAGATGCAAGGATCATCTGCAGAACTGGCTGCTGACAAGTAGCATGCTAACAAGTTACCCATAAAATTCCCCTTTTGCCACTTCTCGCAGAAGCTTGTCAGATGCACAGATTATTATTATTATTATTTTGGTGAGTGACAAGGAAATCGAATGAAAGGAACCTGAATGAAAGTCAGTAATTGCTGCCCTCACCACCTTCACTTATACCTCCCCGTTCCAGCAGTGCTAGGGAAGACAGTCTTTACATTCCTGATATTTTTAAAACTAAAAAAAACCCCCAAAACCCCAACCCCCCCCAACAAAAACCCCAACAAGCCAAAAGTGGAAAAGAATCATACAAACCTTTAGGTATTTTAAGTGCACCAGAAAGTGAAAAAGGGCATAAAGCCAATTTTTAAATAATCTTTGCAGGTTGTCATTTAGATAAATTATCCTTGGTGCTTGTGGCTAGCGTTTTACTCTGTTTGCATTATATTACGTGTTGTACATTAGCCCTAATGGCTAGACAAGACACCAGGGCAGGCAACTGCTGCACAATGCAATTAGTCTACCAGGATTACAAAAGACTTCGAGCTGCATCCTGTTTCTATGTCCTCTTCTATAAAAGCCTATACTTGAAGGTACTAGATTTTGTTTAACTTCCATATTAAATTAAATGTTCTACGATGTGAGAGAGTTACAAACTCACGATAAATTCTTCTGAAAACAAACTGGATTAAATAAGCTTTAATAGTTGCGCAAACAGTGTAACACTACTTCTTGTCTTAACAGATAATAAATGCAATGAATTCCTTTAAAATATAAGTAACAAAAATAAAGAATTCAGATGCTTGAAATCTCTTACCGTCTTTAGAGTCCTTCATATCTATGGAAGTAAAATCTAAATCGGTCTTGTTCTGCTTTGAATCTGTTGCCTTCTTTCCTTTGTTTTTACCCTCCTGGGCTTTTTTCTTCCCTGAAAAAAGAGAAAAAAAAAAGTGTAACGCTGCTCAGAAAAGTGTGCAAGAGAGTGAGTGTGTTCCCAGCCTCAAAAAATGGCACATAATTGATTTAAAAAAACAAACCAAAAAACTAACATTCAGAGAATGAATAAAGCATGTGCAAAAAAGCACTAAAGGGCAAAGCACAGAATGAAGAAAGAAAAAAAGATGAAAAATAACATATCCAGTTTATTTTGATACTGTGTCAATTACTGTAAATTGATAAAAGCAGTAAGTGAGGGTCTAGAAGAAAATTAAATGAAAAGCAATGCTACAATGAGCTTTCCAGCAACAGAAGATTAAAACAACTTTTTTCTTTGACAACACAAACTCAGAGGACAGAAGTAATTGAGTTTATATAAGTGACTCTCTTAGATCCAGTTACATGACACTTTCACTGAGATACATAGATATCACTACCATAACAAGAAATATAAAATTGCCTCAAATATTAATGCTTTACATCAATCTGGGGGCACTCAAGTAAGGACTGACAGGATACATTCTGCATCCTGTATGCTTCTCTGTAGATTTTTTTAAAATTAATGAATTTGTAGATGCAGGGAAGGTATCAAAAGCAAAAACTGCATAGGTATTACAAAGAGCCCTCCCCCCCGCCATATGATTTTGATGAACCACAGAAAAAAAATATAGAATAAGACTTACATAAAGAGTGACAAAATCTGCAGTAGCAGTAATCAGGTAATGAAGGGAATAGGTGATGGTTAGCAGAATTACAGACTTAGCAGTCTGTTGCGGACATACTAGATGCTTAACATAAGCAGGAATAAATGCAATGATGACACAATGCCAAAAAATGCCAAAGATACACCACAACAGAATAAACTATTTATCCGTATTGCATAAAACCTCTAAGCAGCACGCTGATAAATCTGACAAACCTAACGAGACAAGAAGGGGGAAAAAAAAACCCAAAACGAACCCTTATTTCTAAAGTAAGACTTATTAAGGCAAGTGAAGCTGTCACTCTAGATGACAAGACAAATAATTCACTGCTCAAAAAATAGCCCACATGTGGCAACAAAACCCCCCCAGAGAACTTCTCCCAGAAGAAAAATGCCAAGGAAAGCAAGACTGTAATGATGTGATTTTGGAAACAAGCAAGCAAAAAGCCTGCTGAATAAAAGGAAAACCCAAATATGGCATTATCCCAATTCTTAGTCATTTAAACCCGATACAGCATCTATGAAATGGCTCTGTGGTATGCACTCCAAATTTTTCTCCTTGTTTGCAAACATGGACTCTTGCCATGCACAAAATAATCAAGAGGGTAGGGATACTTGCAGTGTAGGGTGGAAACACGTTTTCCTTAAGTCTTCATTCAGTACAAATCCCTGACAGCCTCATACTTCTATATTACATTGTTCCCTTCAAGCACCTATGCACCCAGCCATTGGAATGATGTCACTTCTCCGCTAGCCCTCTTGGACAAAAAAATAGCTTAACACGCTGACCTTCCTCTGGCCACTGAAACACAGGATTTAGAAACATATTCTGATAGTTAAACAGTGGACTTACCTGGCGTGACATGGTCTGAATGTTATCTGAAGTTGTTCCTTTACTCCTTAAGGTATTTTGTACTTCTGCTAATGTTTTGTTACCTCTGAACAATCTTTAAGAAATGTGTTGTTACTGTAATCGTCAAAGGATGCTGCTATAGCAAAGTCACCTTTCCATCACAAAAGAATAATTACTACTTTTATTTGGATCCCAAAATATCAATTTGTTTCTTCAAGAAGAATGGAGAAAATATGGATTCAAGTTCAATTTGTTCTCCAAAGCTTTCTTAGTGTGCTTCAGATTTTTGAGTCGCTCTTGTTTTTCTTTCACCTTACCAGTCTTCCATCGCATCAAGAAATGACCTACGCGACCGAAACCAAGCATAGGTTTAGCACCTATGGGCTGCTCATTAATATATGCAATACTCCTTCTCTAAACCAAAAAGTCATACGTTTCATTACATTGCCCCGAACTGTAATATTTTGTCTCTATACAATTTCCCTGGTCCTATGAGCATGAGAGGAGACACCAAAACCTGGGAGAGTGGGGTTGGAAAGATGTCCAATGTTTCAGTGTTCACAAAGTGACTGAAATGAATTTAAGCACATCTCTGCTTGTCAACCTTGACAATTCAATACTACATCAGTTCATGATTCTCGCAACCTTTGCTGTTGTGTTACAACTGCAGACTAAAGGACTCAAAGCTGGATACCGTCAGCCATCTCTGCTAAGCCACCTGTGATTCTTGTTAAACGCTGACAGCCAGCTTAGCTGATGCTCCTGTAGCTCTAGCACATGCATTAAAGAAATTGTCAAATTACAGTATTTAGAGAGGCCCAAACACACAGCACAACAGGGTTAAAAAAAATCACTTTGTACATCCTCACGTGTTCCATTTTTTATACAACCTTTGGATAAAGCCTTGAAGTCTGACGCAACTCTGGCGTCGAGGTCCAATAACAGCTCCTTGAAAACACCAGCAGAATGCTGCAGCTCCCTCTCTCACTCCAGATCAAGTCAGGTTTGGACTGATCTCTTGATTTACAGATGAAGAGACCAAATGTTCTGGCACCCAACAGAGATATTCTATGATAACAAAAAGTGCTCTTCAGACCTGCACTCTCTCAGGTCCTCACCTCTGTATCAAATGCATCAGTGGCTTCAGACTGCATTTTCCTTGGCTTACATCTTACTATAGGCTATTTGAGTGAGACAAATTACTGGGTGGACACTTTTAAACTTAGAGGGTTACATTTCAGCCTACTGCCAGCCTGTTGTAAGAACTCTGAAATGGAAGCACAGACTTGTATTTTGGTAATTAAGCTGTTAGGTAAAATTATGGGGAAACCAGTCACAAGGAGTTTGCTCTTACTTTTATTATATGTTCAAATAATATAAACTTCACAAAAAACTGTCCCTTTACAGAAGAATAAAAGAAAAAATGCAATCCCAAAACTATGATTCTGAATTGGGGAATCATCAATAGGAGAGTAGGCTTCACAAATGAATTTTAGCTACTTCCTCATCAGTTACTCTATGTCACTGAACTGCTTGTGATGTACTAAAAGTCCTCTTAGTTTCAGGGTGGAAAGAAGGTAATTTGGAAGTTCCCTGTTGACAGCCTCCTGCTTAAAAAAAAAAGCCTAGTTGATACAGTTGGAAGTTTTTCAAGTTTGTGACCTTTAACTTAAATACACTGGATGTGAAGATTCATCTAGTACTTAACTCGCCCTTGTGCTCAGAATAGCCAGCAAGATGATTTGCATGCACATATAATTTTAGATTTGTCAGATCAATTTCTGAAGAGGAATAAAAGATAATCAACCGCTTCTCTCAAGTTTTCCTCCGATGTAGAAATCAGCCTCACCTTGCCATCTCTTTCTGGTTCTTACTTCTTTTCTAAAGGCAAATCAGACTCTTCATGCTCAAGCGAGACAAATCTGAAGACTGCCATGCTTTGCCCACTACATTTCCAAGCAAAAGCAACATCTGCAACACTCAAAAAGATGGATACCAAGTGATTAGCCAATGATTTTTGTCCCTTAATATTCTTGCAATTACAGAGTTCAGGAGCCAACGGAAGCCCATGGAGGACGACACACAGAACAGAACCTGGTGGAAGCCTGAGTATAAGTACACACGTGCACTTACCATCAGGTTCCTGAAGGGTCCTACATGGCTGCTACTGCCAGCTGGATCCTCCACTTGGTCTAAACAAGAAAGATACAGGAATGAAACACAGGGAAAGTGAAATGGAAACAATGACAAAAGGGCAAATGAAAGGTAGAACTCAATCAGTATGCGTGTGTATAAAAGGAATTGCAAAAGAGAGATGCAAAAGAAAACTGAGTGAAAGGAGCAGAGGGAGAACAGCCGAATTTCCTACAGTGACAGGTCAAAAGGGGAATGGCCAACATTTATTTTTTTTGGCTTTCAATAGTGTTTCCATTTTCTCTTGCCACGTTCAGTTAATAGCAAATGTGCTTGTAATTAGTCAGGCCAAGTGCATTGATAGCTCATACGCTATTACGACATCCGTGTAGTGTTGGCTATCAATCACTGACATACCGTATTTACTTACATATCACACGCATACTTTCCCCAAAAGTCATCCCTCCAAAACAGGAGGTAGTCTTAAATGGGAGGCTGATTTTTCTCCAGTAGACCAGAAACATGGAGACACTGTGCTTCGAGATGACCACCAGCTTCTCTTAGCGGCAGCAAGGGGGGTCCAGTCTCAACCTTTCCACAGCCACCTGCAAGTTAGCAGGTGTTTTGGCTGAGGACCTAAATGGGCAGCCAAAAACTGCTGCCAAATTGTGAGCAGATGTGAAAGGGTTCAGCCTGGACCCTGTCTCTCCTGCTTCCTGTCCTTGAGAGAAGCTGGCAACCACCATCATGAAAAAGCCAGCGGTAGGCAGGACTCTGGGGGCACGCAGCATGCAAGATAATATGGTAGGCACAGGAAATCCTACATGACTGATGTAAATCAATGGGGGTTGCCTGATTTCAGTAGGGTTGTGCCAAATCACAGACTTCTATATCCAGAGTTGCTGCAGGTATCAGATAAACCTGAACGTTATCTAGCAAAAAACTACCCCCAAAATCAGTAATATGCACGTGTCCATAACATATGGGAATAGCAAGCGTCATTGCTCAGACCAAGAGAAGACTCAAAAACAGTCTACAGGATTTACGCAAACTGCAAATATCCACAAAAAGAGTGGCTGTAACTGTATCCACAGCTGATAGTGTCAATGACCAAATGGAATGATGTATTTATATGCAAGAAAGGGGGAGAGGGAAATTAAACTGTCTTTCACTCAACTTGGAGATGTAGCAGATAATCGAGGCTAGCTTTTAAGAAACCTGTTTTAAAAAGAATATCCAACGAAAAAAGGAAAATGCTTCAATATTGAATTAAGAGTGCCTGATTGTTTACTACAAGAATGGAACGTACTTCTCTACAACAACCCTGAAACAATGCAAGACAAAAAAACTAACACTGGTAGCAGAGGATTAGGTATTTCCTTGAAGCCTAAAGCCAAGGGTCATGTTGCAGTTGGCTACATAGATGGACAATAGCAAAGGAATACTTCACCCATTTGTGTTGCTGCAGCAGCACATTTAGAGAATGGCTCCTAAAAGCCCAGCTCTCCTGAAGACTACTTTACCCACTCTCCTCAAAACCAACCTCAGAAGATCAATACTAGGAGCAATTATAGGATGGGGTGGGCATCTTTGTACTTATTTACTCTGGCTGCAGTGGCCACAATGCCCAGTCTGTGATTTTAAAATATTTCTACTTTGAATAACAACAGGTTGGCCCATAAAGGAAGGAGGACCACACACATCCAAAATGCATGCACACTAATTTTACAGTTTGTGCACACTTCTGAGTTTAGCGGCAAATGAACTGCCCCATCACCCCGGCACCTGCAACGGTCAGAACGGTCAGAATTGTTTACAGAAAGGTATGCCTTTTACACATAAGAAAGGCCAAGGTCAAAACACGGGAAAAACTGTATCAAAAATGTTAATTCCAATTTAGCCATGTTACAACAGCATCTTCCAAGTTTCATACAATTGAAAATACAGTAAATGTTGCAATGTTTCAGATTCGATGAAACTTGGTCAGGCAAAGAAAGTTAATCTTCTTTTTAACACTATTTTCCTTGTCTTCCTCTTGAATAAGTCATTCTTCCTTTTTGCTTACCAGAAAAGGTTACAACATAGGTGGAAAAATTCTATGATGCTAATCCCTGCACTTTAAAGTTCACAAAAAAAAATTAAGACTTTTTTTTAAGAAGCCACAAATTAAGAAAGTTATAAAAATCAGCCTGAATTAGGGCCTCACATGTTTAATAACTGAGATTATGGGATTAGGTAAAAATTAAAAATAGTTATGTGCAATACTGTGCTAGTAAAAAATTAAATATCTACCCTGGTAGCAGAACTCTGTTAACAAGATAGTTATGCCAGCTGGGCATGAAAAATGAGCACACATGTGGCAAGCGAGAAAGTTAGAGATAAAAATATTACCCATGATGAAATGCCAGGTCCTAAAGAGAGACATACTTTAAAGGCCATTTCTTTCAATGCATATTTTCTTGCTGTCAACATTTATTTTGACATAACGAAATCCCAGTGATAAAAATCTTTACAGGAATCTATCACAAAACGAGCTAAACCACTCCAATGAGTTAAAAAGGCTGCTTACAGCTGGCAATTTCTTGCATTTTTTTAAAGCATGTCATACAAATGTTGTGTATGCAATGTCTAAAATACTCCATAGTAGATTGGGTTTTTTTGGTGGGGTGGGGGGTTGTATAACTACAGAGACTTTAGCAAGGAATGAAACTTGATGACAGATTCTAAAGATTCTACTTTACGACACTGAAAGCTTAAAGGAATCAGCCGTATCTAAATACATACAGCATGGGGGTGGAGAGCTGTTTGGGGTTTTTTTCCTTTTAGATCACTTGTGGGTGGAGGAAGCCCTGCAGACCTACACATCCATCAATACTGCTGAACTGAAAAATAAATTTAGAAAACTAAAGCAGGCATCAAAACCTGTCAATATTTTCTAGCTGTCTGATGGAGGCTGGGCTAATTCTATAACATTTTGCACCATGAACCACTTGGAAGTAGCATGCCAATCCACCCAGGCTGGGAATGAGATGCTACATTGCAACTGCTTGGAAAAAGAGAACCTATAAGGATAAGTTCTTCTATATCAGGCAGAGGAAAGGCAAAAATCCCCCAATTCTGCCTATACAGAGAAAAATATTAATGACTCTATAGTGTTCTGGCATTAACTCCAAATATCCCTCACTAAACTATACAGATATTGCCACAATATGACAGAAATATACTTTCATCTAAGTTACTATTTGGAGACTTATTTGATTAAGGAAAGTTCTATGACAAATTCCCTGGGCATATAGTTTTAAACATGTACGCAAACCATGCAGACATTCCCTGGCTCATCTGGGCGTTTTTGAAACTCAAAACTATCTACCTCATGAAAGAAAAGCCTGAAACTCCAGAACAAAAGCAACAACACACTAAGAAATGCATTGCAGGGAATATTCCTGGATCAGGAAGTGAATTGCCTGGAACTCTGTCCACCTGAAAAGGCACGCTCACAAGTGTCCGACATGCTGAAAACCGTATTTTGGATTCATGATATTTGTTAAAATTCATGTGCGTGTACACACACACACACACTCAAAATATAGAACTAAAACTGTAGACAAAAACAAAATAAAGTTAGATAAAAAAAATTAGCCCTGCTTTCTCTACTACTGCATGCAGCTAAACAAACAACTACAAATGTACTCCACATCCAATAAATATCACTGAGGCCAGGACTTTTGCTGAAATAACAGTATTGACAGGGGGGCACAATTTTGGTAATATTTCTATACCAGCAAAACGTCCTAAGTTAGATGCAGCTTTTACTAGCATAAAAAGGACTGTCAGCCGAGCTTATTTCATGCACTGATTCAGTACAAACTGACAGCAAAAGTGTACCTTTGCTGCTCTGAGTGGTTATACTTGGAGGGTCTATATGTACATGGATACAAGCAATCTTCTTCTAGCACTGAACTGCCTTGAGTCAACTAAAGTATTCTGCTGCAACCTCCCCTATTGCCCTTTAAGTGCATGTGGCTGTTTCCATCTTGCCCCTTCTGAGGATCATGCTAAACTAGGGGCGTGATCAAGGCCCCAGCCCACGGGCCAGATCCAGCCCTCGTTTCCTTGTCATCTGGTCTGTGGGGAGCCCCATACAGCATGGCCCTGAGCATGACATGCAGGGCCTGATCCTTGCACGGAGGACCCAGGGCTAGGTAGGGACAGTGCAGTCCTGATCCCAGCACGCAGAGCTGGGCAGATGTGGTGCAGGGTAGCTGGTCCCTCAGGGCAGCATGGTCCAGATCCAGATGTGTGGGCCCAATCCCCTGATCTGGCCCATAGACCAGTCATCCTACACCACTATTTTAGCCCAGGGAGCAAAGAGGTTGAACACTACCGTCTCAAATCAAGAGAATCTTTCATGATAAAGCCTTGGCCTTGCACAGGTCACGCTCTTTGGAGACCCAAAACATAGACGTTCGAAAAAGCTTTGACAAAATGCAACCTTCTGACCCTATGCAAGTCATCTCTCAAGTGATTCAGAGTTGTAGGTCCAGTTTGAGACTACAGGGACTTTCATTTCTCCAGAAGAGAGATTCTTGCTACGCTGCAAGCTGAAGATAATTGTAAGGATTCTAGACACTAGAAACAGTGTTCACATTCTAGTAACAAAGGTCAAAATTCAGAGCTGATGAAATCAGGAGCGACCTGATTGTCAAGAGAAAACCAATTAAATCAGGCTTGTGTTTAATCCGAAGGGCTATAAAGAAAAGACACGCACAAGAAATGCAATGGTAGATAGAGGTTTTCAGAAAGAAAAGAAACAGCACAACTAGCAGTATTTACAAGCAACTGGTTTGCCACCGTCATAAGTTAGCTAATAGTAGCAGATCAGTACAGAGTAAGTACAAGCAAAGGAGGGGGATGGCTGTACAAAAAATCTTATATGAGGTCTGATGCACAGGCTCGACTCTATAACTTGGCAGGGGCCTGAACTCCCATAGGAATACAATATGTCCAGTAACTGCCTCAAGTATTTCAAGGGTTACTAACAGGCTCCAAAGCAAACTTTCAACCCTTAAAAAGAAAAAAAAAAAACTAACTGCAATGTAAGGCCTACAAAAGGACTGCTAGCCTCAACACTTAAAAATCTGTAGGATGTCAAAATTTTACAGTGACTAAATTTGCTAAAAAAAAAATGTAGATGAAACTCAAATACCCGTAACTTCTGTAAATGTAAACACCACAAACAGCAGCACAATATTAATAGAGAGGCCTTCTGCTACAACAGCATTCACCCAGACAGAATAAACCTTGACTGAACAAACTATTTTTTCCCTGTATGGTAACTCACCTCATTCCTTCCTATTGCCTCAAAATACATTATACCTCAAGCTTACAAGTAGAAGGAACGGGGCTTCCAAGATGGACATCAGAATACAAAACAGAACTTCATAGTTATGTTACTGCTACTCTGGAGATTTAAAACTACTTCTCCATCCCACAAAGAAAGCTTAACAACTATAAGCGTTAGCTTTACACATGCATGCATTTTTATCACACACAAAGTAAGCAGTCACCTGAATGGTAATGCGTAATCTTTAGCAATTTTATAACAATGAAAATTAATAGTTTAATTTTTTTCTCCCTTCTGGAAAGGCCATGCCAAAACATCCGTTTACGCTCTCGTACCCAACAGCTTTGGTCTGACTTATTCCACAAGTCATAATTTTGTCACACAGTCCATGTGGTAGTACTGTTTGGGATGTTCCTCATAGTTTACAATTGCTGAAGAGTTTCAAAATGCTAGACTACTATAGCTTTACCTACTAAATATAGAGCATTGGCAAAGAAAAAGGAAATGATATAGCTCCAAAGATTCTTTATTTTTAACCATATGAGGCTCAGTGCAGTGGGTCTATTATAAGACTAATTTTAATTCAAGCTTCTAGAAGTTTGCTGTGAACTTCACAGGCAAGTAAGAAATGTTCCCTGCAAAGACGCCATGCACATTCCAAGCACAAATAAGATAATTGCCAAGGGCAAACAAAATTGGGAAGACAGGCAATAAAAATCTCAAGGGCAGCAAATACATTTACTTGCATGTATCCTGTACATTTTAAAATTAGTAGTGTAGGCAACAAAAGATACTGCCTAATCTATAAGTATTTCAAAAGGGGTTTCATACCAAGCAGTAAATACAGGTCTTTCAAAAACAAGCATAACCTCAAACAGTTGAGATTATCTGCATAGCAAATGAGCTGCAAGACCTTGGAAAAATATGACAAAATTACTTGTGGCTGTTTAAAAGCCATTTCTTTATGCTCTCATCAAAACATCTACACTGGGCACTTGAATGATGCTGTTAGAAAGTAGCATATTACTATTCCACCTCACCCTGCCTCCTATACATTTGGGACAAATGGTTTTGTGACAGAGCATGTCATTACCCGACAGAAAGATTACACTATGATTTGCAATATGCACAAAGTATCATCTAGTACTACTATTACCTGGATGTCTACACAGTTTCTGAAAAATGAAAAAAAGTACTCTGCATCCTCTGAGCATGTCATATTGACTCAGTTCTACGACAAGGTCCACCCCGCTTCCCCCTGACAAAACCCATCGTCTTAAAACTGCGTATGGGGGGGGGGGGCAGGTGGCAGCTGTATCTCAGGCTCCAATCCCCACCTGGTCCAGCTGTAGCTGCGGCTTGCCCTCCCCAACCCTCCTGCACCCTCTTCCCCCATCTCTCCCCCCAGCCCTGCAGCCTCTGCCTCCCCATCTGCCCCCCCACCTTACTCTTGCTTCTTGCCAGCAGATGCCATGAACTCTGCAGCTTGGGGCACAAAGCCCAGCCCAGCCTGGCCCCACAGGAGCAGTGCAACCTGCACAGCTGCTACAGGGGGGTGGGCTGAGGCTGTGCTCAGTGCCTCAGGCTAGAACAAAGACAGGGCTTGCTGGCACAGAGAAAGGGGGAGGAAGGGGAGGGGAGCGGGGAGCAAAGGCTGGGGGCAGGCGTGGCAGCTGGGCGGGCAGGCACAAGCAGGGGGCAAGGTGCTTGACCTCTCCACACCAACTGCCTCCCCACTGCCTGCTCCCCTTGGATGAATTAAAGATGAATTAAAGGCAACCTTTCAATAATTAGGTGTAATAGATGGAAAATTACAATACATTTTTCCATGTATAGAATCTAATTAGTGTGGGGGGGTTGTCTTGAATTCAGGGTAATCTTAGATTTGAGTAAATATGGTACTTGCTTTCTGATGAACAGCCATAAGAACTGGAAAGATGTCCCCCTACGTGGTGTTACAATGATCAAAAAGAAGTGACACTGGGATGCTCCAGGGTCTCCCGTGTTCTTGCTATATTATTTATTTGTATACCATGATCATTCGTGATTTGAAAAAGAACAGAAATCACACAGATGTCTATATTAAAGATAAAGCACATACAACTGCAGTACTTTAATTTCTTAAACATATGATTTTGTTGCACTGACACCCACAGAAACAGAATGCATTTAATTACTGTATATATAAAAGGGACTTATTCATCCAAGATGATTTATAGTCTACAATACTCTCTTACAATGACTGAAAATGGATAGATAAGCACTTCTGGGGTTTATTTCCTCACTATTTCATGGCTCTGGCAGACTAATAAGTGCAAGTGCCCATGCCTTAATTAGGACAGAAAAAGGAGCATCCCAAGAAATACTATTACATCTTGTAGCAGTGGAAAAAACCCACAAGTGTCTCTTTTGAGACAAGCCAAAGACATTAAAACCAACTATAACCACATGAATACTATATTGAAAAAGCAGGCATATAGGGAACTAAACAAAGGAAAAAAATTGTGCATAGGCATCAGAAACAGAAAAGATTATACTGTAATTAATACTGTTTTTGTATTCCTTAGATAAAGCATTCCGATTTAAAAGTCTGCATCCTTTCTGGAAATAAAATCTTTGCCGAAAGTACAAGAAATCTATGAATTCTAGTGAAGGTTGTCAACAAACAAACAAAGATTTAGGGGCCTACGGTTTGCATTTTTAAAACTGTCTCATTGAGCTCAACAAGTCGTGTGCCCCTAAGTCACTCAGCATCTTTTTGGGGGAAAAAAAAGTATCCGACTTTTGAAAAACTAACCACTTCCAACACTTTTTTCTTAGGAATTGTAACTGATATTCTGAGGTTATTTTAAATTGTGTTTTCTGCAATCTCCTTTTCATCAAATGCCATTTCTTTTTCTGGCACATCACTAGACACATCAGCTTTCTTTCCACAACAAGGGAAATTACAGCCCCTTCCAACACACAAAATAGGTCAGATGAGTTTATGAGCATTTTCTAAAGTTGCCACATGTACATAACTAGAGCAATCAAGTGTAAAATAATAAATTGTCACATTCCTGTCTTTTGGGAATTAAAAGAAAAACCCAACCTTTTTTGCGGGATCCAGCATATGTTATTTAAAGTATGCAAGCAAACAGCATCAATATTTCAGACCAGTTGTACAATTCTCTCTAGCATTAAATGCAGGTGTATAATCTGTGTTCAAATCATGCAAGCAAAGTGCCTCCCACTCTTCCTAATAATATAGCTTCCCACAGTTCATTACAAGGGTCTTGACAGCTAACGACACTACAGTCACACATCCTGACTATTTTAGGACATATGAAATGCATTTTTCTCCTTGGTTATATTTCTTTAGATATCACTTAGCTTACCATTCAAATGAAAATATAACTACTTCTATGAGTTTTTCAGAAGTGACTGCTGTACGGCATTTTTCTGTGTTCACATGCAATATGTAACATAACCAAGAAACCCCCATAGAAGAAAGCTGTTCCAGAAATTAAATTTTAAGTGTTATAAATATAAATGTTTGCTTGCATTCAAAAGATGTTACTTCTGCACTCATCATGAAGGAGGTATTTTTTCTCTTATAAACAGGCAATGCATTGAGAGTATAAAACTATGAATGTCAGATTTCTTTACTGGCAAGACATGAACTATCCTCACAAACCTTATATGTATTGTACGTAAAATTGCCTTTTATTCAAGATTATTAGTGCTTTGCAGTAGGCTATGATTTAAATATCTCTTCCAAGAGGAATTATTAGAAATGTTGTCTCTAAGGGAAAAAAAAATTGGTTTTATATTCCAAATAAGTGTTAGGACCACTTGCGATTTTCATCATGGAAGTAATCCCTGAATAGAAATAAATGACAACTTTACTAGCATTTTCTATTGTAACCAACAGACCTTACATTCCAATACTGCCTGCACTAATATATCACATTTTAAGAGCATTCAATCCACAGTGCAGACACTAGAGCTAATATTTGTCATCAACATGACTTAAGTACTGCTGCTGCCACTCTAAAAGAAGTCCCCTTTGTCCTAATAAGGGATGAAAAAAAGTTCACTGTAAAGATATGACCACATGGAAGTCTGAAAATGCAAAGGGGTTTATCCAAATAGCCATGTCTAAACAAAAGCTATGGGTTCACTTGTAGAACAAAGCTATGTGATAGCTGTCGTACCCAGGAAACAGGGCTACCATTGTTTCTAGCTGCAGCACTGGGTGTTGTAACAGGCCAGCTGTCTGGGAAAAGATGACCAAGGCCTTCCAGAAATGTAAAGCCCAGAAAAATTCCTAAAAGGTTTGCTACTATTAAACTTAACACAGCTTCTGCTTGACCCAGAAAACATAACTCACCAAAACACCTCACCAAAAAAGGGAACAGACTCCTAGGGACTGTAGGGTGAGGTGTGCATTATGCCACCCTCATCATTAGACACAGCCAGTTTTGTGCCCTTAAATCATCTTCCCATTTCTTTATTTGTAAGGACAATTGAAAGCACAAGACTTGTCTAGAAATGCTGACAACTTGCTTGTATTGCAGATAAATGTGAAGCATTACACTGAGAATTATTTTTGTCACTCAAGCAACAATTTCCAGCCCAACTGGTTAATTTTCCACTTGCAAGTTCAAAACATGACATCTCGATGGAATACATAACAACTTCACCTCGCACTGCTTCTGGGATCTACAGTCTACAAATTGCAGACGACTCTGGTATCAGTTTTGGGTTGCGATGCAAACTCATTTTACAATGCCGCATGCTGCCGTAACCTGCTGTGTACCTGAGAAAGGGCCATCCACTTCTCGCTCAGTGTTCTTGCGCGCTCTTCATCTGTGCCATAAGAAACTGATAACACATTTTAGAAAGGACAACCATCCAAATATTTTCACTGCAAATATTCCTGCTGGCTGTATGAAAATGGCTGTCACATAAAGTATAGACTTATTTTATAACATCTCAATCCAAAGAAAAGTCATTACATTTCCTAAAAGAGCTCTGAGCAAGAAGATACAAAAGTAGAGGTCTAGCAGTTGTCTAATTCCAGCCCTGAGAGCCACCTACAGTTTCAAAGTGATAAAAAAACTCAAGTGTGTCAGGGTAAGTTTTTCAATCTTGTACGTGATTTCTAGCATTTGAGAAGACAGTACTGATGTATCACTATTACTAAAAAAACCCAAAAACTTTTCTACAAGGGAAACTACTATGACCTTTTCGTTATCCTTAGGCTCCAGTGGACCATCTAGGTATATTATATGAGCTGTAATCTTCCAAGCTAACACTGAGCAGTGTACCTTTAATGGCTGGTAGGCAGTCAGTATTAAGGCTCTGCATTTGCAGGCATGAAAAACTTTACCTCCTCAACTGCATCTCTTATATTTGGAAAATTACCTTCTTCCAACTCAAGTGACAATTAAAAGGTCATGATGTAAGTGATGGCTCCAGGCTACCTTTCTGGTATACAAGTACTCTTTCTCTCTCTCTCTCTCTCTTCTTTTAATCTGTAACAAACATTGAACAGAGCCATTGTTTTTAGTGCATCAGTTTGAAGGAATCATTTTCATTCTCCTGGACATACAGCAAGGAATACTGCTAAATTCCAGGGGATTTCCTCAACTTTTTCTATGAAAGGAAGCATCTTACTCATTGCTATAATAGCCCCAGTGAATGGTTTCCAAAAGAAACAGATTTGTACCCTTTCTGAGACCAAATGCCTTACTGAATTACAGATGCAAAGGCAATGTATAGCTGCAATGCTTCAGTTGCTCAGTCAGTACTTTTCCTGTCTGGCAGCAGGAGCAGCACTGCACAACAGTTGGTGTCTTGGTTGACAGAAGCAGCAACAGAAGTTACTAAATTTACAATTTACACCAAGCCAGGAAAAACTAAAACAGCCAGCCCAAGATTATTTACTTCGTTAAAAAGGCCAATAAAATGACTACCATTTCTGCAATAGAAATATTAGAATTCCTGCAAGTAGCAACACATCTATAATGATAATTGACTGGGCAATTACAACCACCTTAGTCACCAATCAAATCTTGAAGAAAATATAACCCTGATCACATATAGGATGTCCTTGCTTTAATTCTATACGCATGCTACTTTCGCTGCTTTAGAACGTGGCTTGAAAAGAGCACAAAATTATGACTAGCATTGACAGATATTTGGGGAAAGTTCATCTGTGGGCAGATGAACAAGAAAAACGCCTTACAGGGGATGGCAGAGAATATGAAGCTGACATATTCAACAGTTAAAAATGTGGTTGCCATTAACGAGGCTTTAGAACAAAGTCCACTTTATTTTTGCAATCCTCAACAAAGGCCCAGAGGACTTGACACGTTGGACTTTTGCTTTTCTGCATCTTAAAATGAAATACTACTAGGCGGAAAGTCAGTTGCACAGTCAATTCTGACTCTAAAACTGGCTGAATTTGAGCATGCCTAGCAGCTTCATAAATCTCAGTATAATTCAACGTTTACCTCTGGATACAGACAGTCTTGCAAGCTGCTTTAAAAGGGAAGATCAATCGTGAGTGTTAAAATGTTCAATTCTTAAGCATTTCTTTACAAGCCATGTCTTTAAGCACATATATCCAAAAAAAAAACAACAACCCCCCAACCAATTACTTTTGCTATGTTGAAACTCTTACGTAAAATACCCCAGAGAAGCTTAAAGTTCACTAACTTGACAGGTGAAAACAATATTTTTTACACCATATGTTTTGTGAGCTCTACAGAAGTGCTGTGGAAAATCCCTATTTTTCTAAGTTTGGAGTAGTAGCAGAGTGCAAAATGAATTCATCATAATGTTACCAGATTGAAAACAACTTCCCTTATTCAAAATACTTGTTATTTTCAATAAAGCGCTAAACTTGAGCAACACTCAAAAAAGGCCTGAAGAAGCTAGGTGCCTCGTTCCCAGTGGCAATCAGTAAGCATCATTTTGCCATCCCAGATAAAGGAGGAAAAGCCCCCAAATCTCAAATGCATAATTCTCAAAACAAACCTCTACAACTCAGAAACAGTTTAGCAAATCTGATGTACATCTTGATTTTTACTGTGAAAACAAGCATTTTAGTGGGTGTTATCTTTTAATGGAGCCACTGAATACTTAAGATGGATTGAGACAATGTTTTGAATGCAGCAGATTCTTCTGCCAGTCTCAATTCATTTGTATTCATGACAGTCCATCTTCAGCAATGCCATAGGAGCAAATACGATAAATATTTACATGACAGCTGCAAAACTATGCCTACAGTTAATATATTAAGGTCACAGCAATAGTACTACCTCTACATAATGAAAAAATATATGCCTTAACATGCCATCAATGCTGTGAGAAGGTTTATGCAGAGAGATGATTAATAATTAACCACTTCTGTTTAGAAGTAGATTTATCTGGTCTGATGAGCACTGGGATGGCTTTTGAAAATCCCATCCCAAAAAGCTAAAATGTAATGGTGATCAAACTGATCCCAAGGGAAAATTTAAATATTTGGCCACAAAATACAAGATGCTCAGGAGATTCCTAAATCTTTTGTTCAAAAGTGCTGTTTTAAAGAGTAGCAAGTTCTGTTTTAGTAATGGTAAATTACTTGAAAACACACAAGACTATAAACTGGCATGATTTCTAAAGACAAAAGTGACACCCATCAATCGTCCTAGAATTCCTTGCAAGTATGAACAAAATAGAGAAATTTAACAAGCTGAAAAATGGGGAACAAACAAGTCAATCTGTATTCCGAAAGAGGGTTAATAACATGATGCCCCACCAATTCATGTTGAGACAGGTGCTATTCATTATTACTGATCTGGCAGATGGGGTAAACTCTGACGTGAAAAAACGCATACTAACAAAATTATTTAAATTAGTTAAGATTAAAGAGCACTATAAAACTTCAAAAGTTTCAACACCACTTGTTGATTGGGAGAAGAGCATCTAACTTTCACATCTGTCCTGATGGATTCAAACTGTCCACGAACAAACCAATATAAAAAGGTTTATTGAGATCAATAACAAATCTACTTGCACAATTCTTAATTTAAACCCGTTCCTCAATGACTTCAGATAAACCTAAATAAACCAGACTAAGCAAAACTAAGAGCACCTGCACCCGACCTTAGCGCTGCTTTAACATCATTCTTTAAACTAGACTAATTCAACTGTGCATCCAGACAAGCCGAATTTACACATAAGAATAATAAAAAACTAAGTGTCCTTATGAACAATCCAAAGAAAATGTGTGCCCAACCTGCAATAAGGATCAAAAGCAACAAAGGTGATGCCAGGTTTCATGGCCTCATCTTCACTATTCTTGTTTAAGTACTTTTAAGGGGATACGGCACAAATCATAAAGGTCTTGAAAAGGGCACTGAAAATTATTAGACACATGGGAAGAGGAGAGCTTAAAAGGATGACAGAGGAGATAAGCAGTGACATGATGCAAGTGAACAAAAGGAAAAAAGTGTGAGAAAGTCAATCATGTCCTCCTTCACATTCACTTATTATAATATTAAAGCCAGGAAGCTTCCAATTAAAGAATAACATATGTAATACATAATACACTGAGGGACAGGGCTGTACTGACACCTAGCATGTCCACAGGTGGTGCATAGAGACATGACCTTCAGGGAAGGCTAGCTGTGAAATAAGTAGGGAGAACTCTGATGAATAAGCAGCTGTGGACCAAGCAATGACAGCACCAACAGGATGTGGTGAAGACAGCAGATGGCAATGGTTTCCCTCCTGAAAAGCCACATATATCTTTTGATGGTACTATGATATGGTAAGTACAGGCTGCCACTATAATAAGCCTGCCCAACCCCCAGCTGTGGGTCTACAAGTCTTCAACGGCGGAGCAGGAAGAAGAGGTTAGAATCTCAAAGGCTGTGGAGGTGCATGAAGGTGCAGCACAATGAGATCCCCAGTTGTCTTGGTCTCCTTGCCACTAGATCAAGGTCCCGCTCTGTCAAGAGCCATGTGGAAGCTGATGTGCAACAGCTTCTCCACAATAAAAGAAGTCACACACGGGCATCTTCCATGCCTGTACAGAATACATTTTCAAACAATACTGTAAACCTGATAAGGACCTCAATGAATTAAAAATGGAGAACATTTAAACGGATTATACTGTGATGTTTAACTTCCAGCCCGTGGGCCAAATGAAGCCTGCAACTGGTCCACGGGGCTCTGCATAGGTCAGTAAATTTGGTGGCAGGGGAGCAGTGGCAACTGATACCACCACACTCCCCCACTGCCAAAATTCCCATTTCCCTGGCAGTGGGTTGGGGACGGGCCACATCCTCCTACCCGGCACGGCCAGATCTGGACCAGGCCATGCCCCCTTCCCTCTGCAGAGCTAGGCTAGGGATGGGCCATGCCTCCTTCCCCCAGGTCTGGTTTGTTTGTGGGCTGGGCTACACACCCCTTTCTTGTCCGGACCAAGCTCCCTTCCCCTGTGCAGCTGGATCAGTGCTGGGCTGCCCCCTGCCCATCCTCAGCCCCGCTACACCTGCCCCAGGCACCAGATTGGGACCATCAGCCAGATCTGGCCTGCAGAACAGGGCACTGCTCATCCAGTCCACTGAGCAAAAAGGTTGAGCATGACTGAATTATGTAGTAAAATTATGAATTCTCACATACTCTAGCGCTTACTCTGGGCTCCCATGTCTGACGGGAGTCACTTTCATAATCTTAGAGAATTTACAGATAATACATTTTTTTATTTTATTGTATTTGTTAAAGATGCAGGTATCTTTTGTTCCTAAAAGTTAAGCCTTGTCATCTGCTGTTCTGATCCATGCAGGCAGCAGTGAAGCAGAAATGAATCATGCCAACTTCCTTCCAATGCTTAGGGAAGCTCAGGGCAGCAGCATCAGAAAGAACTGGAAAGAAAATCCAAGTGGAGATGTAAAATAGCAGAACTTCCTTATCTGCAAAACTGATACAGGAATGAGAGCAAAGCTCACTCCTACAGCTAACAGGGCTTCCAATTTATCAGACCTATATATACATGACAGAGCTTATTATACAATAGACTCCCTGGACAAGGCCAAAGGCAGCCTTCTAAAAGACATGCCAACCCCACACCATTTCAAGTTATCTGAGAGCTAAGAAAGAAGAAAAGTAGGACTCTATTAGGTACGGCCTCTAAATTTTGCCAATGGTACTCTGGCTAAAAGTCTGAGCCACGTTATTAGACGTTATCTAAGATTTTTTTCAATTGTTGGAATGAGCCAGTGGAAAGTGACTGGCAATACCATCCAGCTGAGTTATTTCACATAATAGAATCTCGTTGCAATACAAGTAGGATCAAGCAGGTGAACCCTTATAAACTTAACCAGTTTTCAAAGCCCTCTTTAAAAAAATAAATTTCATTTTTTCTCCATCAGGATTTCACTCAAAAACTTATTTTCTCTTTTACATCTGGGACTAAAATCTCTCTAACAAATTCTTCCTTCTGAGGTGGTGTTCTTAAAGTTATTCTAACAAAAAAACATTTTTCAAATAAAAAAGAATACTTGTGGACAATCCATTTGGTCATGATTTCTATCACTGATTTGCTTCAAAATGTTAATCAACTTTGTAAGCAGGTTACGGCGATGTGTTTGAATGTTTAATAAATCTGCGTTGCTGGAGCAAAACAACACAAAGTCTCATGAAATGAAAGTTTCCACATCATCAGGGGAAAAAAAAAAAAAAAAAAAAAATCACAGGATATCCAGACAAGCACCATCCTTTTGTAATTTAAAATTTTTCTTCTGTGACATGTTAAACACAGCTGGAGTTATAAAAGTTTCTTCATGACAAAAATCTGATCAACTATGTTGATATTCCATTCTACCCCAAAGCTCGTGATTATTAATCCTGAAAGGGAAGTTAACTCATGGAGAAAAAATGTGGTTGTCTAATAAAGAAACACTATGTTATTTTCAATAGCTGCTATTCAAATGAGTAGTTATTTACATAAAGTCTCATCTACAACTTCAAACCTTAAAATAAGATCAATATCAAACTGAAATACAGTGAGCTTTAAAACAAAACTAAAAACTACTTTCTCTGTCAGTTTTTGAGCTTTGCAACGGTACATTCCCATGTTTCTCCTGCTTCTATGCGAAAAACCCATGTACACAGGGGATATCCAGTGCAACTTTAAACAGAGTTACTTCTGGTTCTCTAAAGCAGTAGCACAAGGCTGACTGTCAAAGGCAGCCTTATATAAAGATACAACTATCAAGGTATAATTAATCCAAGCTGCTTCAAAAGTGGTCTCAAAATAGACAACATTTTTGAGGGAAACTACATTTCAGGTCCTCTCTAAAAACGGTTGAGAACCACGTTAGAGAGATATCAACAAGAGTTAATTACTGTACGACAAGTTACGCAGCACAGATTATTAGTGATGTTGGGACAGTGCTATAAAAGCTGCATACTATGAACATCACTATGAGGACAGCTAGTGCGCAGTTTAATGTGATTTGAGGTATAATTATATCATGTTTATACGTCAATTATGGTACCGTCTTTAGCTGGGTCACCTGACACGGCTGAGTTTGTAACGTAGACAGGACATCAAGTATCATCACAGACTCCTACTCAAGTTACTTTTTGCAGCTTGCAGTGCGAGGGAAGCACTGTACCTCTGTCAAAACGAAATCACATACTCTGCTCTCGTCTGCCAGCCTGACTCTGCAGAGAGGGGAGAAGGAGGCGCACATATAGTTTTCATGCCAGACAATAGTGCAGCTTATGCCACAGGGGCTGGTTGCCTGGATAAAGTGCTAAGTGAAACACAGCAGAGACAAATACAGCTAAAGAGCACAGCATGGGGAAAACCACCACCAGGATATACACAGGCACAGAAGAAAGGGACAAACAATACTCCCACAAAATAAAACTTATTATAAAAGCATAACAAAATTAGAATCTGTAATTTAATTAAATTGAACTGGCCTGATCTTTCTAGTTTGATCTACCAAATCAGAATTTTGGATCAGTTTTGATCTGCCAAAGAATTCCCGGTTCAAGATATTGCAGATTACTTTAAATGCTCCTTGACTAACCTCTCGTGCCCACTTCGTAACGTGCAACAGAAGACTCGGGTACACACCTCCCATGTTCTAATATAAATGCCCCATTTCAAAAGAGCTTTAATAATAAAATTAACATCAAAGCATGCTATAAAAACAAGTTTGTAAAATAAGTAAAGCTTAAACCCTTGGTATAACACAAAGCTAGCAATTTATAAATGTTGGAACAGGCTATGCATCAAATCCAGGCTTGAAGGCTTGACAAATTCACCCAGTACCTGTTGATTAAGTATGCCCCCTCCAAAGCTACAAGCCATACAAATTATAAGAAATAAAAAAGTTACGTACAGCATTCATTAGCAGTATATTGTCAATCTTCTTTTCATTTAGCGTGCCTGTGTTACATGATTACACCTCTCATTTCTGTCACAGCAACTCACTCTTCAGTACACACTAGAATTCCTCTTTCACAAATGAATCTTTCCTGTGTTATCCTTCAGTGCATTTCTTTTTTCTCTCTCTCAGTTTCAACTACACCGAGTTCTTCCTTCCTTCTCCTATTTTCTCTGGAAATCTCTCCCCTTCACAGTACCTGCCTGTTTCTAATTTAACCCAGGGCCTTACAGAAAGCAAACTAATAATGTAACTAATAACCTGAGACACTGAGTGGTCAGATGATTAAGCCTACATACACTGAGCAAAGCATAATACAAAAGAGAGGAGCCTTCTACTCTGAGAAAAGAATAACGCCCTGGTTAAAAGTTAACTCTCAGGGGCCCAGCAGCGAGAATGGGGAGATACTCTTCTGGGACCCTGTTTCGGAAGCACCTAACATACACTGTACTGAACAGACATAGGTCTAAGTGCACTATTTAGGGTGAGTACTGAAAGGGACCTGTTTTGGGTTATTTGGGGCTGAAAGGCCCAGGTGACCCATCTGGCCTAAGTAGAAGTCAAGTGATAACTCCCATGAATCCCCTTCCAGCCCGAAAGCCAACTGCATGGTTTCAAAGCAATGACTATTTACTCAACTGATGTTAAAATCTAAATCTGAACTATTAAGCAGACAGTTTTTGATCCCCTTTAAAAAAAAAAAAACCAAATGAATCAAAAGCAAAAAGAACATAATGCTGCCATCTGGCTTGAGACAGTTTTCTGCAAGCCTTGGTTCACAGGACAGAAATGCATAACATTTTGATACAGGCATCCAATGTCTTTTGGAGGCTGTTTCTGCCTGAGGTTGGCTCAGTGAAATGGTCCGCTCACACAAACTGTCCCAGCATTACTTACTGTCTCTTAAGTACGTGGTTCTTGGGTATAACATACAGCACATAGGAATAAAGAAGCTACATATTTGCTTCATTTGGCTGAGCAGTGTCTTCAATGTCACCTAGGAAAGCTCAGAGAGCTTTTTCACTTAAGCCATTAATTTTCTTTCCCAGACTAAAATATACATACCACATTAGTAAAGCTTTTGTACGTGCAGGATTGCAGTTGGGTGCAAATAAAGAACTAACTGATCTGGGGAACTGTTCCCAGTGACTCCTAAGCTAACATTAAATGTTAGGAACAATGGTAAATTATGCATTTCATCCTAAAGAGGTATGGGTGAGACAAGTGCCATCAGTCTGCATAGGTAAAAGATGCAAAATTTTCTAGAACAGTTCTAAGGAAAAAGATCTAAAAACTAGGTTTCATGAGTAGATGCAACTGGTAAAGAGACTTTAAGAAAGAGGATGTATAGTTTTAACAAGTATAAAACTAGACCTTTTGTTTTCAAAGCAATAGAAAAAGAGTAGAATCAAGTGGAGAATACCAGGAGCCAGCCTAAACACTGGAACAAAGGGCAGACCGAGAGGGCAGTAAAAATCAATGCAGAACATACTTCAAATCTTGCTTTTTGCATTGTCTCCATTTCTGCTGGCTAACTAATCCTCATCTGTCATCTGAATTTTGCAAAGCAAGCAAGTTCTATGTCATATTAAAGTTTTTAGATTAAAGGAAACCATTTTTTGAAGTCAACAGACTTAAGTTTGAATAGAGACTAATTAAAGGTGCGCGCTAGGGTTCGGCTATGACAGACCTTCATGGATAACATAGAGGGGCTATTAATCCTGCTGGCTAAGTTTTACAACCAACTTCTCTGACGTAAACAGTTGTTTAAAAAAAAATAAAAGATGAAATAATAATTTTATTGCAAGTTGTTCAATGTCCATTTCTCTAAAGTTCTTGTAGAAGAAATCCATTAAACTCTTAAAAACCCAAATAGAACTGTTTAATTAAATATAGGACATAAAAACTATCCATTTTAGAGAAGTGAATAATTAGATACTGGTAAAAATTAGGACTGCTCATGGTAGCATTTTAACATGACATACTGTTGCCTTAAGTAGTCCTTCATAACTGTTTAAACTGTATGCTTTGATGTTTTCTAATGAGTTATTTCTTAAGATCTACAAGGGGAGTAAAATATGAAGGTCAGAAAAAAAATGTTTGCAGGAGACTTTACTAATCTGGTCAGGTGACTAATGGTAATTCAATTTCACAACTCTCCCAAGGAGCTAACCCCTAAGAACTGTGCGAAGTTGGGGGAAAACCAGTAAGCTTACCAGACAGTTTGGCTAACAAATTTTTCATCTGCAGACAATTAAACCATGGATCAGGGGGAAAAAAAAGTGAGAAAACTACAAAAAAAAGTGGCATTGAATATTTTCCAAAAGGAAATTACATTCCACCCTTTTTGAATTCATAAATATATGATCAAAATGTCCTTGTATTTTCCATAAAAACTTTATATCTGGACTAAGATCAAGTGTGGAGACTTTCAGGTCCAAGAGATAGTTTCCAAAAAGCTAAATGTGTATGTAAGAGGAGGTAATAATGAAAACTGTTCCACAACATTAACTATAATGGTTACTACCAATGAAAGCAAAAATATCATGTTACATTCAGGTAAATTAGCTTGATTTCCAAATAACAGTGTGGCATGGTGTTAAATTTCATAAATGCTATATGCACCTTTTTTCATCCTCTATATTTTTCCCAATGAAATCCATGGAACAAAAATATAGAATATACAAAAGGTCAGACAGCCATGGTGTCCTTACCATCCATCAAGATATGCTGTAGCCTTTAAAACATGGAGGATGAAGCTTTAATCATGCCTCAAGGCAATGCCTTTCTATAAATTTTGGCCTACTTCTTTTCAGTGACCTAAGACCACAAAACTCCACAATTTTATATTTATTTATTTGCATATACATATATGCATAAATAGACATGTACACATAAACACTGTGTTGCTCATGATTTGAAAGTATTGAGGGCCTAGGATGTATTGGAGTTTTTTGCTGGTTTGTTTTTTAAGTTTCCAGTACGGATGAGGTTCACTGAATAATTATTTCCAACTTAAAATTTCTATAAATTCAAGCAGTTAAAAATCCTCATCAGTTAGCATTACCAAACAACAACAATTTCAAGAATTGTGAAATAAGTTAAAGACTGGTATATAATTATACTAAGGGATTTCAATATAATGAAGAATCGCCTTGGAAGTGTTTCAGTCTTGGATTTTCTGATGCATAAGATAAATGAAATGCTTTGAACCTGCTTTTGTTACAGCCTCTTAGGTGAACAACTTACTCCAAAACTTGATTTAAGTTAACATACATTTAGTAAGAAGCAAATATCAACCCTTAATAGACTCAAATTGCTCTTGTCAAATATGTGCTGAATTGGTATTTTAGGACTTTCATAAAAGAAAGGGTGTGAATTCCAGACTTTTACTACTTATTACAACTCTAAACATTTAAAGCTTAGATTGATAATAAACTACTTTTCAGCAGTGTTTTCTTCCCCTAATCTGAAGTTAATCTGAATTAAGAGCAAGGTATGTTTCCCTGAAGTTCTGATCCTCCTTTAATCAAGTAAGGCCCTAAACTTGTTAAATTTAAAATTAATATTATGTGTATTACTCCAGGTAAAAAGAAAATTTAAAAATCTCCTTTTCTTTTTTATTCATTTGAAATGAGGGAATGTACAGTATGTCCTGATCTTGAGTTAAACACGCACTTACATATATCTACACTTTTTTTTTTTTAAACACATATTTCTTATGGTGACATTCAGGATAGCTTTTTAGAAGTGATTTCAGTCATAATAACTACAACATCAGTGACAAAGCTATGTCCTTCAGTCCACCTGCTGCAGAAGTATTTTGAAAATAGAGCTTTTAAAACTGTGAACAAGTTATGCAGGTATAAAAATGTATATAAAATGATTTGTGTATATTATACCTACACACACAATTTCTGTGCTGCCTCAAAGTTGTTCACCTCCTCTCCTTCCCTTCCAAACAATTAGCCAAAAGCGGTAACTCAAATTAAAGCTGCAAAATCGGATAATTTTTAGAACCGTTACTATTAAAAAAAAAAAAAAAAAAAGATACATCAGACAAAACTTCCATATTTTTCACTCACTGTATAGGACAGCTCAAATGACTGTTACATTTGTAAAACAAAATTATTTCTCAATGGATACTTCCCTTGCACAATAACTTGCAACCTCAAAATAATTTTAATAACCACTCTACTCACACAAAATGGTGTTGTGGTTTGCTTTTTTTTTTAGTATGAAAAAGAGTGAGACAATCCCCAGTGTTGTGCTACAAACAGCAAGGCAGGAAAATATGTTAACACTCAAAAGGAAACCCAAGTGTTACCAAACAACATTGTAACCTTTTAGTGTCACGGGCCCAATTTGAAGAGAAGAGCATTGCACCCCCCCTGCAATCCTGAAAAAGCCACGCTGCTCTTTGCATCTGCTCTGCGAGGTCTACACTATTCTTACATTAATCCCTTCGAAAAGGGCCGGCTGGAGATTAAAATTTGCAACCAGCAGATATTTACCTCCAGCCCCACCTTCCAGCCGGATGACAACTAATTCAAAATGAAAAACAACAAATAAAATTAGCTGAACGTTCCCCAAAAGCTTGCAAAGAACACATTTTTCCAACTATCCAGTTGGTCTAAAAGATTGACCCAAAGAACCTTGCCTGCTGAACACTGCAAGAAGCCACCGGCTCCGTGTGGTTTCAAAAGCACCCTCCTTCCCCCAAGTTTCAAAAGTCAGATTAAAAAAACAAAAACAAAAAAGCAAAAACGCCATGAACACCCAAAAGTTGAATGCTTGTTTTGATCTCCACCTCGGAGTCTCCCAATGCCCATCAAAGGGGGGTTGTGCCTGCAAACGTGCAAAGAACTTTTCCCACCCCCAAAGCTTGAGTTGATTTAATACGAAGTAATCACCTCTCCCCAAAGAACGCGAGCGCTGCAGGACGACACAGCCTGCATGTGGTTTCAAAAGCACCCTCCTTTCCCCCACGTTTCAAGTTGTAGATTTAAAAACCAAACCAACCCACGAACGCCCTGGAGTTGAATGCTTGTTTTGATCTCCCTATGCCTGTCCAAGGGGGGCTGTGCCGGAAAAAATGCGGATATGCGCTCTTAAATGCACACAGGAACTCCCCCCACCTCCACTAAGGATCGAGTTGGTCTAATAAAAGATCTCACATCTCCCCAATGAAACCTGAACGCTGCAAGAAGTCAGGGGTGGTTTCGAAGGCACCCTCCAGCCCCCAAGTTTCACCAGCTACAGATTAAACCCCCCCCCCAACACCGAACAACCAACCACCCAAGAAGTTGAATGCTTGTTTTGCTCTCCACCTCGAGAGTCTCCCCATGCCTGGGCAAGGGGGTCCCCCCCTTCAACTCGCAAACAACTTCCCTGCCCCCTGCTCGGATCCGTCTCCCCCTTTTCCTCTCTCCGTCTCGCAGGGTTGCAAACAAACAATGCGGAGCGGCGGCGGCGGCGGGGCCCTGTGCTGGCAGGGCGGAGCAGGCCGGCAGCCCAAGAAAGGTCACCCGCCCCGCGGCTGCAAAACTTCGCAAGTTTGAGCCCGGGCGCGGCCTCCTCCCTTCCCCTCCCCTCCCCTCCCCTCCCGGCCGGCTCTTACCCTTCTTGGCTTTGGGCGAGTGCCTCTTGCTGCGGTGCTGGGCTCGCTCCTCCTCTAGCGCGGCGGCGATCTCGGCGTTGTCTTCCCCATTGTACCAGACGAGCAGCTCCTGGCCCGGCTCGATGGGCTGCGCGGGGCAAAGACACAAGCGCGACAGCGGTCAGGTCCTAGGGCCGGGCCGGGCCGCCAGCGGCTGCACGCCGCGCCCGCCGCATACTTCCGACCCGCCTGGCTCGGGCTCGGGCTCGGGCTCGCCCACAGGAAGAGCGAGAGAGAGCGAGCGAGCTCCCCGCGCCCTCCCCGCCCGCCCGCCCGCCCGCCTGCCGCCGCCGGGAGACGCGTTTGCTGCACGCGCCTCTGCTGGAAGGAGGACTGCAGTGGGACGCACGCACGGAGGGACGCTACCGCTGCCGCCGCCGCCGGCGGAGCACGGGCAGCTCGTGCCGGGGAAGGTGAGGAGGAGAGGCAAGGGCAGCAGCTGGGAAATGAGCATTGCTTCCCACCCCCCGCTGCTTTGAAAAAAGAGCTTTTTAAAACCAGGTCCGAAAGTCCTGGGGGGAGGGCTGCGCTTCCAATCGACGCTGTTTCTGAACAGGTTTTAAGGACGGGATTGCCGCCATGCACTCGCTTAAAATGTCGAGTTTAATGCGCCTTGAATTTCCCCTTGTCGTTGCATTAGACTGCAAAGGCTGGAGCGTTGTGCAGCCAGAACGGGTCGGCCGGGGGAACCACCGAGTACGGAACATCCGCGACAACAAAACCAGGGACCTGTTCAAGCTGACAGCTCGCCACGTGGCACGCAGCCCTCCCCACACTCTGCCAAAAACATACAACCCTAAGTACCCCCAGCAATTTTTTGTCTCGTAATTATAATAAATCTGCGAACACATACCACTGACAGGTTGTCTGCGATCCACTGGTGGCACCTGTACCATAGATTGGGAACCGCTGGTATAAGGTTTATAGGCAAAGGGATCAGAAGAAAGAGTCGCTTGGGTACAGTGAAATTATTTTTATATATAAAACTTTATTAATAATATAAATGCCAAAAGAGGTTTATTTGTGTATTTGAACAAACAACTTTTGACAGTTATATTATTAAAGTTCTTACACACGCAGGCATTCAAAAGGAAAAGGAATAAAAAAGCAAGTAGGGTTTATTCAGGTTAATATTCTGATCTATCTGCACTGTTGTCAGCTGATCAATAGTTGAGTCAAAAGTTGAGTCAACTTGGTTATTTCACCTTAGCTTCATCAAGGCCTTCATTTGTAGTGCGTCCCCAATTTTAGCCCAATAAAAGAATCTGTGTGCACGTATTTTTCAGAAGAAAAACAACATCTTTCAGACACGTTTCCCTTGTGCACAATTGTACTCATAAGTGAAAACAAACAGTAAATGCCTTTCTTTCTTTTGACCCCAATCACTCCTTTCTGTGATAGCACATTTTTCGATCAGAAATAGGTAATTACTTTAAAAATTAAATCCTAAAAGAAAAAAAAAATCTCAAGTTTCACCTCAACCAAAGCAGAAAAGTTCTAAGAAATAAAACCTGACTTTTTACAGAGTTTTTGTCAGTAGATCTCAAAATGCTGCACAAAGTCCTTATCCTTTATACCCTTGCAGGCTAGAAAGAAGAATACGTTCACATTCGAGCCATCCATGCTGTTTGAGCAATCCTTCATGATTTAAGGGTGAAGAAAGGCCTAGAATTCATCTTGCCTTCTAACTGACTGGAAGACAGAAATCACCAAGCATCATTAAAATTTTATAAATTTCTCCTAAAAAAACAAAAAAACCCCCAAAAAACCTAAACAAAAAAACCCAACCCTCAGGTTTTTTGGTTAATAAAAAAAACCAAACCTCATGGTTCCCTATTCCCCTCTACAGCCAATCCTGAGGTCCCGCTCATGGTCCTGCGTCCTATCTTGCTCAGCTGAGTAGTGTGAAAAGTGTTTGCAAACTACATGCCCACTCCAAATGGACTTTACAAGAACTGGATTGAGTCACGCTTTTTTCTTTAAACTCGCTGTATTTGAAAACTAGTTTGGGAAGAATGACAATAAATAAAATTACTCTGAGTACGTGATAAATGGGATTCTTTTACTACAGGCAGCAACTTGCACAATCGGCACTGGTGTTAAGTCTGTTGAAAAAACAAGCCTCAACAAACAGAAGTACTGTTATGATTTAGGTTTCAAATTTCTGATGCAAGTAAGTAAAAGGTTGTTAACTTTGTTAAGTAACAGTTTATATAAATACTATTGAAATGTATTTAATAGACTCTACCTCAACTGAGCAATAATTGCATCATTCTGATGGAAAGGGGAAAGCATGCAGTACGTTTAAAAACATCCCTTGTTTTAACATAAGTATTTTTATATTTTAGTGCATGGATGTCGGTGCTATTTTCTCCCCATTGCTAAATTCCAGAACATCCTTTTATTCTGTTAATTCTTACAATCAAGAAAGTAATAGTATTTATCGCTGAGAATCCAAGGCCTGTCAGATATTACAATTAAGACAGGATTAACCTGTTAAATCGGGCCAGAAATAGTAACTCGGCCATCCATTCAGGTAACTAATAGATTGACAAAGTGGGAAACCTGCCATAAAAAAATATTCCACAAAACATTTTTCCACAGTAACATTTCTGTGTTTCCATTGTGCCTTAAATGGAATATGTGGCAGGGTAACCCTACCATGCAGCCTGATGCTGGCTGCAGGCTGGGGCTTGACAACTTCCCTGTGTTGGCAGGCTGTTTGCCATGTGGGATAGCCCTGTGTGGAGCTGCCCCTCATGGTTTTCAGGGTGCCAAGTTGAGGGGAGCTCACCAGCTGTGCTGGGGTGCCAGGTCCCTACTACCCAGCATAACACATGGCTTGCTCTGCAGCTGCAGCAGGGGTGGAAGAACAAGGCACATTCTGGTGGCAGGTGATGGTGAGCTACATGGCTCAGTGAGACCTGAAGGGTTGATTGCCTTTTCTACATTTGCTCCGGAGCTGCAGAGCAAGACACTTGATGCATCCCAGCCATGGGGGGACCCTGGGATCAATGAGAAGTTCTTTGATCCCAGGGCTGCTGTGTGCCAAGACCTTTAACAAGCACACATGTAGTCTACCTGTATACATGATTTTCTGACATCCCCAGCACATGGGGACCCCAGAATCAGGGAATCTCTCCCTGATCCCAGGGCAATAGGACCTTAAAAAACTGCGTGCAGTTGTTTCTCTGGTATTTGCAGTTCTGAGGCTGGGACTGAGAACTGGCCCTGGAACTGAACTGGAGTCTTGATCTGGCCCCAGTGTAGTCTTGGGGCTGGGACCAAACATAAGCTGATTGTCAGTCCCAGCCCTGGGACCACAATGGAGTCCTGATGCAGCCCTGGTGTGGTCCAGGCCCTGGGACCAACAAGCAGCTGACCGTCAGTCCATGTCCTGGGACCACGCTGGTTGCTTGCACTTTGAGTCTCGAGATCTTGGTCCTGGACTCCCCCTCCACTAATGGCAAGAATGGATTCTAATCCATGATCCCAAAATCGCACATCCTCCCATGCACATGCTACTGCAGAAGGCATGCTTGTTGGGATCAGATCTCATGGCACCATTAAATGAACGTGCACCAGGGACCCCAGTAGAACATGGCTGTTCATGCTTCCAAACCTAAGAGTGTTAAGGCCAAAGTTAAATCAAAGTAACCACATGCCAAGTTTAAAAAAAAAAAAAAAAAAATCAAATCAAATCTAAGATTATAAAGAGACTTGCGCAAATTTTAAAATACACCCTTTAATTAAACCAATATAATCTTTATATAAAAGAAAGCATTAGACTGTTTTCTATTTAAAGTTTTGGAGAGTCAATGGAATAAACTTTGAGTAGCTTATTATTTCCTTCTTTGACAGCTAGGAATGAAGAGAAGGCTCCTGCTCCAAAGAACCTGTACTTTAAACAAACAGCCTACAGAGAACATAGAATGATGAAGTTAAGCAATCAACTTCACTCTGTATTTGGATGATTTTCCTTTTCTAATCAATTAAGAACTTAAAACACTAAACCTAAATCAGTGTCTAAATAAGACCACCTGACCCAGTTTTTCTAAAATGAGATGCTGTCATGCATAATCCAAGCTTGGGCAATTACAACAGATCTTAGGCTAGCAATACTTTTATAAAAGTAGAGTTCTCTACTGTTTTAAGAAACCGTGAATCACTTTATTTTATCTTAGTGTACCAAGTACAAAATTGTATGTACAAGTGTTCAGAAGACCCAAGAAAATTCTCACGGTTTTGTTCCACTTGGCGAACTCCTACCCACAACACCCCCGGGTAAGTGTAAATGCATTTGTTCCTCTGGTAGAAACTCTACCAGGACTTACTTGCACCCTCCTGGAGTACAGTTGGTTTATTTTTCTACCAGAACTGCCATTTGCGTTTTGGTAGAAACTAAGTGCACACTTTGGGTTTCCCTGGAGAAACAAATTTTCCTGGTAGAAGCCTAACACTCGTGCACACCCTACAAGTACCATCTTTGTTTTGACTTCTTAACACCAGCCCGGTAAAGGTTAGACGTAGTTTACCAGCACTGTTTGTCTCATGAGATCCTAAATTCTTCAGTAAAAGAAATGTCTTTTGCTACATCCCGATTCACCACCCAGCACAATAAGGGCCTGATTTCATTTGCAATAGCACTGAACTCTACATACGAGTGTTTCTACGCATGTGCTGTGTTCACACCTGAAAAAAAAAAAAAATCAAATTCCATTCTTTGATTTACAGTTGTGTCACTTCATAGCAAGGTCCCAAGCTTTTTATACATTTACAGCTTTCCCTAAATACGTTTCACCTTAACTTGGGCACAGCTTTACAGTCAAGCTGATTCTTTAAACACTTTGAAGTTGAGTTCTCACTGCTAGTTCTATTTAGTTAATATTTAAAGACATAATCCTGTAAGTACTACATCCTATGGACAGTTTCCAAGAACTTTAACACACTTCTCAACTGTCACTCAATGGTGTTTTTTAATGGAGTTTTGAAAAACAATTATGAGTTTAAATAGTTGTGGCAAGGCAGCCCCCGGTTGCATATATGTATATGAGGGAAGATGTATGCAAAACTGCCTCCAAATACTGTCTATTCTAACTTGAAAGCATCAGCTTGTGAGACATGAAGAATGTTATTCACTTCTCCTTTTAAAACCCTATCCAAGGCCTCATTAGAACAGAAAGTCCCAAACGTGCAATTCTGCTGTTAGCTACTAACAGACACAATAAAAGAAAATGAAATATCTGCATGGCTTTGAGATTCTATTCTAGCAAACAAGCTCAGACAGACTCTGCTCATCTTGGCCAAGTGGTTTTCTTATTCCAAGTGGAATATTTTCACATTTTAAAATCAGGCTACTTAAATTACAGACTAAAAATCCATAAGAACCTAAGAGAAACTTGAAAATTTGCAATAATTAAACGGGAGCTATTTTTAATTGCGTGTGAAAACCTTTTAACTGCTAGCTAATCAAATAACAATAAAAAGCTACATAGATGCCAGCATTACAACATTTATTTTTCCTTATTTTTGCGACCAAGTAAAATACACTTAAATTTATTCTTTTTTGTGAATCACTGCAGCAAGGGTCAGGGCAATTAGTTGTGCGCCCGAGGTGGTAAGTTTATGACAATTTTAAAAGGCTAGGCCATTGAACATAAATACACCACAATAGTTCTGTGAGAGAACAGCAGTGACACTGCAAATCTTCCTAAAGGCACGCTGACTGCACGAGTACTCAAACTACCATGGAGAGTATTTCAACCATCTGAATAAATTTATGGTATCTGTGGTGCATACCATTTCAAACAAGGAAGGACATAGTCTCTGCCCTAGCTAACTTAGTATCCGAGTCAGACGAAGAATTTTAGTTGATTATAGGAGGCAGGCTCATTTAAACAAATAAATGTTAATTAATATTAGAGTGCATTATCAATAGACTATATGCTATTTTTTTTTATATATATTTTATTAAAAAAATTAAAAGACTACCACAGGAAGAGTAAACTCTACTAAAAGAGATGAGGGTTCCTTAAGAAAGAAGCCACTTGAGGCATGTATGGTGACTTAAACTAATCCAACAGAAGAGGTGATTTTGTATATTTTAAACTGTTCCATGTGGCAATATGCCTCTTCAGCCTCAAGAAATCGGAAATCTTTCCTATGTGATCCTCTGTCCATTTGTTCAGTCTTTGCAGCTATTATTTGCATGGTTCTCTTTCCAATAGTTTAACCTTGGAAATCTGCCTCCTATAAACACACACGTCAGCAAGCACTTAGGTAGTTATTTCAGATAGCTACAAAATACTAGGTTTTGCAGCACCGTGGATCAAGCAAGTTTCCTTAATATCGGTTTCCTTTAATTTGATTATAGTTACCATGACATCATTGAGGAGTACCAAACAAAATTCCAGATTAAAAACAAGTATTCTTCTTGAAAACTTACAAAGTATAATTACTGCCTAACACCCATTTTTTTTTAGTGCATGTTGTAGTATCCAAGGCCGCTTACAGAAGTGAAAAAAATCTGGCAATTTAAAACTTGGTGCACCCTTCTACCAAGTCCAGCACATGCCCAGAAGAGGCAGCACATTAGTTGGTCCTGACTTGCCCAATATCAGTATAGATCAGGTGCTTTAGTGGGGCTTTTTTGGCATTGTTATCTAAATAGCTGATTGAATAGGCTTTAAATACAAGCGTCAAAAAGCCCTGCTGAAGCACCCAATTTATAATGTATGCTGCAGAGCCAGGTCGAACTAGCGTGCTGCTTCTTCCCATAAAGTGCAATTTTTTGTTTTTTATGTCTGTCAGCAGCTTAAGTGACTCTCCAAAGCTTGGGCTGTATTAGGAAACTGACCCTGTACAGAAGGTAAAATGTTGCCAAGAACCTTTTAACCTCCAGTGTTAAAATGTTTTACTTCATTGCTTCACAAGGTGTGACAAACTAGAAGGGTAATAGTTTAGCCAAAAACCCCCTCCTCAAAAAAGTATATGAATAGGAAGGGCAAAAACACTGAAACAAATGCTTTCAAACGTAACAGACAGTCTGCATTGCAGTAGAGGTAGATCTGTTTCGGGGGTGGCCAGAGTTACTCACCCTGGGAGCCACATCTGATCCCCAACCAAAGTTCAAGAGCTGGAGAGCAAAGGGGGGGTGCTGAGTGACCTGGAGTGGAGGTGATCACCCTCCCCCCACACTGAGCCACTCCGGCTTTCCCTGTGGGGAGCATGCCCCAGGGTAAGTGCTGCGGTTGCAGTCTTCACCCCAGCAGCTGGATGCCTGAGCTGGCAATCTTGGAGGGAGAGAAGGAAGGAGAAGGGCGGGCTTGGGCGTGCTCCTAAGTGGGAAGCTGGAGCGGTGGGAGGCGCAAGGCTGCGCTGTCTCCTGGAGCCGCCTCTGGGAGAAGCGGGCAGGACGTTGGCCGATTTCGAGAGCGCCCCAAGTACTGTGCCAGCGAGCTGCATGCAGCTTGCGAGCCACCGTTTGTTCCACTGTGGATCTATTTACTTCCTTTTATTACATATGAGTTTATACATTTTTTTTGCCAATGGGAGGCAGCATTGGAATGGGAGCCTTATTATAACCTGTGCTGTTCCCACTTACTGCACAGGAAACCACACATCTATGTATTTAAAACGTGCAATGAATAGGGTTTAGTCAAATCCATACTTGGCATCTGTAAAACAGCCAGGCTTTCAGGTCTTTGTGTAGAAGTACTAAGTGGCTTCAAACAGACTCTATTGTGCAATAGAAGTTGCAGGAAATAAATACAAAAAAACTTTACAAAAACTGAATGGATTTTTTTATGCTAATTTATTTCATACAGAATCTCATATTTGGAAAAAAAGTGGTAGATCTGCTGGTAGAAAACGCAAAACTATTTTTTTCTTCTCATCTAGTTTCCAAACTGATCATACTATGTGACAGATCTTAGTTTTCTACCCTGATAATGTAGATTCTATCAGTAGCTTCTGATCAGGAAGTGCTATTTGACCGTGTGAACTACATGGGGTGACTAGTAATGGTACAACAAGACCTATTAGGACTGAATCCATCCCAATGGGAGAGTGTAGTCCAATTACAAGGACCATTTCAAATACTGAAGTGATACATTTGTGAACAGAGATAATCAGTACCATCAATAACTCTTAGCTTCCATTACCAGCATGATAAGCCATCAGATAGTAACCATCCATGCGAAGTGTAAATTCAAAAGCTTTATTCCTGTTGTTGCTTACCGGCTGATTCAAAGACTGCTTCATTGCAGAAAGGATGCAGTGTGTTACACCACAGTGACTCCAGAAGCCAGGGCCCAATAATTTGGGGTCAAGGCTCACTGCTGAATTCAGAATATGGAGCCCCATTCAGGACACATGTCAGAGGCAGCGGGTGAGCAATAGCTGCATTAATCCCTGCAGCGCCCTTATGTTGCTCACCTCACCATCAGTCCCTCTAGCTCCAGATCCAGCCCACGAAGAGCCCTGCAGCCTGCATCTGGCCTTGAGGGCTGGTTGAGTTTGACACCCCTGCCGTAGACCATACATTTAAAATCACGCAATTCAGAGAACGTGTGTAGAACAATTTTAAGCTTACTAAACTTCTGCATCACATCAAGGCACTGTTAAGATATAAAAGCCTCAATACTGAATGAGATCATATCCATAGTTTCTTAGCCTTAGGTGACCACCAGTTTACTTTCAGATGTCTATCATTTTGCTGGCATATAAAATATAAAAAACAGCTGTTTGCCATAGTGATAACAAAAATAAATGTACGTCATACTACATTACCTTATTTGAAACAGCTATCAGTGTATATTAGTACTTCCCTTAATCACAGGTGCAAAAGACCAGAACAAAGCAGAACTAGCCTTTTAAAAGTCTTACACCATATTTAAGCCTCTGAAGTAGTGGGATTGTTTTTTTTGTTGAGGATATAAAATGCATCTTAGGATATGCATTCTGAAATACAAAAAACCTGCTTCACAGAAACATTCTGCAAAACTGCGTCTGGGAGATCCACAATCTTTTTTGTTGTTGTTTTCTGAAAATCTCTCAAGCTGGCTATTGTGAATAATGTGCAACTCAAGCACCCTTGGCAACTGAAGAGTCAACAGTAATCACTTACAGTAAGTTTTGCACAAAAATTTGTATTTACAGATGGGGCTTCAGATGGGGTTTCAACTGACACAATGCACAAAACTAGCCAAACATAGGGTGGGGCAGAGAAGGATTGTTACAGCATCTAAGATGTCCCAACAGTCACAGCGGCCTCGGGACTGACACGACCAGACTAGCGGCAGTATATCAAACCTTTAACACAAATATAAATCTCAGTGTTTCTGCATACCCTAGTTTGTAAGATTGGCTTTCAATTGCCATTTTAACTATGAAGAAATGATGAACTTGAAGAATTGAGCATCTGCAATATTTCAAGTGAGTCTTCTAAAGGCAGGGGTGTCAAACATAAAACCCATGGGCCAGATCTAGTCCACGGAGCACTATGAGCCAGCTCCTGGACCTCAGACTGACCCATCTAGCACATGGGCTGGTCCAGGCATCACAGACATTGTGTGCAGCACAGGGGGTTGGTTGAGGGGGGGGGGATGCACACCGCATGCGGTGCCCAGGCCAGACCAGCTCTATGCACTGGGTCCAGGGCTGGTTTACACTGGACCATGCCAAAGCCAGTGCACAGGGCCAGTCCAGCAGGGCATAGCACACAGCACAGGTCCCACGTATGGTTGGTCCCTTGTGCTGTATACAGCTCATGCTGGCTCTGCTCCAAGGCTCGCTCTGCATGTGATGCATAGCTCTCATGTGGGGCACACGCTAGAGGGAACACCCCATCAGAATAGCCCTGTACACTGGCTCTGGCACGCATGGACAACCTGGGGCCAGATCTGGACTAGCTCTGGAAGCAAAACACAGGGCCAGTCCAGGAGGCTGCCCCACGCAATGCGTGCCCCAATGCCAGCCCCAAGCATCACATGCAGAACGACGGAAGTAGGGCCAGTACTTGCTGCATGCAGCATGTGGGACTGGAACAGCCAGGTCTGATGCATGTAGCACCCTGTCCAATCAGCTCAGCATGCTGGTTCCAGCGCAGCCTGATCCAGCCCACAGATCAGCCCAACACCCTTATTCAAGCCTCTGGGGCTGGATGAGTTTGACACCCCTGTTCTAAAGCTATTCAAAAATTAAGTTTAAGCTGAAAAGTTAAATAGAAACAGGATCCTGAACAAAGAGAAAGAATCACTGACTTTTCCAACAATGCTACCTTTAATGTTTTGTAGTAAATGGTCCTGTTGATCTCCAGTGGGAACAGATTTTGCTCTTTTCCAGAATGAGCCCAGTTCACATACCGCAACCAGTTCCCTTTTTTTGGATCGGTGGCATCAACACACATCCATCCCAGGTTTGGGTAATACACCTAAAGGAAAAAGACATTTACTCCTCTTCAGCAGGCAGAAAAAGTAATCATCCTGACCACACAGAAATATATTGCAAAGACTTATGGCAGAAAGGAGAATTTTGATAATCTTATTTATAAGCATTATACCAAGTTAAATATTTTACTGAAACTTGGCATATTGCATATTTCCCAGGAGGCTTGGAGAGCAGAAATGTACTCTCCCTCAGCCTCTGCGAAAACTCTGGCTGGTCTTGTGTCCCTTTCCCCATCCCCGTCATCCCTGCCATTGACTAACTGGCTCAAGACTTCAGTTCTAATGGCTACCATCCAGACGGACAGAAGAGGTAATATTCCTGACTTCCCTTGGCAGAACTCTCGCAACTTTTGGTTAAGTCAGGATTTGACTTAAGGAAAGCCACTTAAAGATACTAAGGAAAGAGTAGGTGAGCTTTACAAGGAAGCCTTTCAACTGTAGGAATGTACAGTTTACATCAGGTAACATTGTGCTTGGTGCACTAGAACAAGTAACTAGTAATAACTTGACTAAAGGTGTTTATTTGGGCTTGATTTTTCAAAGTTTCTTATTCTGTGCTGGCAAATACTAGACTTGTACTATTTAAAGGTTCCTGTATGTCTGATAGTACCCACAACGAAACAGTTAAGGAACGTGCTGAAAAGAGTGTACACATTTTCAGTACCAGACCTTGATGCTGTTTTCACTGTGACATTAAGAAACAGATACACTGACAAAGCCACGAAAGTTAAAAATAATGTGTGCTCAACTGGTACTTTCTTACAACTTGATCTAACGTGCTCATCACTGACTATTTATCACATATAAATCATTCCTCTACATGAGACAAGATTTCTGCAAAACTATGGATTTTGAGCCTCTCTGTCTAAAGGTGATCTTAAATTAAGCATTTCATGTAATAGCTCAAGCTGAATAGGATCGTATAGTTATGTTTTAAATTAAACCTACAACAGTAATTAAAGCTGCGTTAAATTTAAAAATTAGCATAAACATTTAACTTTCGATTTATCAGGTCTCAAAGAACGGTTTCTATTTGAAAATGTTAGATCAATATAGAAATGCATTAAGGTGTTTGTTATTCTTATTATTTGATGGAATAGGAAAAGTAACATTAGAAAAAGTTGACCCTTTTAGCTTCACTTGAAAGACACAAGTAAGGAAAGTAGGTTTACTTATTATTGGTCTTCAATGGGTAAATTACATCCTAACATTTAAAAATTCACTTGATCTCCTTAATTCAGCTTAGCCAACTACAAGTTTAAAATAGCTTATATTCCAAGTCCCACATACATTTTTCAGTTTTATTTCCAGGAGAACTGGTTTGTAACTCCATTTAATCATCTTTTTCATTTCAGAACTGCTTGTAATACACTCAATATACTGACAAACGATCAGTGTTGGCCGCCAACTTATAAAATACGATTCTTTTCCAAGACGTCACATACCAACACAATCACAAAGAAAAAATAGGTGTCGATAAGAGTCCTGCTACCTACCCATTCAGATGCAAAGCTGGTAGAATCAGCTATAGAGTTCTTACACATTTTCAAGCACTAACTTAGTAGCTGGTTGGCTTGTTTTTTTAAAGCTGGAAAGTCATTTTTATGGTGTAATAATTACTTTGCATGTGTGACCAGTCTCTGCGTATTTAACTAGTTAATTGTGTAATAGATGTAAGGTGAAGCAGGGGCCTACGGGTATCCTGAAACATCAAATGTTCTTTCCCAACCACAGAAATAACCACTGTTTGGCAGTAGGAAACATCTTATTTTTCATGATTTAAAATGTTTTTTCCTACCTCAGTATACATGCATGTAGGCTGACTTATCAGTACTAGGCTATTCTTATCAGTTCTAGGTAACTTCTGAAAAGAAAGGGATGAGTATCTTTTCAAAGTCTATTTAAAGTTTAGTATTTGCTTCTGTTCCATCTATCAGTGTCAGTTCATCTGTAAATGAGTCTCTCTATTACAATCCCAACCTCTCTACGGTCTTTGTCTTTTTGCACTCTTTGTTCAGTGCTGATACAGTTTCCCTAGCGTTAGCAACAGTACAGTACTATTGTCTACCGAGCAGTTTCAGAAGACAATGGCAAAAATGTCTGCACTTATATAGCACGTGGCTTAAGCTGCTGCAGTAGTCAAAGAGCATTATAAAAATGCTTTTTGGAGAGTAAAGCTATACTGCCAGAGATGAGAGTTTTCTTTTGTTAAGCGTGCTCATGATCTAGTCTTAAATTTCAAAATTATTAAATTTGTCTTCTGCCTACAATGATAGAATGGATGTGCTAGCTAAAGCTATTTTTAAAATGCCTTTGCATATATGCAGGATGACAATTTCTCTTTGCTTGCTCTTTTACATTTAGCAAGAAGAGTGGGTTAATTGGTACTACATTATGTAAGAAGTATATAGCAAAAAGACTGATTTGTCTCCAAAGCACTTGTAGCATAAAAGATGCTGACATAACATGTGTGAGAAACAAATAAGTGGATGAAAGGGGAGTATGGATGGAATAATGATAAGAGGTTTTAGCACAGACAACGGACACAATTTAGAATCTTAGTGCGGGCTGGAAGGGACCTCAGGCGGTCATACCTAGTCCAACCCCTGCTCAAAGCATAACCAGCCCCAACTACATCATCCCAGCCAGGAAGTTGCGATTTCCAGCTCATAATTTATAAATAATGAGCCGCTCATCTTGAAAAAAAAAAAAAAAATCATTGCACATTTCTATGCTTACAACATCTTTAGTTCAAAAAAAATGCTTTGAGCGGGGCCTGGGGGTGCCTGTTTGCATGCATTTATTTATATAAGAGAAGATTTTCAGGCTATCCTGCAGCTTCAGCAAGTTTCTTTACAAAGCTCTATCTCTTGCAGACCTGAGGAATAAACTGAAATCCAGACTTCAACTTACATTTTCCATTTTTGTTACACGAAGCTGCATCATTTTAATTATTTGTGATGTTTAATTGACATACAGTCGTACAGTAATGTTTTCTTCCCAAAATTTGACGTGTCTTTATTTGATGTTACATTTTAAAAATAGGTCTAAACACAAGGGCGGTTTACTGAAATGTATTTCTGTAGAGTCCATATCATTCTAGTTTGTGGTAGAACATAAAAGGTATTGCTGACTGGGGGTAAAAAAAAAAAAAAAAAAAAAAATCAGATCTTTCAAATTTTGATGAGCCTTGTTAATCCTCTAGCCACACAACAGCTAGAAAGAAATAACATTCCTCATCAAAATGTTCCACTCAGATTTTGTCAGCCAATTTCTGAGGGCATGCTCATCAGCAAGCCAATTCCTTGAAATAGTTACATCTACTGGAAATGTAAATATAAAAAGACTAAAAAATGATCTGTTCAGTTGAAATGGAAGAGTGATACAGTGTTGTACTAATATGGGACATCTAACAGTATGGAAAGCAGAGCTGAACATAACACCACATCATTCAACTAAAAGAAACTCCACCCTACCAAATGTAGACCTTTTAAACACTTGGAAACAGAGGAGGGTTAACACCTCTCCAGGGCAGTAAGACTATCAATGATCCCTGACAGACGGGGCCTAGATGGCTCACCAGTATTTCAAATTCTGGGATTCCATCACTTTCTGTTCAGCCACTTCTTCCAAGAAGGAAAAGACCTCTCCCCAGCCACTCTAAGTGTACTTCCAAAAAGAAAACACACAGAGGGAGCTCTGATGTACACAGCTGGTTCAGAAATGCCATTTTGCATTACAGTATTATTATTAATTTTTTAGTTAGGGTAGCTCTGTAAGTCATGACCATATTAAAAGACCACTGTAAAAACAGCAGTAAGCTGCCACATGACATGCGATGTTACAATTAAGATTCTTGCATCTGAAATTCATCCCAATATCTCAGCAAATTAAGTTGGGTGGCCAACTATTGCAAATTATAAACTTTTTAAAAAATACCTGAAAAATGCAAATTAAAAATCTGAAACTGAATTACAGATATATTTATCTATTAGAATAAATGCTTTATTGATGTAAAAGTTCCACTGCACGAATGTCCGACATTGGACATAGCTACACTGCAGCAGCAGCATGCTCCAGATGGACAGCCCTGAGCACATGCCACCCATCTGCTTCCACTGACCTGCTCCAACCCTGGAAGTGTCACCAAGAACGTTCCAGGGTATTCCTTGGAGGCTGTTCTTTAGGCATGTGTTTGAGGAGTACTCAGTGGTGCTAGTGGAGCGGGTAAGTGATGTGGAGTGTGCTCAGGAATGTTCCAGCCAGAGCATGCTACCACAATGGCATAGAAGTGCCCCAAGAGAAACAAGTCACTTTAGGTCAATAATTTACTCGACTGGGATTCCATCTTCCTACTTGTTCCTGTACTAGCCCAGTGTCTGAGATACTACAATCTATTGTATCCTGCTTTGATGTCTTGAGGCATTTGCTGACTTATCTGGCATTCTATTTCAATGCCTTTTGTTTTTTTAACTGGACACTAGTTTGCATTTCTGAAAAACTATCATTTTAGGTTCTAGAGAAATCTCCACAAGGGACAAACATTCTGTTTGATGCCTGCATGTGTACACAGAATACTTCACAACTTGGTTTTATTTTATAAGGCTAGTGGCCAGCAGGGATTACAGACACCCTTAGTATCTTAAAAAAAAACCAAAAACAAAACCACAACAAACCTGTAAATTGTACCTATAGTAAGTCTAATGAACTGTGTGCTTCTCATTCTTACTCCCTTCAGTTTGTTACTTCCACAAACACGCTGATGTAACAGTTTTACCAGCTTGTATAGGTATTCTTTGAGAGCAGTGCAATTGGCATGTCTGTCTATAGCTTGCAGAAGTGTCTGCATATTGGCAAAGATCAGCAGAGAAGTGCAAGTACAGAGGCAGCCCAGTTGTATGCCATTGGATTACTGGATCAAGTGAGGTGCCAAGGACTTCCCAAAGAGACTGTAAGACTATTGATTTCAGTGGAAGCTCATGGTGCTCAACCCTCACTTCAGAAGGGGGGTGATTGTAGGATCAAGCAACAGGAAGCCAAGCCTGATCAGCAAGGTACTTTTACAGGAAGATGATTATTGTTACTATACAAAATGCATCCCTGACATTTAGTTTTATAATCCCACATGATTGCAGTTTGCTATCTGAAGTTGCAATATGTGCATTTTTATAATGGAAATAGTTCTGATCAAAATCTACATAAATATTGAAAAATTAACCATCAGTTACAAAAGTCATACAACTGTAAGCTGGATACTTCCATAACCAGCTATTTTCTTACCTCCCACATGTACACATTGCTTTTAACTTGGGATCTTTTTTTCTTATCACCAAGAAATGGTCCAAACTTTTTGCCTTTCAAAATTGACTTTGTTGCCCAGACACCTGAAAAGTTAAAATTCATCATTGCAATTAAGTTAAATACATTTCTTAGCATCTTTAAATTTTACGAGTATTAAATATACAAAATACAAAAAAATCAAAGAAAAATAACCACACAAAATAAAGTCAGTTTGTAAAACCAACTTGAAAAAACCTTATTCGATACACTCGTGAAAACATAAAACACACATTTTGAAACGGAATAAACTAGCTTTGAAAAAAATGGAGGAATGAAAAGAAAGTTCATCTGATGAAATACAAACAAACTTCACCCTCCATCTTACATGTGTTCAGAATATTTCAAGAACCAAACAATACATGTTGCAGATGATGTTGGACCATTTAATACCAGAGACAGACCCACTGAACTCCAATTAAGCCTGCTTATTTTGAGGCCTTTCTCCTAGTTATGATGTATCTGTGGCCCTAATTTTTATGCCTAAAGACAAAGGTGACCTGCCAGCTCCTCAGGTACAATCAGATCATATTCACAATATCTTCCACTATTATCCTGGTGCCTGTTTTATTTGGTGAGTGAATATTTTGTTAAAGAAATGCTTATGAAATGTTATTTGGAGATGGTTCTAGGGAAAAAGTATTTTCATTTACATACATTTAAAAAATGAACAGCAAAGTCCATCCCAAAGATGTTACATGGCATTAAAAATGTACCCATTGAGAAAAAATTACTGTATTTTTTCAGATGCTACATGCCCCCCAGAATAATTCTGTCCTTCATGGGAACTTCAGACAAATTCCATGGAAACACAATGAACCTTTTTAAGGTATAGAAATGTAAAGGCTACAAAAGGAAAGAAGCATTTTTGTTTTCGTGAGATTCTGATATATACTTTAGCAACTTCTTTCACTTTTACTGTACCACTGACAGGTAAATCATCTTCGAAATATAAACTTCCATTTGTCATCTTCTCAACATCTGATATGATGATTCAATGAATGGCGTTTCTAATTATACCTTGCTTATTTTTTCTGCAATGTAGTTCCTCACACGGCATATCAATATTTATACTAATGTATAGTCTAAGAGTACAGTATCAAAACGCCTCTCCTGCTTTAAAGATCTCATGAATTCAAGATGAGTGCATTATGGAAGCTCTTTGAGGTATCCCATTAGGATAATGTCTTCCAGTAGGATCCTGATCCCTGCCTCAGACAGTTTAAACTAACAGTTATTACCAGCATGCACCTACAGTTCAGAGTCCCTCACCAATCTCTTAAACTTTCTAAACAAATGCTACAGATCTATTTTTGGTCAGAACTCGCAAGTAAAACTTGCTAACAGGAGACTGGCCGGCCAGTCCACTGTGGATCATATAGGATGGTATCAACAGAAGCTTACTTTCCTTGTGATAACTTGACTCTTACATGAAGAGTGAAAGAGAAAATCTACCTTAGTTACTACATAAGAGTACTAATATGAGAAACTGTTTAATCTAATAGGGTGGAAGTGAACAGGGACTAAAGCAATATAGAAATATAGGAATTATAACATCGAGTAAGAATTTGCCAATGACAAGTTACTTTATCAGATGAAAAGGGAGGTTTTAACAGATATCTAGTGTTCCATCAGTGCGAGTCATGTAGTCAAAAAAAAAAAAAATAGGGCCAAAAAAAGCCAGGGCTTTTTTCCATTTTACCACATGCTAAAATATCGTCTCATTACTATGCAACTGCAGCAGTTGTTCTTTAAAAGGTATTTTTACGATTCCCACCAGACTGATTGCACATTTTATTTTTAGTTTGAGTAAAAAGGAAAGCTCATTCGGAATGAACTAAAATAAACAGTAGTTTGGTTACTTTAAGTCTTCACTTCCCATAACTACCAGCTTGTGTTATTTTGGAGCTGTAAATTCCCCACTCCTTTTACAGTTACAGCACTTACCAAGCCGTGTCTTGTCAACAGCAGATGGGAAAAGCCTCACTTCCTCAGGAAGCCCTTTAAGCACATGTTCAGGTACATCAGCCAAGGTCTCAACTGCTCCTGAAGATTCAGTTGTGTTCTAGGAATCAGAAGGCAAACACATCATAAAACATAAGTACAGAAAAATAAACACTCCAGAACACTGACAAATCAACCCCAAAATAAGCATTACTAACAGAGAATAAAAGTGATCTCCGAAAGTGACATTTCAACTAGGGTTTCTCCGTGGACATTCAACAAGTAACTTCCATGTTGCAGTAGCTAGGTTATTTGGTACAGTACATTTATTTCATTGGTTTGTACTTTGGTCTTCAATGGATACTACATTTCCTTCTTTGGGACTGAATAGCCAAAGTAGTTCTCTATAAATCCTGCTTTGTTCCGGCTGTGCTATGCTTAAAGTATGAGTTTTGTCTCCAGTCCATATTTGGTAAGCAAATGTAACCTGGGTTTGTTTATATCTTGCCAGTCATTTGTTCACCTCTGGGTTCTCTTTAAAAAACAAAATTCAGAATTTTCTTTTGTTCGTTGTAGAAACAGAACTACAAATATTTAAATTTCTTGTATGCAACTAACCGGATTCTATTCACCAGTGATAGTGTGAAAGTCACCTGGTAGCTACAGGTAAAGAAGAAAAAAGTGAAGCATAGGTACATGTGTCCTCTATATGCCTTGAAAAGTGTCCATTACATTTCTTCCACAATTCAAAATCAAGTCATTTTTCAGTATGCTTTTCTTTCTTCTTCAGGTAAAGTACATCAGCATTTTAGAACTGTACGGCAAACCAACTAGTTTAACAAGTTCACAGACCAGAAATAAAAATAATCAATTTTAGCTCTTCATAACATGAAGACACTGTGTCAGGTATACCATCCAGAAGCTGGTAGAAAATCATATGATGAATGCTCAACCCAGGATCCTAAGTCTACAGTTAGACCTATACATTTGAACACTTGGTCAAGATTCCTGTGCCCAGCTACTTAGTAATAAAACGTCTATATACCTCAAACATTAATTAATTTTCAAAACAGCCTCATGGAGACAGAAGTATTGTAAGAAAAATCACAACTGAAGTCTCTGGTACAACTAGGAACTCAACTTAGTCACAGTTCATTACTTAACCACAATCGTACCTCTCTCCCTTGCTAAAGGTTGACAAAACCCTTTAAAAAAATCTAATTTTTCATTTTCAAGCATTTTTGCTATACCATGGATGCACCTACACAAGATGTTTTAGTGCACAGCAAACTAATTTGCTGCAAAATAAAGTGTCGTCGTCTACACGTACATGGCAGTTAGGGTATAGCAGACGAATTTACTGCGCTGCCTAGATAGCACAGTCCCAGATTCAGGCAGTATCTAGCAGCGCAGTAAATTATTGAGCTTAAAACAAACAGATAAACGATGACAGCAAGATTAGTTTACTCCAGCTCAAATTGAGCTAGAGTCACGTCAACTGCATGTGTAGATGTGCCCAGGATGACCTTCCTATCTAACTTCAGTGATGGAGTCAAATTGTTAACAGGACTTTCTCAGATCTGTGTTATGCTGCATAACATGCAACAATGCCTAGTGGTCACTTGTGCTGTGGCTAAACTTAATTCTTATTTCCTCCATTTTTCAAGAGCTGATACCAAGTGATGCATAAAACCAAGATTATACAGCTGCCAACATGGTTCCTAGTTTTTTAAAGAGTTTATAGACATTATTATATTGTAATGAGTAGTCTTAATGCCAGCAGAATCCTTTATGGCATTTCAAGTTTCTATAACATCACACTGAAGTGCTAGATTTGTTCCGAACAAATCTGCAAACCGTTCTAGTTTTTTTAAACCAAATGTTTGAAATACTGTCCTAAATGTCTTCCAGCTGGTTAATGCTATACCACTTTTGCTCCAGTTAAAACAGAGAAAAAAAACCACAAACCAAACCACCAAATGATCCAATATCAGTCCAAAGGTACACTTCCATTAAGTTTTAATCAACTGAAAGATTGCTTAGAGGGAAATTCCATGTGCCACCTTGCCTTATTAAAATACAGCTATTAATTAAGGTTTAAGAGTGAACTGCTCGGAGAAAAATGCATTATTTAAATGTTTGTTTCTAATACAAAGAAGCTAAATCAAGCAAGGCAAGCAAGTGCATGTTTGAACTTTACTTTTCAGCTCCAGTATGTTTTAAATGCAACACAATGGCTATTGCTATTACTATTGTTCTTGAGGTAGTAAGTAAATATTTTTTATATTGGTCTCTGACCACTTGAGGACATTTGAAAAAAAGGTTTCCTATTAGACTGTAAACTCTTCAAGTCAATCACCATTTCTACTTGTACAAATTACACAGTGGAAACAGTCAGCATTGTAGTATCTATGAATGTTGGTAAAACTGCTGTGGTAGAATAAGTACATTCAATTCAAATCAGCTCTCTAGAGATGCTAAAGGAGTTCTTAGTAAAAAAGCCTTACAGTTGCAGAGCACATTTTAATTGCATGGTTCCTAGTATAAGACACCAAAAGCCACAGGACGTCAGGTATTGTGCAAACTCAGACTCTGCATTTAAATGGATCTAGTAAGCATTAACTACTTCTTTATATTAACTGGTCTCAAAGTAGTGCTGCAGCTCTACTCCTTACTTGGTCTTAATTGGTTCTGTAAGCTTAGACTTCACTTTCCTTTTTTAAAAGTGTACAGCTTCTGATTCATTTCTCTCATTTGTTTTTCCTGTTGATTTCCTGTTTGGAGCTTGATCCTCTGCCAGTTTTAGGCAAACCTAAGTCCAAATCACAGAAGTCTGTGGGAATTAGCAACATACTTCTTCAGTTGTGATCCATAATGAAAAAGCTTCAACTGAAGCTAGTAAGAAATTTTTCCTCAACAGGATCACTATTTTAAGTAAGTTTACTGAATCAGCCTCAGAACTCTAGCTTATAATTTATTGTCTTTAAAATTGACAGTGCAAATGATAAACATGTCCCAAACAGGGTTGCCAACTCTGAGTGAAGTTATTCTAGGAGATTTTTTTTCCCCTCTACATGACATAATGTCATTAATTGTAGCGTTCAACCCGTTCACAACATCAATCTCCCTGACTGCTTTCGATAGTCACTAGGAGATCAATGCCAAGTCTATTTGTTTTGGGGTTAGGGTTGCCAACTCTCCTGGTTTGGCCAGGAGTCTACTAATGTTGCATTTTTGTCTAGATTTAGAGATAGCTTTTGTATTAATTTAACCAAGATTTATGCTTAGGATATAATTAGTTAAAAAAGAATCAATGGATAATAACAATATTGTGTTGAAATAAGTCTTAAAATTTGAGTAATAGATTATGCAATGTTATTAAATAAAGATATTACCTGGTTAGAGCCCTATAATGGCAATAGAGAAGACACAAGGCAAGGGCTAGGGACAGAAGGTACACATAAAACCAGTATAAGTGATCAGAAACAGGTTTAAACCTGTAACAAAACAGAAGCCCAGTGCATATAAACCAGTTTCAAAATGGCTGAACTCAGTTTAAGACAGACCTGGATAGATGTAGTATCAGACTTAAAACAGTACCATAGGGTCAGAAGGGGCCTAGCGCAGGCCATCTAGTCTGACCCCCCGCCAATGGCAGGAACGAGTGCCAGGGTCACAGGACCCCAGCCAAGTGCCTATCCAATCTATTCTTAAAGATGCCCAAGGTAGGAGCAAGAACAACTTCCCTAGGAAGCCAGTTCCACATCCTAGCCACCCTAACTGTGAAGTACTGCCTCCTAATGTCCAGCCTAAACCTGCTCTCCAGTAACTTGTGACCATTGGTCCTAGTTACCCCTGGTGGTGCCCGGGAAAAAAGAGCCTGCCCTATT
>JAGPOW010002149.1:13369416-13453666 GCA_030014935.1 Caiman crocodilus
TAACTTGTGACCATTGGTCCTAGTTACCCCTGGTGGTGCCCGGGAAAAAAGAGCCTGCCCTATTTCCTGCTGATCTCCCCTCAGCAGTTTATAGGCAGTTAACAGTTAAGTTAAAACAGTCTATTCTATTTCTGCGCCAGATCCTACCCCAATTCAAGTTGTATCCCAGTCCCCCAGCTTCCCAGGATACCTTGCCCCCCCCGCAGCAGGGCAGGTGGGCTAGCTTTGGCTGTGCTGGCTGAGCTGGGGCCGACCCCACCCCACCCCACAATTCCTCTACTCCTCATCCTGGTCCTACCTACGCCTGTCAGCCCTGCAGGGCAGTGGGAGGGAGGCAGGGGAAGAGAGCCCACAGGCTGGCCCCAAGCCCTGGTCTGCAAGGGTTGCCATCCCCCCTCCCAGGTCAGGCCAGCACAAGTCACTGACTCACTGGGGAGAGGTTGAAAGGAGTCCCCCCGTCCCAGGCCCAGCCCCTAAGCTCGCCATCTGTCCACATGTGGGGAGACCAATACCAGGGATTCCCCAAGCCCTGGTCTGCCCAGCTGTGGGGAGGAAGGGGTGATTCCCCCTCCACAAAGCTAGGCCAGTGCAAATCACTAATACATGGAGGCGGGGGTGGAAATGAAGCCAGGAGGGGGACTCTTTCCCGCACAGTGCAGGCTGGGAGGCATGCTCTAGCACTCCCTGCCTTCTGGCTGAGTCAGTGCATGCCTCTGCCCATCTTTCCCAACTGAAAACTGAACATTAGTTCAGTTTGTTATTAGTTCAATTTACAACCCTTAGAGCAACCTGCAAAAACTGAATCACTTCTGCCTTGGGGCTTTTGACTGCCTGTACTTAGCTATGGATGGTGCTCTCTCTATGCAACTTGCAATCCATTCCTGCATAAGCACACTCCTACGTGAACTTGGTCAACTTACTATCTTCTTGAAACACAGAAATCTGATCTTAACAGCACAACCGGGTCGGTACCTCTCCCCATACACTATAGTTACTAATAAGCAAGAAATGCAGCAAACAGCCTGTCTCGAAACAGAAAAGGGTGATGATTATTTTGATCATAAGGCAATGCTAAGTATGAGGCTGGAAGGGCTGCTAACTACTAGCACGCTCACATTCACTATGCACAGCTTTACCTACATTGCTAATTCTGTACTTCCTGTTTGAGTGCAATTACTTTCAGATTTTCCATGTATGACATCAAAAAAAAAAATCTTAACTTTTCTTTTCTTTTTTCGTTAAACTGATTTAAGGTAGTGTCAGGTACCAAACTAGTCCTCAAGTCTCCCAGTTTCTGCAATCACCATTTTTTTCTTGTGTGTGAAAAAGCAAGGCAAACAAGAGAAATTTGTCTTTACAGGGAGAAGAGTGACATTGTACGTAAGTGGAGGGAAGCATAGACAGTAAACAAGCATGGTGTCTCTTCTATACTCATGTTAGGTGTCTGTAAGTTCCTATTGTTACATGCCTTGTAGCTCCAGAGATCTGTCTGAACAAATACAAACACTTGAGTGCCAAGTTTCCTTCTTATAGATATGCTTATGGAAGCAACAAATTCATGGTTGAGCCTCTACACCAAAACTGGTGAAGACTCCTTCTTTCCTTCCTCCCTCCACTAGTCCAGTAAAAAACAACTTGCAAGTGTAGGGCTTTTGCCAATTCATGAATTAGGATTTTAGTTTTAAAGCAATAAAACACGTGCTACTAACACAACAAAAACCTTACAAGGAATTCGCTGGACAAATTGTGATTCAGTTGTACGTGGTTTATTATCTATAGCACAATCATCACTGCTAGAAAACGGTAGAACTATCTATGATTATATTTCAAAACTGTCATAATCAACTAACTTTGTAAACTGCATGCACTGTACATATCCATTGCATTTACTAAAATCACAACAAAAATTCATTTAGAGAAAGTTTCAGGAATGCCACCCACAATCCTTGGAGTTTACTTTGTAAAAAATTGCGAACTAAAAATTCAACTGTGTAAGAACATACTTTGACATTCAACTGCATCACCAGATAGGACTGAAGACTGTGCAATTCTAAATCAACAGATTAATATCATTTCTAACATACTAAATGAATAGGCCTATATTGGGAAACAGTCCGGTAATCTTTCCCCAACCAGTTTTGCAGCATGGTCTTCAAGAGAATGATAGCTACGCTGATTTAAGAAGTTTTGGTCGTGAGAGCTAATCAACAACATTATGAATACTTCTAGGCAAAGCAAATACAGTTTCCTTACAGGTGTAGACAGAACAACAAGACAGACAAGGCTGCAAGCTCAACATATGGCAGCTAGAAAATGTCAAGATGAACAAACAACCTATCATCTGGTTCCTGAAAGTGAAAATAGGGTGGCAACAATTTAGGGGAAGTTAAACATTAAATCCTATTTTGTACTGACTGCACCACTTATCTATTCATTGGGCTGTTTCAATCGCAACAGTCACATCTGATGTTGTCCTTTTCATCACAAATTTGTTTTCTGAAAAATATTTACTTCCCATCTCCCAGTATTGCTCTCTCAAATGCTTTACATCTTGCTTAAGGGCTAAATAAGTGACCTCTGTGATGTCAGCACAAGTTAAGAAACATTTGGAGAAAATACAATATGAAGATTTATTACCTAGCCTAATTTTCTATCAAAAATGTTGACAGGTTGCACAACTTTCTATGAATTTTCCCAACCACTGTTTCCCAATCACTATTTCTTAACAATTGACCTTGTGTGACCAAGGACCAAGCAGAAGGGGTAAAATTTTAATGGGTCTTTAAGCATTTATCCAGCAGTTTAAACAACCGTTCCCAAAATATTTGCATTCTACAAGATACTCAAATAATAACTCCCAGTGCTATTAATCAACATTACACATGAATATAATAAATAACATGGAGCTGCACCATTAGATTGTTGCAAGTGTATTGGTCCCCCCCCTCCCCCCCCACTGAATTTTTCTTGCTTAAAAACACAGAAGAACAGACCTGACCCACACTTTGGTATGCTTAAGTATTGACATAAGTTTAAAAATTCCTGTGTTTGCAGAAATTTTATGAAATTATACCGATGCAAAGTCCCAGTATAAGCAAGCGCTGCTGAAAACAGATATGCCTACTAAAATATTACTGATACATTTAATTTCCTAAATAGTTAAAATAACCAATACCTTCATAATCTGAGATTTTTAGTTTCATTTAAAGGGCAGATGAACAAATAAATGCATTAAAGCATGAATACAGAGTTATTTTTGCATGTTAATTTTCTCAGAAATGTCTCTTAGATTACACAATAACTATTTTTGGGGTGGTTGTGCCATCCATTTTTTAGTGCTTCAATCAACAAGAGGCTTATTGGTTCAAGACCAACTCTAACTTTTTCAGACGTGGCCATCTACATAGACATGCAGACTTTAGCTCACTAGCACTTTTAAAGGACATTTTACTATAAATATAAATACAATTCTCTGAAAGAAGGCTCTGATATACCAGTCTTTTTTCTTGGGGTCTCATGACCTTGGCAGCTCAGAAGCGGAATTTATCTCACGAAAGCAAGGCAGTTCATGCACATGCCTTATGCCAAGAAGAACAGATATATTTATTGTACTGTATATTACAGCTGTGTATTGTATATCACAGTCATTCACTGCCAATTCCTTTTCAACCTAACCTTTCTAAGTATCAAAGGAATAACAAAGAGTCTTAACTCCTCAGAGGGAACTCAAGAGGATACATATAGATGTACAAAGGACCTGACTTTCAGAGAACTATTACTACAGGTAACTATAGCAATCCACCCCCCAGTCACATATCCTTGATAGAGTGTCATATTTAGTGACTGTAAAGCAAAAGGAATGCAAGACATATGCTGTTCATAAGTAACACTGAGGAGCCATTTGTTTAACATACTAGGGCAGTCATTTAAATACCATATCATCCAAAAAAGGTCATTGCTCAGGATCACTAGTCAGCGATCAGTGCTCTTCATTAATACACTCCATTATCAAAAATAAATTGTGTTGGTAGCTACTTCCCTGAGATATTTTTGATGCACTATGGGCTTTAGCAGCTCACTGTAGGTACAAAGTTCTAGCATTTGAAAACATTTTTTCTCCCTTCTCCATCCTCACCTCCTATTACATACATTATTTATAGCATGCAGCATTTAATAAATATACTCACCTACCCAGCAGAACCAAGTTGGGAAGCTTTCTATGGCTAGTGTGAAAGCCCAACTCAAACATCTGTCCCTAGTTTAAGTATTATTTAACATATAGTCTATCAATGTGATTTGCCAAGTGTTCTGATGCAATGGTTTCTATAGCTCAGAGACAGTGCCTGTGCCTCTATCATTGTTATCAGTTTCCCCAGGTAGAATGAAAATACAAGTCATCAGATTTATCCTGCTACTGCTTCAGTAACTCTTTAACAGTTGCAAAAACATGAGCTAGAAAACTGTGAGAGAGACTGGCCCAAATATTTGAAACAATAGAAGAAGATCCCCACCCCACCTGCAAAAGTGGGTGCTCTCTCCTCAGGTTGTCCTTCTCCCTCCTTTGCTGCAGATGGAAATCTGGAGAGCAAAAGAAGTGTCAAGCTGCCCTTCCAAAAGTCAGGAAGAGACAGACATAAGTTCAAGACACTACTTAGCCTTCAACAAATGTACAATAAGCAACATCTGAGAAGACTGAAAATAGTGATTGGAGTCCTAGCACCTTCCCTGTTTTTAGCCTTTGGAAACTAATGGAGGTGAACTTCCCATCACTGCATTCCACCTGGACCTCTGTAGAGGCACTCTACACTTACTGGTCATACTGGCCTTTGACTGGTGGGCTTCTACCATAACATAGGGAAAAAATTCAAGATGACAGTATTGATTATGAGATTTTGAGGTCTGAATATTCACAATTTGGTCACAACTAGGCAAAGAAGTTATGATTAAAGAATGTTTCTCCCCATTAAATTGCTCATGATCTCAGCTTTCATTCTGAAAAAATATCATTAAGCTACAGTCAATCAGCCAAAAATCAACACTGTTTAATTTTGTGTGTTTAGGATCATCAGAAGCAAATCCCAGAATACTAGTGCTGCTTTCCACTCTACAAGACTTGCAAACAGCTCTAATAATAAATAGTTACTAAAGTTGAAATATATATTATATATAAAAATCAGCACTTAAAAATTATATCTACACAAATTTAAAAGTTGATCACCTACAGTTCTGATCATAAGGCTACTGAATGTAGCCTTATGAATTCTACACCCATTGCACAAATTGAGCTCACAAATCGATGTATAAAAACATTACTGGCAATGGTCTCGCTCATGGCACAAGGTTTACATCTCAAAAAAAACTAACAAAACATTATTTGATACAATATACAATGTACCCAAATCTGTTCCTTTAAATCACTGCAACTCAAGCTTTTCTTGTAACTTGAACACAGTGCAGTTACATAAGCATACTTCAAAGCAACAGTTGCCTGCCGGTGACTGTGGTTTAAAACATGCAGAAATTCTAGCATTTTGGTCACAGACATCTAAACAGCTTTTGCAAAAAAGATTTTGGGCGTTGTTCAATTTGTTATGTAACAACCAATGTTTACAGATCTCTTGGAGCAAATCTGCGTGAAAGAGCCAAAAGAAGCCCCAAATGAAACTCTAGCACTAGAATTCTTCAAAAAACTTTATTTTCTCCAAGTACCAAAGCAACTATTCAACTCCATCATTACTCTTCAGACTTGTCTGTGAAGTTGCATAAAAGCAGGGTTGCTAGCACTCACATTTGCAGTGCATCAAATGGCCAAAAAAAAAAAAAGTTGTTTTTTGTTTTAAATAAAGCATTAGCATTTGGAGGGGTAAAAATTTACCCCAAAAGCAAACCAAAGAAAAAAGTTGGATCAACTTCATGCAACCTTTCTGAAGCAGTGTCACTTTCATTACCATAGTAAAATAAAACCACATGCAATGTAAACACAATAATAGCACCTATCGGGTCAGTAGCATTTTCTGTACATTAGTTTAGTCCCTTCAAATTTAATCTTAAAGATATACGAAGGAGAGAATGCATTGAAGGAAAGGCCAATGAAAGGGATAAAGTGAATTAGAAGATGGCGAAAGGAACAATTTTTTTTATGAAGCCGAGATGGAGACCAAGGCAAAAGGAGTCCATTCAAAACAGCAAAATGTTCTCTGAACGGCTACAGGTCCTTGTTTTGGCTGCTCCTGCAACAGCTACTACTGGCAGTGATGTCAATATACAATTTGGCAGAGTTTTGGAAGAAATTATTTATAACAAGTGATTGTGCACAGGCAAGCTGAACTTAAATTGAACAGCCACGCTCTATAAATTTGGGGATAAGTGGGGTTAAGAATGTTATTTGCCTACTTAAGCAACTGTTATTACCACCACCCTTTCTAAATGGCTGTCCATCCAATTTCCCAGGTGATACACAGCTTCTCTCCATAATCCCAGTGCCTTTGGAGATGTAGCAGATGTTATGCATCAAAGATCTAAGTTTATTTTTAAGCTATTTACTTATTACATTAAACATTTTGCACATCAGAGAAATTGTTTATACAAATGCAGAACATATGCTGATAATCCCAAAGCAATTTTCATGACTATTGTTTATCAAGCAACAACAGAAGTATTACCCTACTTACATAAATATCCCTGCGTTCAAGAATTTTCCTATTCTTATGTTCTTCAATATAGGTAAAAACCATACAAAAGTAGGTCTGAAATCATTTCCCAGGACTGCGTCAAGAACATTACAGAGCAATCCAGAAAAATAATAAAAATATTTTTTGCATAATCTGTGAGAGACAAAGCCCAGCTAACTTGAGGGTCATTTATATAACAATAAAAATAGAGACAGGCAGAATGATGTAATGCAAAGACACCTGGAAGATATTCAGCATCAATCAAAGACAGTTCTTATATAGACCTGGCATTACAGCTTGTCAAAAGTGAATAGGTGACAAAGGCACTGCAAAAAAACCAAAAAACCCCAAAGTTGGTGCTAAATAGACACTTACTTTGAATGGAAACTAAATCCTAAACTGCCAGGTAAGCTCTATGCATTTTGGAGATTAAGCAAAAAGCAAGAGATGGAGTTTTTCTTATAGTTGAAAACAGACTTGAGGCAGAGACTTCTCATTACTGGTCTGTAAAATGCCATATACATGGCACTGCATTTATAATAACAACAACCACCACCACCCAACATAAGAATGAGTAGATTTGCCTAGAAAACTCAAATCGTGCTTATCTTTGGAAATAAAATGATTGTGGAAGAAAAAAGTGGGAGTGAAGGGCAGTGGAAAAGAAGGAGAACTATCCACAGTAAATTGTGGAATTGCCATCCCTGGATATCTTTAAGAGCAAGTTAGACCTACCCTTGGACTAGGATGGTTTAGTCAGAGGGTTGGACTAGATTACCTCCTGAAGTCCTTTCCAATCCCCTGCTATAGTATGATCCAGTGAATTATCAAAGACTGAATTTGGAGCTTTCACATTCTTAGCACTATTTCTAGTGCACTTTGGTAACTGCTGGAACAAAATTACCATTCAAACAGAGTTTCTCCACTGTTCCGTTATGTCATTGAGTGTGTGCAAAACGAATTTTACTAACAAAAAAAGGTTTGGATGCACTTAATGCAACTGTGATGCAGTATTTCCAGCAACTCCAAGCGTGACTGCAAAGGCTGCTTAGATACATTAGCATTAGTGTTACAAAAAAAGACCACATTTCATTACATGCTGCTGAGTTTGATTGGTAGAAGACTTTGTAGCACTGTTTGTTATAAATATGTATTAGAATATTTCTCTGCTTCTGCAAAACATAATAGAAGAGGAACAAGAGGGGAGAAATCCCACCAACCAATTCCACATTATAATTAATTATAATCAGCTCTCTGTAGTAGCACTGGTCGGGTGTACTTTACTGTAGTAGCACTTCTGTTCTATGTTGATGGAGATAAAGTAATTACATTATTCCTGAATGGCATGTTTGGTGCATGAGAGCAATAAAAGCCCTCATTAGAAACAGGGAATGTCAAGGAAAAACAAAACCACACAGCTAACTGCTTTACGTTATTCTGTATTCAAGGTTGTTTCTGGCCACAGAAACAACAAGAAACATCTGCTTTTAGTAATTCTTTCCAGTGAACTCAAAAAACTGATGATAATCCTTCACTATCATATCCTACACTTCCATTCCCTTCCAGAGAGGAACTTAAATCCATCCAAAATGAGGAATGTTTATAAAAGTGAGAGAGGTGTTTATCTACCCCATAAATATTCTTGTGTTAAAAAAAAAAAAAAAAAGCATGTGTGCGGCTATATAAAGTGCGCATATATAAAGCATCCCAAGCCAATTACAAGCAAGTCCAGAAAAAATAGAATCACTTGGCACTGATCAGAAGAACATGCTCCAGGACACGACAAAGCTGTGTATCAGGATATTTTTGTACCTACGCAGTAGATTGCTAGTTTATTACTTTTCATTATCTGTCCTTCAAATTTGTTCTAAAGAAAGAGTTTTTAGGAATTTGATTAAACAAGAAACCGTCACATTATTCCGTCTCAAATCACCACAGTAGATGAATGTGGGTTTTCAGAAAGATGAAGTCTGCAATTTTCCAAATGTTCTTATAAGCAGATGAACTACAAGTACAAACTGAAATGGGTTTCCTGGAGAGGTGTTCTTTTAAGTGGTGCCAGACACAATGTCTTACATCTGAGTAGGGTATATTCAAAAAGAAAAACCAAGTTAAATCAAAGTAAGGTAAAGTTCACAAACACTGTGGGTAGAAAAGGACTATGAAATGTAATGATAGCAAGGATTGTAAAGAACAGAGTAACATTCTGGTTTTCAGGTGGATAACTGGTACTTTTGTTGTAAATTATTAACTATTCTAACATCTAAGTAAAGCACTTTGATAAAGTCTTACATTTAAACTCACCTGATTCATTTTGAATTCCTGTTGTGTTCTGAAAAGATACACACAACAAAGAAACTTCTTTGATTACATGAGCCCTAAAAAGAAAAACAGACAATTGTAATACGTACCTACCTACAGATTTACAGTGATTTGAAACTACACATAGATTGGTGGAGTTCTTTTTAAAAAGGGGATTTTCAAATGGCAGTGTATTACTTTATACCCGTGGGGGCAGGGGCAGCAACCTTTTCTGGCAGGTGTGCCACAAGCTAAGCCCTTAACCCACCCAGAGTGCCACACAAATCCATTCCCATGCCCTACGTGCAAGCTCTGCTTTTTGCTCCCTGCTCAATATGCTGTGCTGTCTTTTGCTCCCTGTCCTGTACTCCCAGCCTGACCTGTTGCTCTTCTTTCTGTTCCCTGTCCTGTCATACACACAAGCTGCCCTAGCCACTTGTGGCACACGTGCCATGGGTTGGCCACCCCTACTTTAGACCATTTTTGCTTCAGGCTACAGCACTGCCAATGCAATTGAATGAAATTTCATCTTCAAAACAAGGAAGAGATTTCTATCGTGATTTTTTTTTTCTAGTGCCCCATCTTAAACCGAGACAAGAATATTCCAATAACTGGAATCAACTAAATAACTAAAAACAAATCAACTGTGGTAACATTTAGCAATACAAAGCGCTGCTAAAGACTTGGACTGACGCAGCGATTTAATTCAGCCCAGTCATGATGCTTACCCCCAATATGTTCACAGCAGTTTGAAAGGACTTAGCTGCACAACTCTCAATAATGGCAAGAATCATGCAATTAAGTCTTTACTCACCAACTCTAAAACAAGGAGGTTTTACTTAAAATTTAGTATAGTATGCATTGAAGTACTCAAAACCAGTTTATTGCATGCTAGCATTTTTAATAAACAAAGGTCTGTGATTTGAAAGGGCCTGCTTCTGTAAATATTCCAGATAGATAGAGATTTCAATCTCTATGCATTTAAGTATAGTCATCAGGAGAACACTATACCTGAGAGTTAGCAATTTGCTATGCTTTTTTTGCACAAGGAATTATTGTTGCAAGTTGCAACACAACTGTTACACTGATATTAGGCAGTAAATTAAATGCACTATACATTATCACCTCTCTCAGAGATTCAGTGTCTAATAAAACATTTTCCTGGATAAGGAAACCTCTTGTAGCATTCTGTTCCACTTTGAATAACTTATTTTCACCTACACAGCATTTAACAGACCTGTGCTTAGAGAAATAAGCTGATAAACATAAATTTATGACCCAATCTTGCAACTGGCTCCACATATGGAATGATCTACCCATGTAGAACCAGTTACAGATGAGGAACTCAACTGGAATCATTTCAGTACATGGGAAGAGGGAATACCTTTTTCGAACATAATTATGATGTTCTGAAATCTGTCTGATGGATGTGCTGAAGTCGGTTCAAAATAGTACTATACATTTCAGTCCCAATATATTCATCATCCTACCTAGAGCTCAAATGTGACTTTCCAAATTAGCAGCACCAATGAAATCCAAAAAAGCATAATGCTCAAAACTTTCTACTTCTATTTTCATTAAGCTGTGAAATGGGGAATATTTTGATGGCTCCTCCCACATATTTCCATCCTCAGCATGGATACCTTCACTCCTCACTCTCTCTCTCTCAAGTAATGCACTTTTTACATTAGATAAAAGATCCCTGAAATACAATGCATGGACTCCTGTTGGTCTGCTGAGCATATGCTAGCACTCCGCTGAAAGCAAGCTGATCTTATGGGGTAATTAAATAAAAAGCAGAAGTAGACAGTATGACAAACTTCTCTCCCGAGATGTGGCTGGCATCATGAAAAAGTTGAGTGATTTTTAGCAACACTGCAATTTAAGCACGTACTCATTGCTGAACTGGATTACATATCAATATCTATGTCATTTTAGAGTTGAAATACTGCGGACACTAATACTGTACAAGCATTCGAAAATATTGTAGCCTGAAAGAGAAATGTATTTTTAGTACAATAAATGTCTTGGTTATGCTCTGTTGAGCTTCGTATCCAAAAGCAATTACTGATGGGAAGAATATAAATGCAATTGAGTTGTATTATGTTCAAAAGACAACTTGGCATTTTTTCTACATTTCTGAGACATCTGGACACAGCAATACTTGAGGAATTTCACTGAAATATAATACTAAAAGCACAAGGAACATCTTTTCCAATGTTTTACCTAGAACTACAGACAAATTATTGCAAAAAATGAGGATGAAAAACATTTCTTGAAAAATGTGAATGTACAATGTCACCACTACTCTACCACTGAACATTTGCTATTTGACACAGACTAAAAAGCAGCACAAAATGTATACACTGAGGGGTAAGAGCTACAGGAAAACTAACAGGTTAACACACGGAATAAAACTTGTATTAAAACGAAAAAACCCCAAGCATCGTTATCTACGTAATTAAGGCAGTTATAGACAGACTCCTGAAATGGAGAGAACTGTAAACACTCAATTCACTACACCTAAATTACACCATTTAATTTTTTCATTTTGTTCTGTTTGAACAATGAAGCTATAGCTTGGTTGTTCTATTTCTCACATCCTTATTCAGTACTGAGATATAGATTTTAACCAACACAAAATAGATTTTAAATCTGACAACGTCCTCCACCTCCCAAAGAAATCAAGTATTTAAAGACTGTATAAAACTTTTCTTTTTTTTTAGTTCAACAAAATATTAGAAGTCTTAGGTAAACTCCCTGAAAGCATCTCCAACACAAGAAAGAGAAGGGAATTTCATTTAACTTTTAAAAAAACCCAGATCTCTATTTTATATATAGGTCTCATATATATATAGTTGGGGAGAGTTTTCTAATGTGAACAGTGCTAGAGGCTAATTAAAAAAAAACTGCTTTAGTCCAAAGTAAAGAGCTTGTTGCTTGTAAGACAGAATTAGAGGAGAAATTACATTAAGCTTAAAGTATAAAGTTAGCCATGACCTGTTTTCATCCAGAAGTCAATTCAAAATTCACATTTCATTTGAAAATGTTGTGCAGACTTCTGTTACAAGTCATGCTTAAGTACCATAACTGAAACGGATTTAAGATTTTTTTTTTTTCAATTTATTTTCCCACTTCAGTTTCTTGCAAAGAGCAAGTTTCACAGTTCAATTGTTAATTGCATGAGAAAATCATCATCATCAAGATAGTTAGCTGACTGGCTTCTTTATACCCAAAAAATGTACAGTGTCAAAAGAAAATTTTTTTCAACATTAGCAATTTCTAGAAGGTAGTCAAATGGATCAGAGAGAGAAGGAGAGACAACACTGAATAAAATAAAAGACTAAGACCCTGACTCTGGAAACACTTGGGTATCGCAATAGTACTGTCCACATCTGAGGTGCCAATGAGCAAAATGGGGCTACACCAATGTAAAGTTACTCACACAAGTAATTGTTTGCAAGCAGTCAGGACCTATTTATATAATAATAATTTTAAAATATGTCTAACCATTTATCTTATTAGATGGACAATGTATATCAAGGAAATTATGTTGCCTTTGTTTAGGATCAAGAGAATCCAGTCATCTCAGGCTGAGAGAAATTAGGGTAAATGTACTAAAAAGAATTACAGCTGCATTATTACTATGGGAAGCTCACATAAAAGCAGCTGCAACAAATTAGATAGCAGTAAAAATATTTTATCTCATAGTGCTTGCACTCATTGTGTTCAGCAGTGGCATGTAGTTGTATCTAAACAGATAAGCCAGACAAGAATGTAATATCTAAATATTGTTCCTTTCCAGCACTATAGCAAGAGTCCCAAAACTGTATTGATTACTGTACTCTAAATTATGGCAATATCCTATCTTTAATAATTTATTGATGCCGATAATCCTACTTCTAGGAGCCAGAGTACACAATCCTTCACATGTAACAACACGTTCAAATTGGAATTGGGAAGGAAGGCCAGTTACCTTCACAATCAACAGCTATAATCAAGCAATAAACCACCTGGATGGTGAATGTTACTGGACAGTTAGTTGATAGCTATCTACTTCATTTTCCAGATGGCTGTTAAAATTACTTGTAAAGGAACCAAAAAACCACCTTTTCACTGCTACTGATTCCTACATCCAAAAGTTCTGAGAATGGTTTTCACGTTTTTAAAACACTGTAATAACCATTTTATGCTGCCAATCAACTGACAGGATAACAGCAGACACCAGTTAAATCACAAAAATGGCAAGTGTATTATAACAGAGTTAAGTGAGGTTCATAAAGGCAAGACACGAGACTGGTTTCAAGATTAAGCTGTTTGTGTTAATATTTCTAATATTAAAATAATTTAAGTAGCTTCCTTTACAGGACAAGCCTACAGCGCTGGGTTAGGGTATTTCAATCTGTCCACTAAAAACAACTGATCGAACACTGCTGGAAAACAGATGTAAAGCAAGTATTAAAAACATGAAATACTTAAGGAAACTGTAACTTGACTCCAACATAATAATTGTCTCAAACCAGGAATAACATTCTATAGCTTGTTCTTTGTTTTACATGCAATTCCTTAAAGGTAACTGTCCATGGACTATGACTAGCCTTGAGCAAATCTGTGAAATAATGAATAGACAAAAAGCCATTGCCTCCACATAAAAATTAACAGGGAGAAACACATTATGGCTTAAGAATCAAATACGCATACCTTCTTCCAAAAAGAAAAACACAACACAAGTGAGACTGAGGCTGCTGAACAGTACAGAGAGACTAACAGTAAATGTAGAAGAATGTGATGTGTATTAGTTTGCCTTTGCTGACTAGTGAGATACTAAGCATTATTTTCTACTGGTCTTATAAAAAGGAAAAGGGTTAACATTTCTTCCGTCTTGGTTATACTGTAGATTATTAGAAATCCTGTGAAAGAAATATCACTGCAAACATTTAGGAAGGTTAGATTTCTTTTCTCCAGCCACCCTCTTCAGCTTCCTAATTTTCAAATTCTCTCACAATGACAATTATAACACTTCCCCTCTGACTAGGCAAGATTCTCCCTCTGCTTTTACCAGCAACTCCGATACAATTATGGCCACATCAATTTGAAATGTTCCCTTAATTAAATGTGCAATGAACAAGATTCCCCTTATAATTGCGAAGTTCTGTAAAAAACAAAATGCAAAGGAGAACTCAGGATTGAGTCAAATACAGATTTACAAGCTGAATGCCCCTGAACTCCCCACTGTAGAATTCAGCACAAAAAAAAAATCCAGCCTCAGTTCTGAAAGGAATTTCCCTTCATAGTTCATTCATCAGTCAGTCTAATAAGTATCATCTAAAGGCTGCATTCCTCATTCATATAAAATAAGGAAAAATAAAAACAAAAAAAGATGCACGAAGATGTCTTATGGGGTAACCTTGGTATTGGTTGTTTTTAGGCTTTATATCAACATTTGGTTTTCTAAAAGTTCCTTTATAGTAAGCAAAATATAGGTGGAAAATGTAAACATGATGGATGAAAGACACCCACCTCCAACACAGTCACTTTCTCTTTAAAGCCCTGGGATCGTCAGTGCAAAGGAAGCTGAATTTTGATCTCCATTACACAGGTATAAATCCAGTGAATTTGTTATTCTAGACTTATGGTGGTACATTTGGGAATAGAATGAGACGCAACATTTAAAAGGTGGAAACAAGAAAAACTAGCATCAAATGTCCAAATTTGTACTTTCCCTTCCCCACTACAGAAAATGGGGCAACAAAAAAGGGGGCTGGGGCACATGGTGTGTGAAGAGAGGCTGAGGGAACTGAGCTTATTAAGTCTGGAGAAAAAACGGGGGAGAGGGGAGGGATTGAAGAGCGGCCTGAAGGGGAGTCCAAAGAGGATGGAGCTGGGCTGTTCTCACTGGTGGCAGATGAGAAAACAAAGAGCAATGGGCTCAAGCTGCAGCAAGGGAGATTTAGGTTGGATATAAGGAAAAGCTCTCACTAGGAGGGTAGTAAAACACTGGAACGAGTTACCCAGAGAGGCTGTGGACTCTCCATTCTTGAAGGTTTTTAAGACCTAGCAAGACAAAACCTTGGCTGGGATGATATAGTTAGACATGGTCCTGCTTTGAGCAGGGGACTGACCTCCTGAGATCCTTTCCAGCCCTCATTTTCTACAATTTCATGATCCAAGCACTTGTTCTTACCTTTGAGCCTCTTAGCTTGCCTCATTTTTTCCATTTCTTCTCCCACTTCATCCTACACTAAATTTCCGGTTTCATTTTGAATTGCTCCACTTGTCTTTTCTCCCAGGCCACTCAAACCACTGCCCTTTACCAATTTTCTGTGTTGCTCTCCTCTCCAGCAACCTCCTGCATTGTTTTGCTGTGCATGAACTGCTGTACCACATTCACATAGGAAGTTGCATCATAACCACCAAGGTCTAAGGATGAATCCTAAGCATAAGTTTTCCCTTCTTACTCCCGACTGAAAATTTGACATACGACTGACTAAACCCATTTAGACTACATTCTCTAAAATGAAGACACCACTCTTCCTTTGTGGCCATCACGTACCAGACTATGGAAGCGACCAACATGCAAATAATATTATGGCATTATCCCCCAAAGAGAAGCAGTTTTCCTCGAGAAACATTTACCTTGAAACAGCAAATTTAACTTTAAAACTACAGATGGAAACCTCATATTGCCCCAACCTTGAGAAAAACCTGACTCACTTGTTTAGATGCACTTTAAGAGCACATACCAACTGCAGATACTTCCTCAGCCTGACGAGGGGCATTTAGACCCAAAAACTTGTTAAGAACTTTTCCAACTATTTGAGTTGGTCTAATAAACGATGTCAGGTTTACCCAAAGAACCTGGTCTGCCTATATCCTTAGCCCAACATGGCTGCAAACTAAACCCCTTTATACAAAGGGTACTTATGCTCAGCAGTTTTTCCCAACGTAGTGATTCTCAATGAGGGTGCTGCAACACCCTGTGGTGCCGTAATGTGCCGTCAAGGGTGCCATGAGGTGCCACCACTCTTACGTGTGCAAACAGCTACACATAATTCACAACATAATCCCACAGACTTTAAAAAGGATTCTACAGTGTCAAAAACACTCTGACCTGTTGCTGTCTTCTGCCTTCTTTGCAGCAGAAGAACTGTTCCATTATTTTTCCTATAGTCAAGATACGAGTGAAAGCTAAGAGCTGCATATGCTGAGGGGCTCCTTGAATCTAAAAATGATGGGAACCTCTGTTCTAATCTGTACATACTCTATGAAGTATACTTTTCAAGTTTACTTTTAAATATATAATATTGGCCGCATTTGATAGTTTTATCGTGAACACAAATGACCAAGACTAAATGTAAATTTCCAGTAGTCCAACTACCTGGAAGTGTCCAGTATTATCAGATATGGTTTCAAACGGCACATTGGGTATAACCTCTTCCTCTTCACACTTCTACAGTACTCTGACAGGAAAGGTGGTAGAAGGGGCAGTTAACTGAGCCAGCATCCTCCTCCTCACTTTTCCCATTAGATGAAAAAAGTAGAGCAGAAATAGAGGAATGACATTGTTTTTTCTTCAACAAAAACAGGGCATTTCCTGCTAAGAGAAGGCAGTTCACACATCAGAGGGAAAGTCACCCATTACAGAGTTTGAGCACATATGACCTTCTTCCTGTAAGAGAGCACATAACCTTTAAAAATGCAAATACTGCATATTACTGCAGGCCTTTGTAGTGAATTGTTTAAGGGCAACGTCTCAACACCAAATAAATGTCTGCACCTAAACCTCACATATTTGCTTTGTTTTGTTTCGTTTCGTATTTTATGTTAACACTACTGGGAAATGGTCAAGAAACAAGAGGAAAAAAATAGGTTCATCTCACTGACTCCTCAAAGAAAATATTTTCTTAAAATTATACCAGCTATTTCGAGGAAGATGACAAATGCTGAGGTAATATTTGGGTAAACTAAATGGAAAGGCAGTTTCACTGCAATTTTCTGCATCCTCCACCAAAATACTGCTTTATCATTTTGTTCAGACCGAATCGCTCACAGAATCAGATTCTTAACCTTCATACAGAAATAATGTACTTGGAGACATTCTCTCTCTGGGGAAGAATTTACTGTTGCCAAAATCATCATCTATCAACACTGGGGTAACACTAAGCAATTTTTGACCACCATGACAATAAAACTTTGAAGAAAGATTATATAAGATGAAAATACTAGACAGGAGCCAGGGTTCCTAGCATCGGCATAAGTTCATGTTCTGTTTTTATGTATGCATCAACCAAATGTATACTTTTAAAATCTGTATCAATTACATGCAATTATTTTGCCCAGTTATGCAGCTCGCAGCTCTCTCCCCATTTCGGTTTCATCTAGCCACTACCCAAAGGCTTTGTTCTGTTATTATGTTCACCATCACCCTCTCCCCAACCCTGACCAGATGTCTTTTTTTAGATCAAAATGTTTCTAAAGATAGTCTTATGCTGTCTTGATTGATTTCTAGAAGTGTCTGCATGTTCTGTTTTAGGTCTTTTTACAAACCACACCCAAAGTCAGCAGATGATAGTGGGACACTAGCAACAATGGAAGGAAGCCTTGGCTACTTTATCTCCTAGTAAGAGGCAGACCCCTTTAAGAGCAACTCCCAAGGGACTAGAGGAAGGGAACGCCTGCCCCATAAGTTACTGAAGAGGAGTTTAAGAGGCATTACTCAACTCTTCTACTAAGAGAGGGTATCCAGGTGCCTACAAGAGTCCTTACGTGATTCTCAAGAAATAAAACCAAGCAAATGATCACAGGAGCTTCCAAACCTGATGCACAAACCGAAAACAGTCTAGAGCAAGGGGGGGGGGGGGGCAATGTTTTCTGGCAGCAGGCCAAAATGACCAAGCTCAGGTGTGAAGTGGGCAGATGAGTCTTATTTCAGAGAGAGCTTCTCCTCTGCCAGCGTCCAATTGCCGTGCAGCACAGAGCGCTCTCTCCACAAAAGCCTGCAGCACCTGGGCGGAGTACAGCATGGGGAGACAGTCCCACTACTGAATGCTGTTGAAACCATGGCTCTGTGGGCCGCACCACGCTCACAGGCCAGAAGTTCGTGAATCCTGGCCTAGAGACATTTTTAAAAACTTAAATAAGTCTATAAATTGTATCCTCACGAGATGTGAAGTAGCCCTATATAAATTAATTGGATAGGCTGACCAAGCTCAGTTGAGAGTAAAACTTTCTTTCCAAAAAAAAAAATCCAGCAAAAATTACATACTGCAAATCAAAACCTGCCACTAAATTAAGTTTATTTTAAAAAATAAGCAAACAAATGAGAGCATGAAGTCCTCTGAATTAGTTACCAAAATGCCTGGCAAATAAACTGATCTAAGGAAGAGGTGGATTCCTTGCATCTCATGACCTTGATTTCAGTTTCAGAAAACTCAAAGGTTCAGTCTTCATCAACAAGTTATGCATGACAGTCTCAGTAGAAGAAACACTGAGGTAATTCTTAAATAAAGTGTTAACTTAATTTACAGACAAAACCACTTTGACCTTGTTCTGAATTCTACTTGCAGAGATTATGATTAAAAATATTTCCTAAATATTATGCCTAAAAAGCATACCACAGGTAAAATTATCAAAGAAAAGCAAGCCATCCAGTGTAACAGACAGCATGTGTGGGCCACATCTTATTTCTAATTTCTATAGGATTTTACTAAAAACTATTGTTTTAAACAAAATAGAGCATGCTTTGATTACATAACCAATATTGCAGATTTATAAAGATGATTAATATAGGTAATCCCAGAACCATAAAGCACATTCAAAGGCGTTGCCATCCCCAAACCACAGAAATGAAAAACTACAACAAAAATAATCCCATTTTACAGACTGTAAGCTAGATTTAGGCCCCATTACAAGCCCATGCACAAACAGACCAGCGATAGAATTTGGTGTTTCTACTGGGTTAAAGGTTTACCCTTTTGCTTTAATTTGCTTATAACCAGCTTTTTTTTTTTTTAATTCTAACACATTAAATAATTTTACTATGATAAAAGATGGTTATATTTCCAGTGTTATTCTTACAATTAAACACTGAGATATTTAAAGTACATAATAAGTATGGGCAAGTTAGACTAAATGAGGCTTGCAGAAATCTTTTACTTGACATTAAGTTCTGAAAGAGTTTCTTTTTACACGTTTTTCTTCAAATAGAAACAATTAAAATAGTCTCAGGCAACTTAATTACAAAGAAAGTTTGTTATGCAAAAGGGCTAAGATAAAAGTGAAGTGAAGATAGGATGCAAAAGTACGTCAGAGCATGACAGCCTGGGAAAAATAAGTAAATACTATTCCATCATTAATGACTGGTTAAAAACAAAACAAAACAAAGCTTTGATTATCACCAGCATACTTAATAACCAAGTGAATTGCTTGTACTTGCATCATTTTAACATATAGCCATTTTAATCACTCTCCAACATAAGTCCCCCTCCTCCACTTCCAGCCACAATTTTTCAAGAACTACTAATTTCTTGCCATTGTAAGAATAACTAATAGAATAGTCAGGGAGAAGGGTGATAAAGGACAGTTACATAAGCAAGACTCTGGGATGTTAAATAGCCTAATTACACACTTCAGACTGCATTAAAACTGTAACTTGGTCATAACCCAAACAAAGTAAATATAGCTTAAAGCTGCCCATCCATCCTTCCTCAGCACCACCAAGGCATAAACGCAAATAACTTTACATTTCATACCGTGCAATACTAGATTACAATAGACATAAATAAAATTGAACAGACAACACCACTTATCTGGGTACACTCAGATATAATTTTAATATTTTGTGCTCGTCTTTCATTAGAGAACCCCAAATTGTTTCATGACGAGCCATTAAACCTTACAATATCATTGTGAGTTATAAGCATTATGACCTTCTAGACAACTAAACTCAGGCACAGGAAAGTTAGTCATTTGCTCATGATTGCATGGAAAAAAGTCAGTAGTAAGATAGAAAGAGAAATCTGGGGTCCTAGTTCCATTTTATATTCTAGCAACCAAATAACACGGCCTCAACATTACAAAAACACAAACCCAAGGGAAAAATAGTAGATAGGCTGCTTTGCTTTTTGTTTCAACTATTCACCTCAACACGAACATGGTTCAGTTTCTGAGGGAAGTGCAATTTTTACGTTAGCTATCATTGTTGCAGGGAGTATCTAAATTTAACTGAAAGCTAAGAGGAAGCACTTTTCCTAATCTTAAGTTGATCTTACTTTATGTACGGTCAATATCATAATGTCATACTTTATGTATGGTCTCTTTCCTTTAAAAAAAAAAACATTTCTCCATTTTTATTGGTTGGGCTTTTTATATGTTAACAGAGGAAAGAACAGTTTTAAACTAAAAACATGACTGCAAAACCCACAAAATGCTAAAGCTATGTTTTTTAAATATTTGAGTTCAAGTTTAGGTCTACTCTTTAACCAACTAGCAAATACACCATGAAGTATGCAGCAGTCCTTTAAGAGTCTCTTGATATGCATCAAGGCTAGGTGAACTTCAAAGCATTCTTAAAAAAAAATTGATGCCGGCTGAAATGGAAGCACCCAGTTAAGAACATTATGCTGAAACTGTGGTTTTCTTTCCAAGACATTATTACATATAGAGCTGCCCGATAACGTTCTTGATATAAAAACATCACAATAATGCATATTCAGTTTTTTGAATGGCCATGAAAAAGGCAAAACTTTCATATGCATAAAAGTAGCTCAAATATGCTGATGAACAGGATTTAAAAGTTGACTGGGCATTACAATAAACCTTGTGGGGAAACAAACAAAAAAAAGGCATAATGGACAAGTAAGTCAAAATTCCACATCTCAGAGCAATAAATGCCACTGCCCTAACTAAAAAGAGCAGAAGGAAAATCAATTTAAAGAAAGAGATTAAGCTGATATACAAGGTCTCCCAACATGCATATTTTCCAGCTGAATGTATAAACTCCTAATAAAAGGATCTTATCACACTTGTCAGATTCAATAGGCACTCTGGACATTTTTACCTGCAGTAGGCAACATCGAAGCAAGGGAAAATGCTTAATATTTTACATGCATGTTGTATCCCTTCTCAGGCCAAAGGAGCCTATGTGCTTCAACAGCTACTTGGATACACCACTAAAACACAATGATCTCTGCAATGAAGACCTGAACTTAAGCCATAGATCAACCATTTCAAATCTTAATAGCTACAGCAATTGCTAAGAGAAACTTAGATTCACTTTCCTTTACTGCTATATTTTTCCCTTACACTTTTAGGCACAGACTTATGCAGAAAGACAAAACGCAGGGAACTGTGAAGAAAAGATCTACTCAGGCAATGCAAGAATCTACACAAGCCAAGCCAAGACACTTGTTACCTGCTTTTTATAGTGAAAACATCACGAGTTTTTAAAACAAAGACTGATCCTTCTATCTGAACAGCAACTACTCCTGGAAAGGAGAGAACAGAGTATGTGCAGTCCAACCCCTGAAAACTTGCAACCTTCAACTAAACACAGATGCACATATGCAGCACGCTTTCCCTCCTCTGCCATGCTGGGAAAAGCCTGTTCTCAGTATCTGCCCAACTGTGGCACCCGTATATGCACAATCCTTGTCTTGGAAACCTAAAGCCTGGTCTGCCTACTAATACATCCACCAGGACACTGTGTGAAGGAAATGTTTGCACTGACAGTTTTACATTTGGAAGCTGCCTACAATACTACTGAGCATGAAATTTTGGCCACGTTTCTACTACATTTGCCAGGACAGAGAGCTTGTTGCCCTATTCCTTTCATTCTCAGAGATCCCAGAGGTCAGGTTTCAGGCAGATGGGCCAGTGTTGTCATGCAGGGCACCATAGGGTTCCTCTGGTCACACGTACAGTTCAGCACATGCAAGTCTGATAGGTCTTTTGTTTCTTAAAATTATTCACTGTTGCTATCAGTGGTGCAACTCCATTTCCAGTAACAACATGGAGGTGTGAATGTTGACCCGTTGCCACTATTTTAACCACTGTATCATCTTAGCCTAATTGACAAAGTCTAGATAACAAAGGGGTTAAAATACATTAGTGTTGGCATTATTGGAGTTGTACCAGAAGTCTTGACTGGTTAGAAGACTTAAAATTTAAAAAACGGTGTGCACGGTCCTAGCAGGATGTCAGGAGGCTCAGACATGCTATAGTGATTTAATTATGTCAACACCCTGTTCCACTTGTCCATCCTTTTTAATCAAGCTAGTGAGATAGAGTATACTTGGTTGAGAACAGAATATTTATAAAAGCAGAATAAGAGAACACTGGTCATGTGGAAGACACGAACTGAAACAGTATGAAAGATGCAACTAAACTCACTAATTGGTGTGCATGCCCTTAATTATTAAAATGCCAAATATGGAGGTTATGCTAGCTCTTTCATGTGATGCTCAAGAAGTGGCTGTGGATAAGGCAGCTTTTTTCAGTCTACACTAGATGCAAAGAGCTTGACATGTTCTTGGTCCTCTCAAAACGATAGTGTTAGAGTGATGTTGAAGTTGCAATGACCCAGGATTTGCGAAATGCAAGGATTTTTTTTGCTTGACACCTTTTATTGGACTAACTGCTTTCACATGCAAGGCGCTCTTCCTCAGGTTACTGCAAGTTGCAACAAGTCATTGAAAAAAAATGCCCCAAGTTCAAAAGCCTAACTGTGCCCCAACTATGCAGTTAGTCCAATAAGAAGAAATATCACCCCCAAAACTCCTTGTCTCACTTCAAAATTAAACTCTTGCAGTAGTTTCTACAGCTGAAGACCATTTGGAAACTTTAGTGTAGAAAGCACTGTGTCCTCGTTAGATAGTTTTTTTGCACAAGGGACCACTGCACCACTACTGTGTATCCTGCAACTGCTTTTAAAGTAAGTTAAAAGCTGTGTTTAAAATTGCTGGTTTTGATTGACACAGCCCTAAGCATGTTGTGCGAGGCTCCCTAAAAAAACATTTCTCTCACCAGTAAACCACAATATGTACATGCCAGAGCTCTGTGGCTTCAAAAAGAGAGTAAGCAATGAGGCAGTCTAGCAAAGAGCCTGATTCTGAAAGTGCTGGAGTGATTTTTCCCCAGACCCAATGAAAATCTCAACTGGGGCCTTTAGACAAGCTTCAAAGATCAGCTACGACCCATTTCAACGGACAGTGAGCTGTGTTGTAAGATACCTGGTCTGCGAAAGATCTCTTGCATCAAGTCTAAACCAGAGCGGGAGACTCACTGCACCTGTGCAATTTATTCTGAGCCTTGTGCATCTTCAATATTTCCACACACACATGCAGGCCTCTGAGAAACTACTTCAAGAGGAAGCTCGGGAGACGCATCTCAGTGGACACCATGCCCTTCCCAACCAAATCCCCCTCTCCTCTTTCTGTACTAGGGGGTTGGGTGGGGTGAGGGGGGACAGCCCTACCTCCCCATCTCTTTTAAACCCACTAGCAAGAGGCTGACAGTGGGACACGTGTAGGGGATGCAGGGGGTGGGTATGCAGGCATCTCTGCAAGAGGTAGTGTGCACATCTGTCTTTGTTGCGGGTGTCTGTGTGGGGAACAGGCGGGTGTCTGTGTATTTGTGTAGGTGTGTGCAGGTGCCTGTGGAGGGGGTAAGGGGGGTGTCTGCAGGTATCTCTGTGTGTCCGTGTCTGTGTAGGTGCGTGTGGGTGTCTGTGTCTGCGGGGAAGGTGTCCATGTCTTTGTGTAGGTGTGTGGGGGTGTCTGTGTGGGTGTGCAGGTGTCTCTGGGAGTGTGATGGTGTCTGCGTGGGAGGCAAGGGTGTGCACGTCTGTCTTTATTGTGGGGGTATGGGTGCCAGCTTGGGGGCAGGGGGTGTCTGTGTGCGTGTGTCTCTGCCAGAGGCAGAGGGGCGTGTATCTGTCTTTGCTGTCAATGTGAGTGTGTGTTGGACAGGGGGGTGTCTACGTGGGCGTGCACAGGCGTCTCTGTAATGGTGTCAGTGTGGGCAAGGCGTGTCTGTGTAAGCGTGTGTGGGTGTCTCCGCAGGAGGCAGGCGTGCGCGCGCCTGTCTGTTGTCCGTGTCTCTGCAGGAGGCAGGGGGGGTGTCTACGTGGCGCGTGCAGGTGTGCGTGTACCAGCATCCCTGTGGGGAAGGAGTGTGCACGTCTACCTGTGGAGGAGGCAGGGGCGTGAGTGTCTGCGTGCCGGGGGGGGGGGTCCGCGCGTGTCTGCCTCTGCTGTGGCTGCCCGTGCGGGGGCCGGGCTGCGCGTCTCGGCTGTGGGCGTGTGCAGGTGTTTGTCACGCGTGTGTCCACGCGGGTGTCTCTGCCTGTGCATCCATCCCCGGCCCGGCCCCGCCCAGGCCCGGCTCCTACCTGCGCCGCCTGCCTCCCCGGCCCGATCCGGCCCGGCTCTAAGTGGCTCAGCACTGCCCGCGGCTCCGGCACCATCCAGCCGCCATTTTGTCTCCGGCCCCGGAAGTGATGTCGCGGGCGGGAGGGGGTGACGTCGCCCAGCGCTTCCCCTCAGGTACCACTGGGGCGACCCCTCCTCGCCGTCACGTCCCGTGGGGAGGCGCCGGCCACACCGCGCGCGGCCTCGCTGCCTGCAGCGGTGAGCAGGCCCCTCCGGAGACACCGAGCAGGCTCCGCCTGGGGCAACACCGTGGCTCACGAGTCAAATGTTTTTTGGGGGGGGGGGTTTGGTTTTTTTAAACTGTCAGTCCAAGTTTCTCTCTAGTAAACGAGCCCCTCGTGGGAAACCTGGCGGGCTGTCGCTTTGCTCTTGGGAAGGTCCTTCATAAGCGGGGAGGGGAAAGGTCCTTGAATTAACCCCCACTGAAGATTAGGGATGTTTAGAAACAGACTAGCAAGCTCATTTATATGCATTTCCCCTCAGCTTTGCATAATCATACGTGATGCATCCTGGGAGAGAAAAAGTCATAATAAAAATAAAAAAAAAATCGTTTGTTGGGGTTTCCCCCAGGGAAAAGAAATGACCTAAACCTTTTTGTAGCAAAAAGCTAAGCGATTGTTTGTCTGATTGTTTATTTAGGCAAATATTAGCAAAAAGCAATGACCCGAGCAATTATTTATTTATTGACCCAAATATTAGCAAAAAGCAATAAACAATTTCTCTCTCTCTTTCTCTTTAACTTCATTAAAACAGCCCCTTCGATTTCAAACGGTTGCCGTGGCAAAGATCACCTTCTGGATGTCGAGATAGTTGAAGATCAAAGCCGAGGTAGCTCCCACGTCGTGCAATGTTTTTGCCGGTGAAACGGTCCAATTCGCAGCTGACACAAAGGACCGTCGCGAATCACGTTTATTCCGTGCTGCTGTTCCCATTCGTCAAGAGGATACGTCGCAGAAACAGGTGGCGGAGTTATTTATAGTCGAGAGGGAGGCTCCAAAACACCCAGTTTGGGAAGGAGTGTAGCAGAGACCGTTTTTCCTCCTTCAGTCGTTAATTATCTCTGAAGGAAGGGAAGAAGCAGAAACAATCCCATCCATCATCGTAGCAGAAAGGAAATCTTGCTGTGGGGAGGAAAGAGGCAGAAATTGTACGCTGCCTTCCACAGAAGATGGTAGAGTTTCATATTTCTCTAAGGCAGACAAGGTTTGGTGGGTGCATCTGATGTCTTTTTAGACCAACTTAAATAGTTGGGGGGAAAAAATATTAGGCAAGCTTTTGGGTTGAAAAACCCTTGGTCTCTTTCCCTCTATTTCTCTAACACCTACTAGCCAGAGGTGAGCATGAAAGAAAGAGCCCTGAGGAGGGCTGGACGCAGAAATCGCTCTCTGATGGAAATCCCAGTACATTTACTAGAAACTAAAGGGCAGAATTGCTAGACTGTACTCACCAAGGCAGCTCTGCCGGTCCTCCCTGGTAGGCTCCCAAAACCTTGTATTTTGTAGTTGCTTCCAGCAGCTGGGTTTCTGGTGAATTCAAAGCCTGTAAAGAATCGATAGGCAGATGGACAGATATACAACGTATGTTCAATATCGACAGATTCCTGACTCTGTCGTGCGTCAGCTCCTGTAACGATGCATGACCAAAATTTAGTCAAGTGATTCTCAGCCAGGCTGGTGCAACACCGTGCCATGCCTTGAGATCCTGCAGTGGGTGTTGCATTAGCACTGTTAGGTATTTTTATACCTATGCATGATCCGTATGATAACCCCCAGGATTTCAAATAGGAATCTATGATGTCAAAAAACATACTAGTTGTGGGCTTTATGTTATTTGCAACAGAATTGCTCTATTATTTCTTGTAGTCGGGAAGCAAGTGAAAGGTAGGTGCTGGTACTTTCTCAGGGTTGTCTTAAGTCTGAAAAGGTTGAGAACCACTGAGCTAGTCTCTCTGGAGTTCAAATCCCAGAAGGGTCTAATCAGACTTCCTTTCCTTCCAAAAACAGATCAACTGGATTTCCATGTGGGTTGTACACTGAACCCTCAATAACTCTTAAACCCTGACATACATTACAGACACTAAAGTACCTTTCTGCTGGGGTTTCAAAACCACTAAAAAGGATAGCTCTTCTCTTATGAGAAATACCTGTTGGACCTCACTGTGTCTAAGTCTCTCTTCATGTCATAAAACTAAAAGGTTGTGCCAGTGTCCTTGCCAATGCCAACATTTTTCTTTCACTGCTATATGTATGCCAGATCCCTGCCTATCTTTTAACCAGAAGTGGATGAATTTCAGTGAAGTTACAAGGTCACTTTGTTAAACCCTTCAGTAAAAAAACCTCTCTGTGTAAATGTAAGCTATTGTTTTAGTTGTTTCTTTCCAATTGTCTAAAAAGGTTGAGAAGCTCTTCTCCTCATCTGAGATGATCAAGACTACATTTAAAAAAAAGGTTCCACCAGCATAACGAAAATCCATCCAGCTACATCGGTGGCCAGTCTTCATTGTGAACATACATAATCTATTTTATCTTACTATAATAATAATTAATTTAAACCTGAAAGAAACCAATATAAGTACACCTATATTAGGGATTTTCACTGGTATAACTTAGTTCCCTTTAATTTAGTTCTACCAATTCAACTCTTCTGACACAAACCATGTCTCAGATTTGATAAGGAACTAGAAACTTGGTATGTTACCAGGGAATGAAAATAAAGAGGAAAGGGAGGGAATAGGTTCTAGCAGTTAAAGCACAAATTTCCAAACACAAGTTAACTTAGCTGTAAGGTTGGTTAAACTAAAAATAGTCCTTAAGCAAAGTATGTTCTTTTTTCTTATTACACTACCCATATAACTTTTCATTCATGGTTTTTAAGTCTACTAAAGTAGAATCCCACTTATTTTCACTTCTCATTCTGTCTCAGAGTTTCTGTTCTGTTTGTTAATTTAGATTATAAACACATTGGGGTAAGGAACTAGTCCTTTTATTTGGCTATAAAAGCAGCTTGCATAATTAAAATAGTAAATACAACATAATTATAGACCTCATCTTTCACAAAGTTTTAAACCCCTTTTTCCTCATCCTTTTGTATTTCTAATACCCAAGAATCCACATTCAATCATTCGCTTGCTTTGGGAAGAACAAAGAGTTTTGGACAAATTCTACCTACTCTTTTCGGGCACAAGCCTCCCTGTAGAGATCTGATTTAAAAAAAAAAAGTATGCAGCTGATTGGTGCATATTTGAGCAAAGGACATCCTGGGGAGTAGAGTTAACCTGTAAGGTAAAGTTTTGGAGATTGGTAGTAAGAGCAGGTGAGCTAGAGTTTGGGGAAAGTGACTTTTTTAAAAGGGAAGATAAATATAAATATTTTCTTAATTCTTTTCTAGATTTAGTATGTAGAGTAGAAAATCAGTGGAATTTTGTAGTTAGGGTTAAGTCTTTATGTTACTTTCTTGCTTAGGACTTTTGTACTTATCAGGGACTTTTAATTTGTTATCTTTTGCAACTGAAAATTGGTATTATACTTGTGTTTGATCCATGTTGTTGTGCAATTCTCTGGGGATTTGCAATGCCACTAAACATTATGTGATATTTAAAACCTAAATTGTTCCTATCAGTTTAGGCCTATTGTTACTTTAACATAGTTTGGAAAATGTTACAAGATTTTGTTTAGATACAAGTATGCACATGAACATTGCTTATTTCCAAGGCACTTTAACATCTTTTTCCTGTACTTATTTCTCTTTAATTTTATGTTGGTACTTAGGACAGTATTGTTAAGTTAAACAGGATGAGGTTTTTTAAGAGCCTCATTTGAAACAGTATCAGCAACATTAAGAGAAAAAAAAAAGATTTTTCCTTTCCATTTTTCTTAACAGAAGTCTGTCGCACATTTTCAAGAATTTTCTTAGAACAGTAGGAGAGAAAGTGGGGGGGAGGCGGCAGAGAAAGAGAGAGCTAGAAAGAGAGAGCTTTGTTTCAACACAAATTGAAGCTTTTTAAAATATTATTTTTTACAAGAAGCAGTATTTCTTAAACTGGTTTAAGAGCGAAAAATAGATCATTGGTGTAGGTAACAGTGTTTGCATTAACAGAATGTGCTCAGACACCTAAGTGGTTTGCTCCAAAAGTCGTAGATTGTTAACTGATAATAGATAGTTGACTAGAAAATGAGTAAATAACTAGAGCTAGACAAAAGTATGGAAGTGGGACTTAAAGCTATAATTCTCAATTTGGATCAGTTTTACTTACCTTCTACCATCTTATCTACCTCCAAAATACTGCCTCCTAGGTTGTTTTTTTTTTTTTTTTTTTAAGTTTGATTAGTTCATGTACGTAAAATACTTTGAAGCTGTAAAGTACCGGGTATCCTTACCGTCTCACGTAGGACTGCAGTTGTCCTTGATAGGATTTACCTGTTCATTTTAAACCAAGAGAAAAAGGAAAATGATGTTTCAGTATAAACTCTTAATTTGAAATTGTCAGTCCATCAACTATTTAGATAATTAACATTGTTAACATATTAACAATGGGACAAATAGAATAGTCTTCCTCTTTCAATTAACAATTACTAAGAGGTTTGCAGTATTGTGTGGTCTGCTTGACAATGGATGCACCATTGTTGTGGCATTATGCTATCTGTCTCCTGTCATTCTGTTCTCTCTTACAAGTAGGAACATAGTCTTTTCTAAGTCTGATGTTTTCAATTGTTAATTTGAAAAGTTCCCCAGAGACTTTTCACAGAGAAAGAGACGGCATAGAAGATACTGCATTTAAACTAAAATCTTCTTTTTAAAGTGACGGGGGAGATCACCATTACCTGTTGGAAAAGGCTTCTGCGATTCAGTAAAAAGTATTTTATTGAAGGTTTCTTATCAAAAGAAGAGAAGAAGGGGGAAGGGAGTAGTAAAACAGCAAAAAGGTTAAAAAACGGGAGCGGAAGCAGAGAGGCAGAGAACAAGAAGGAAACTGAAACTAATGTCGTGATGCTACTTGCTCTTAAAGATCATGCAGACATTTCTTTAAAAAAAAAAAAAAAAAGAATTACACAAAACCATTTCAGCTTTGTCAGAAGTACTTCTCTGAAATGACCTGCTTTTTGTCAGTGTAGGTTATAAACTATCAACAGAGTGGGAGGGAGAGCATGTTTTCAAAGTAGTTAATGATGCATTTTGTGCTTTATAGTAACTAAACTTCAATTCACGTTTCAAAAAGCCTAAGGTTCCAGTGTATTAATGCCCAGGGTTTTGTGGTTTGATTCAGATTATGCACAACCCCAGGATCAGTAGATCCAGGATTTACCTTCCATTTTAGGCTCAGTGTTATTTACATTGACAATTGCAAGTTACAATATAATAGGCTTTGAATGTCTTGGAGACAGCCGTCTTAACATAAGTGATGGGAAACATCTGAAAAAGGTGTTCATTTCCTTTCAGATTGAATGGTCTTCTGTGGACAAGGGTCTTATTACATTTCCAGAGAGGCAACTCTTACTGCTAGACTCTTCATGTTACAGACTGGAGCATGTGGGACATCATTGATGCTCCATTATTTAATCTTTTGTGGCTCGGGCTGAGTTTTCAGGCAGGCTACTCTTTGACTTCAGGACTGAATTATGCCACAGTTTCCTATGTATCTACCTTCCCTGGGTTTTGGTGCTTGGCGAGGAGTAAATTCTTGCAAACAATTAGCTAATGCTGCTTATGTAGTGAAGATGCTTATGTAGTGGCTGAAGTCAGGGCTTTGACTCCCTTCAGTCCATTTGTTCACATTTGAGTATTCAGAGAGCAGGGGTGTTGCTCCTGATTCAGGTCAAAGATCAGGGTGGGCCCATCCAAGTGGGATCTTTGATTGTTCTCACCCAAGTAACATAAGGAAACTATTTAACTTCCTCTTAATTTTATACCCAAAAAGAACGCTTCTTTTCCTCCTCCTCCCCCCCCCCCCAAAAAAAAAAAAAACAAAGAGCCCTTCTGACATGCTGTCTTTGAATATGTTTCCCTGTTTAGGTTTCTCCCATGGGATGAAAATGGGGAGGGGTTAACCAAACTGATATTTGTATTGGAAATGATGTCAGAAACTGTAAGACAAATCATAGAGTGTATGGAAAATGTGATGTAACCAGAACGCAGTTTTCTCAGGGGCTAGTTCAAAATTGCTGATTAAACTCTCGCAAGAACTAAGAGCCATTAAAAAACCTCCTCACCTTCTGCTCTAAATCCAAAGTGCATCTGTTTGACTTTGCTTTCTTTAATGTAAATTTATAACACTCTGTCTGTGTACACATGAATGAACATATATAAATCCAAAACAAACCACTCCACTGAATACACTTGCATCCCTGGGGAGAGGATGAGAGAACAAACACATCTAGATGTTAGTCATATTGCTGCAAAGGAAGTCTCTCGGATATTATGGTGATAAGGCTGGTGAGAATATATTTAGAATAGAACGGCGTAAATCGAGTAACAAGTGCTAAAGAAAGGTTTTTCAGTTTTACGTATCATGGAAACCCAGTATCCACATTCGGTGTTGAATAAGAAAAATAGAAGCATTTTCTTCAAAACTTCTACATTTGTATATCTGTATTTGTTGCATATAATATTTCATCAAAATGTTACTACACACATGCTTTGCTTCAAGACTGGTTTTGATTTCTTTACTTTGGTTGCTATTTGCAACTTAGGGCTGAATAAGATGATCTGTTTTATTGCCTGCAGATTTTAAACAGCAAGAAATTAATGGTGAATGGTGGAAAAGTGATAAAGAATGGGTAACAATAATTTTGTTTGAAGATTTAGTAAAATTTGTGATCCTTTTAGACTTCTTGATTTTTTTTTTTTATTTATTTTTTTTCCCTATCAATTCCCATTGATCATCTCAGTACTCGCAGAAGAAATAATGCACCCTTACTAACTACAGTGACCTGAACTCATCATTTCTGTTTTTTAAAATGCGTACTTTGAAACACTGTTATTTCTTATTTCTTCAGCACTTGCCTACTTTGGTGATGAACCCTTTCAGAAGTAATTGAGACAAGACCAACAAACCATTGTATATTTCTATTTATTTGTATTTCTGCAATCAGAGGCACTTTGTTGTTCTCCATGAGAAGAGGATAACAGTAGCATCCTCACTGTCCCAAAAGATTTCAGCCTAAATGTACTTTTTCCTTGTTTTATTTTACTGCTTCTATTTCCAGCTCACTGGATCCAAAACCATTCTGTTCTCCTCACTGCTCACGTCCTTCAAACACGAACAAAAATCTCTTGTGTCCTTCAATTAGTCTTTTAATCAACCTGTCTTCATTTAGGCGTATGTACATTTAGACAAATTTGCATAGCTACAATTACCTAGCTGATGCAACTTTTCAAAAAGCATTCCTACAGTAGACAGATATCTAATCTTAATAAATCAACTATCCCTTGATATTGCTTTGATTTTTTTTTTTAACATCATATATATGTGTATGTATGTATATATGTGTGTATGTTTTTTTCCTTTGTTGCCCTGTAAATCAGGGATGGGCTGCAAGGCATGCCCTCCTGTTGAGATACTGAGCCATGCCACAAGTGGATATACCCCCTTCAGATGTATGGGACCTCTGTCCTCTCCCCAGCTCCCTGGGTGGCGGGAGGGGGAGGGGGAGCCTGAAGTCCTCAGCTGTTGCTGCAGCCAGAGCATCAAAAGAACAGTGGCCAGGTGGGGGCCGTAAAAAACCCCATGTAGGTTGCATGTGGCCAATGGGCTGCCCTGCAGTAAATAATAAATATATTTATAAAATGAGAGAGGAGACATGGGAATGATCTGCTGATATTTAAAATAATGTTTGATTTTAAATCAGTATATCAAGACTATGTGAAATACATGATGTGGGGCGGCTATACATCTTCCTAGCAGCCATAGTGTCAATCATCTATAGCTAATGATTTTCAAACTAGTTACTGTTACTAATAGTGCTCGAGTCAATGTTTACCTTCTAAATGAAGAAGCATCACAAACCGGAGGAGTGGGGAGGAGGTAGTGTTGGACGTTGGGGAGTGGTATGGGCTCTAGTTTAATGAGACTTAAATTCCTGTTTTTGATTTCAAGTCAAATTAGCATTTGAAAGGAGGGTACAGCATGGACAGTTCACTTTCAAAGCCATTGCAGTTTCCAATATGGAAGAGAAAGTGTCTCCATTCAGAAGTTGCATTTTTCTCTGGAAGAAATTGAGGTTCACTTCATAACAGCAATAACAGAGCTCTGGCTGTGAACATAGACGTTAATAATTCAGAAGCGATATGTCGGATTTATTTATGGAAGACAAGAAAGCATACCTCTTTACTATTTGCTATTAAATTCATGTGTATAAAATAACCAGCCAGCGGCTTTTACTGACTTGAAATCTTTGCTTAGTATGAGCAGCTTAAATATATATATACACAAGTGAAGCATAATTCCTGAATCCATTATTGAAACTCTGCTCATTTTAAATGAGTGATATGTGTCTTGTCAGTACACTTTGCAAAATCCTTCCTTTTGTGTGCAGGAAACTTGCCAGAAGAGAAGGAGATTAATTTTTTGGCTTTAGTTTTGTCAAGAACCTGAGTGACTCCCACATGCTGAATATGCGAGACTTGACAGGGAAAGCGTAACTAGGGCAGTGGGAGAGGTGCATCCACCCCGGGAGCTGGCTGTGAGGGGGTGCTGGGGTCATGAGTCTTGGCCATGCCAGTGGCAGTTGTGCACTGCCCCTGCCCGGCCATATGTGCTGGCTGGGGCAGTGCCCAGGGCAGGAAGTGGAGTCATGCCTCCTTCCCCCCAGGGACCTCTGCAGCTCTAAGCCCAATACGTATGCATGGGGTGGTGGTGGGGAATAAATCAGGCACAGGCTGGCAGGGAGCCCAGCCACAGTGGAGCTGATGATGTTACAGCAGTGGCAGCAACCCCTTTCCCACCCCTCCCAATTCCACCCCCCACAACATACATATCTATATGTATCCATCCATCCCCTCCCATTCCTCCCCTCTCTCCCCATGCTCCCAGCAGGCACTCAGTGAGCTGTCTAGGTTTCTGGCAGGGTTGCTTCATTAAGTTGAAAAATAAGAGGCACCTGACAGGTGAACCTTTTTGAATCCTTACTAACTTTGATCTTGAAACTCAAAGCAAAAATGTTTGCAGAAGAGATCTTGCCATCCAGCTACTGAATGCAGCAGAGACTGTTCAAAGTCTTTTTTCTTTTGCAGCATTATAGCTTATTACCCACTGTTGCATATTTCAGGATCCACCAAAGATTGTATTCTTAATAATTTTCAGGACTTGCAACTGTTTAACGTAGTTATAATTATATAGCGTGTTGTGGCACACAGTGTTAACGCAGTTAGGTGTGCAAATGCGTTTCACAAGATAAGCCCAGATAGTCTGATTAGGAATCAATGGAGTTAAAAACATTTTGACCTGCTCTAGCCTTTCTGAGTTCTTTGCAACAGAAAATAGCTCTATTTTTCTGTAGTAAAAAACTTAATGGAAACTAAGAGCTGACATTTTCTAAAAGGCTGCATCCAGATGAGTGCAGATATATCTGCGGTGCCACATAACGCACATTCAGTTGCTCTCCAGCTGCAAGGGAGCAGTGTGGAGGGGTTTTTTTTTGACTCTTGGCTATCCAGGAGTCAAAAAAACTGTCGGGAAAAAAAACAGAGTGGCACACATGGGAGCAGCATACACTGCCCAAAGCTGGAGCCTGGCCTGGAGCCACACTCCACTGCCGGCCAGGCTCCACATGGCAGGAGTGGCATGGCTGCAGCCCCAGGATGCCCCCCCAGACTCCAGGTAAGGTTGCTGGGGGCAGTCCAGTGTTGGCTCCAGCCTCCCCTACCCTATCTGGGGTTATGTGCCATGCGCCAAACTGCATATGTCATAGGCATTCCCCTTGGACAGCTAGCAGTGGCACAAGGTGCAACACTACTAGTTGTCCCCAGGGAACCAAATGTGCACACACGTCTGGACATGGCCCTTGAGTCTAACAAGGGGTGCCTCGAGTCTAACAAGGGTAATGGGTGTAAAACAGTTGAGAACTACTGTCATAGAGTATTTCAGCTCTGATGCCACATATGACCATGCTCTGCACTATCCAGGACAATCCAGCCTGTGTTTGGCTTCATCAGTCTGCTTTCTTGAAGTAGCTGCTTGTTTGCTTCTACTAGAAGCTGAGTGGTTTTTTATGCATCTGGCTATTCCCATGTAAGAAATGTCTCCTTCTCTCATCTTCTTAATGAGAATATGCACCATCTGGTGGCAATGCAGCAGACACACACTCTAATTTCCACTATATTTAGTTCAGATAGTCTGACGTGCTCAAACCTTTAGTTGTTTAAAGTTGTAGGTATTTTAATCATGCAAGTCATATGCACAGGGATATGCTTTGTGTTCTCTTTGCTTCAGCATTACAGCATTTCAAAGCTGTGAGTGCCCAAACATTGTGAGTTTTGGTTTTGAAAGCCATGAACTTTTAAAAACAATAGATTTAGGGTTATTTTATTTTGTTTTCTGGAGACAGAAAGCAAAAGCCAACCTAGAAAGATAGAAGGTTGTTGTTTGTGGAGAGGGGTGGGATTTGTTTGTTTTTAAATTTAAATGAAAGCTGAGATTCTCATATAATCCTCTGACTTTGGGATCTTAGGCCTTAAGGAAAACATCAGATAGCTTATGACTCGTGATACAATTGCAGGAAATGGTAACGCAGACTTTTAAGCAAAGAAGCCACGCTGATAGGCTTATTTGTTTAAACTAAACTGTTAGCATTTTTCCACTTGAAAACCATTCTAGTTTTGTTTGAGAGAGAAAGCAAATGTAACAGGATCTGTTATTTCTCATCTCCTCTACCCCATAGTAACTCGAACTATGAACTTTTATGTGGATCAATTCCAGTTAATCATCAGTAGATTAACCTTCCCTTTTGGGTCTAGATTTCTGAACCTCTTTTATCAGACCACTGAAATCTATTAGTGCCTCCATGGCAGAAGATGTAAAGCACTAGAATAAATCTGAATATGTTTGCTTATGGACATAAAAGTGACTGATCATTGTCAGTTTCTGTTTATTATCCAGCAAGTAAAGAGCTGGTTGTGCTCAATGTCCACAGCGCAAAATGATCCTGGGATTTAACAGTAAACTTGGATCCAATTCCAGGCTGACACGTCTCGTTCACTGCAAATAAAGGTACAGTTAGTTAACAAACCCCCCCCCACTCCCACCCCCACCCCAAGCCAGCCATCACGATGACTCTGTAAAAGTATAGGAAAATGATAGGGTTACTAAAAAGGTGAATTTTATATGGTACTCTAGCCATGCTTTTGGAACCATCCTTGATACAGCATCTTAGTATGAACAGTTGTTAATAATTAAAAAAAAAAGTTATAAATTAAATGGATTACTTGGAAGGCATCTTTAAGCTGCACAGTCTGAAGTAGCCTTGAAAATTACTTGACCAAAGTTGCACTGATAAGTGTAAATGTCTTTTTGTCTTGCTAATTGGAACAAGTTCTGCATTATCAAATTTTTCTGTGTCACTCTAGGTTATTTTAGTAAACCAGGGCTGCGTAGGCCAAGTGGTGTTATGGCTAGTACTAGCAGTTTTACAGGGAAAATATGTAAATTAAGTATTTGCTTGGCAAGGGAATAGGCTATTTGTTTGTCAAAGTAGGACTGAACTAAGATATTTTTTAGCCTCATCAGCAGTAAGAAATATGGTGTCTGAAAAGCAGGCCATATATATAGCCTGAGGCTAAAGAATTTTCCGAACTATTTAGACTGGTAACTTCCAGTTTGAACGTTGTGTAACATGGACGCTGTTAAAAGGAGCGCTTGTGAATCCTGAACCACTTCAGTGACTCCTACTGCCATTCCCTGATTCTTTGGGAACCCAGACACTGCTTTCTTAAAACAAATAGACATTTCTTGTTCTTTTGTATGGTGATTTTTGGACAGCAACACTGAAGGTTGGCATGGCAGTTTGTCAACTGCTCTGTGTTTCCATGAATGCTGAATGAATCAAAGCTGTTTCTCTGGAAAAGAATCTTAAGTGCATCTCTAAATGATACAGTACATGTGTGGATATCTTCTCTTATGTAGCTGCAGAGGGGGTTCTTATTTCCCTTGTGTAGCTGCCATGCCCATATGCATTTCTGTACAGATCACTAGAAATTGTATCTCATGCGGCAAGATGAATTAGTGATCGAGTGCTATTCTTGATCCCACTGTTTTCCCACAACTTTTGACGTTGATCATGTGATCAGGCAGATTCTGAGAGCATTACTAGCAACCAACCAATAAGTGTACCTGGAGTTAAGGTGGCACTTAGGGAAGTTTTCAAAATTTTAGGTAGCAGAGTCTGGGTTTATTACAGCACAGTCTTATTTTTGTGTTGTCTAAGCTTCCCTTTTGAGGGATGGTGGTCAACTATGTTTGGGGACTGGAATCACAGTGTCACAAGTGATGTTAAACTTCCTGTCTTGATTCTCCCAGCAGCATTCAGTCACACATCAGTCACTTCTGTATGTGTGCTATCTGCCCAGACTTGTACTGTTGATGAGATGTGGTCCATGGTAGCTTTCCACCAAATGGTATGAGCTTCTCCTCCCCAGCTGGTTCCAGCCACTTTACAGATTTATATTCTCAACTTCTTCTGGCAGTGATATCTATTTAGTAGTAGTTGTATGTGATCCAGATTCACTGACATTATTTTGGAAGTCCTTGTTCTTCAATTAAGTCCCACAGAAGGAGAGAGCTGTTTCAGACAAACTGGTTGGATTCATACAAGCTGTAATAGTCTTGACATATTTTCAAATCTTCTATAAGGATGTGTTCTGCTTAGATGGAAGTACTCATGTGGATGGTGACAAGGAGAGTAGGCATGTATCCAAATTCCTGCAGTCAGGTTGGTATCATTATAATAAATATCAGAGAGTTACAGGGCCAAGGCGAGACCTAGAGGAACCTGATGTTCGGTAGATAGGCGTCTGATCTGTTCCGCTAAATAGATGTAGAACTTGCAGTTGTTGAGCCTACCTGTCCATAGGTGGGTGGAGTGTTTATTTTGCCATGCATTATTTTCAGTGCTTCTAGGAAAAGATTGCCTGCAAAACCATTTGTTATGCTGCAGACATCTACTAACGCAACTGTTGCTTTGAGCCTGTGTTATAGTAAGTTTGGTGGATGATTAGGACAACTGTCTGATAATGGGTTCTTTGTCAGACCCTGTCTCTCAGTTGCATTTCCATAAGCAGTCCTCCAAGAAGGACCTCTCTCTCCAGAATAGCATCTCTTCCATGAACATAATAAATTATACTAGTCAGCAGGTCCTCAGACTGGCAGTTATTTTTCCCTGCTTCACAATGTCAAGGACCTTTACCCATTGCAGCATCTTGGATATTGGCCCAGAGGCATGCACATTTGTTTTAAAAACAAAAAACCCCAACAAAACCTCCCCCCCTTTCCCCTTCCAGCTCACCAGTCGTTCTAGCATGATGCCCCCTGGACCTGCAGCTGCACTAGGTTTGGTGAGTGCTAAGGCCTGGTCCAATCTGAGAGAAGTGCTGATGCTGAGCAATCAGCTACAGAAAGGCAAAAGCTTTTTTGCCCTTTTTTTGCAAATGGGCAGAAGTTTTTTTCACTGCCTTTCTGTGCTGAAGGTCTATTTGGGCCTGGGGACTCAGGAGCATGTGGCTGGTGATACAACACCCAATTGCAGGAAAGTTTAATAGCTAAAAAAATTAAAGCTGGGAGTGGCTTTTAAATGTTTTGCAGAGCTGGACTTTCACCCAGTCAAGCAGGAAAATGTAGGATCTTGGAGGCGCTAACTCTCCCCAGAGACAGTGTGCTGTTCTAGATGCTATTGACAACTTTGAATTGTGAAGAAAAGACTACAGAATGAGACAAGGGACACCGCCCCCCTCCCCTGCCCCCTATTAACAATATTGTATTTTCCTATGTTCTGCTGCTGTTCAGCTACGGAGTATATTTAGATTGTAAATTCTTTAGGGGCAGAGACTGGCAATTTGTACAAAAATGAATACAACTGGGCCTTAATCTCCAGTATGGCCTGTAGGTGTTATCATAATACAAATACCCAATGATGAATATTGTGCCCAAAATTAGTATTGGTATCAGTTTAGTGTTCTTTAATTTTGTGGCACATCTAAACCATGTTAGAAGATGCTAGGGAACTCCACCATAAAACCGTGCTCCTGCTGCATGTACAACTCATACCACAAAGAAAAGTGTAGCCACTTCTTGGTGCGTACCCATTGCCACTCTGCCTTGGGGATATCTGTGAGATCGGCACTGGGTATGTTGAATGGATACAGGACATCTTCCGCATGCAGTATATGTATGTGGAAGTGGATTTGCTCTGCAGTACCTTATCTAGCATAGTGTGGGCCTGCTCTTACATGACACAGTCTGCTGCCCTACCCGGATGAAAAGCTGAGTTAAACCATCAGCTGCCAAAAAGGGCAGCATCACCTTTTTCTGCTAAGACCAGATATGCACTATCTCAGGGTTTGGCCTTACCCAGAACTGATCATCTGGGAAGTGGAAGCACATACTGTGAAACCCTCAAGTGGGTTAATTATTTATGATGATTAGTAATTATATAAGCTGAACCTGAATTGGTGCTTGCCAGTTGATCGTGTTGCCCACTTTCAGGATCTCCTCTCAAAGGAAGAGAAAACGTTTTTAAATCTGCCTTTATTGAGAGCTAACTAAATAACCTTGTTGGGTAGTGACAAGCATGAGAAGGTTAAAAGCACAGTGAATGGTAAAACTTTGCATGCTGTGGTTTCTCCCAGCGTTGCTTCAGTTTGGACTGCACCCGCAGGGAGCTGTGATTTAAAACCATTCTTATGTAAACATGGCCTGTGAGACCACTCTGAAGTTTTGGTTTTATTGGAAATATTATACATACATTAGAAAGGGAGGGCAACAGAATATACAAGATACCAAGTTTTCCTAAGACAAAGATATTCCCTGTTTTCCTTCTAAATACAGATGTCTCCATTAATTCTTGCCACTAGCTGGTGCTAGGATACAATTTACTGACCGTGCTATTACAATGAAAATCTGTGTTTTTAGCTTGCAAGAGGGAATTCTTCCCTTCTGATATTTTGCAGAAGTGTTTCTGTTTGTTGCTGTTCAAAGTATCCTTGTGGTTCCTGGTTCCAGGCATACAAAACGTGTGACATGTACTGGTCCTTTGACAACACATTATCTCCTCTCTCTCTTTCTCACATGTTGTTGTTTTCCACTTGGTCTCTCAAATACACTCGTTGGGAAGGTAACTTATTTTATTAATAGTTAAACAATCCACTAGAACACTCTCACCTGAAAAGCAATATTAAATAAGGCTAACCTTAATACAGGAGGGTTTAACATTTCCAAAACCCAATGCTTCTCAGTTCAAATGAACAGATGGCATTTTTAATTTCCCCATGCAGCATGGTTAACAGCAATGAATGTTTCCATGATCACATCAGTGCGTTAGATCCTACAGACAGCCACGTCCTAATGCCAAGGATAGTTTCCCTTGGGTGACTCTCACTCTGGTTCACTTTGGACAGTCTTGTGCAGCTGTCTACACTAAATCCAGCAGACCTTCATTTGCAAAACCAAGTGCTGCAGAACTGCAAGAGGGTAAATGCTGTTTTTTCTTATTTTCAATATCCCATATGTTCCATTAAGCAATAAGGGTTTGTCAGGAAGTATGAGCAGATGAGCAAACTGATATTAAGGTAAAAGGAGTGGAGAGGGGTCTGGATTGACTGCATGCCAGCTGCTCTGGCGTAACTGTTTCATGTACTCACTTTCTTGTGGTAAGTGGAAACTACATTGTAGTAACAAAGGGCACTTATATATGTACACTGAGACTTCTCCAACACGCTGTAATTACCGTGCTACAGCAGATTCCATCGTCACCTGTATTAGTGTTTCCATGCTGAAAAATAGCCTCTGTTCAACAAGCTTTAGTTAAAGCACCCCCATGTCCATTTTTCAGCGTGAGGACGCTGATACATGCGACTCTCCAGATGCTTTAATTAGAGCAACTCTCAGAGGCACTCTAATTAAAGTGCACCTCCACACACCCCCACTCCGCCCCCTCCAACGCCTCCCAGAGCACGTATATAAATGCTAGGGCTGCGTGAAATTTCACCGGCCATTTCATTTCAACTCTGTTTGATTCATTTTGAGGTTGAAACAGCAAAATTGAAATGAAACAAAGGGCTTTGAAACGGCCTTGAAACAAAACGAGGCTAGTCAAAACGATTCAAAAGTCAAAACGTTTCGACCATATCACTGGGGATGGGAAGTCAGTTCTCAGCTAGGCTGATTTCCCATCCCTGGCCGATCGAAACAGTTGAAACAGCCTTGCTGTTTTGATGAAGCAAAATGGAACAGCTGTTTCAAATCTAAATGAAATTCAATATGAAACGCTGTTCCCTGGAAACCTCACAACTCAAGGTGAAATGGAACAGTGTTGTTTCGCACAGCCCTAATAAACACCCTAAGTCCTCCTCCATTTAAGAAAAAGGCTGTCCCATTTCAGCTTTACTGCAGGATAGCAATGGGTATAGGAAACAATTACTACAGGTCAACTAAGGCGCAATAAGTCATCCCTGAAGTCCCACTCATTTTAACTTGGTTTAATTGATTTTTCTGTCCATGTTCTACATCAGGCTAAAGCAATGTAACCTGCACCTATCCTAAGGAATTAGAAGTATTTGCTAACTTCAGCCTTTTGTTAATCCAGCCAAAACCTAAGAGAAGAATTAAAGATGAACAATTTGGAGCAGCAGAGAATACTGTCTTTCCTTGGTGAAGTGAAATGAGGGGTTTGCATGCTGATAATGGTGCCTTTCCAACAGAAGTTGTCAAGCTGCTATCAAACAAGTGTTGAGGCCTGTTGAGATGACATTGTAGTGGTTATGGGGTCTGATATAGGGTTTTTGCATAGTCCTAAGGAAATCTGCATTATGGCATGTTAACTTTGTCCTAAAAAAGATTTACAAGGTTTTTCAAGTTTTTTTCAGGGCACACTGGTGTTCTCTATGTTGCCACTCTTGCCCAGGACCAGTCATGGTCACTACACTAAGTGAGATAACTGTAGCTAATGAAAACTCTCCTCTCATCTGAACTGGATGGTTAATGAAGGAGAAGATCTTTGATTTTCATCACTGTTGTTACTTCCAAACTCCTATATTGGTATGACATTGTTTCTCCTGTGTCAACCAGCAACAGATTTTTGGGCCCTTTTCAATGAATCACTTTGTGGATCAGAAATGGGTGATGTAGAGTTGGATATTTTCAGAGTCTTAATTATTTATTAACAAAGTATATGCAAACCCTTATTGAACTTAAGGTTGCATACATTTATTTTGTTGCTACATCTTTTTTTGGCAGAAACTTCAGCTAGGACACCACTGGACTTCTAGGAATATAGAACTAATGGGACTTTCTGGGTCATTGATTCCCATGTGTTGCTAGTGAACAAAATCGTATCTCATCATGTTTTTCATGAATTTACTAAGTCCATTCTTAAAATTAGTTCATTTTCAGCCCTCTATTCACAGTGGCAGGGTATTCCAGTACCTCCCTCTTGTGATACTGCATTCCCTTGAATATAGAACTGAAGACAAGCCAAAAAATTTGAGGCTCAGTTTAAAGAAAAAAATAAAACATCAAATAGAGACACATCTGTGGTGCATAGAAGAGATAAGTGTTTAGGATGCAGGGCATTTCAGAAGAAATAGCTTTGTTTTTAAAAATGCATTCAAGTAAATACAAGTCTGCCACTGCCCTGTTCCCAAAGAAGGTATCTTGTCTTTCATCACTCTTCAGGGTTATCAAAACTCAAACTGGTTAAATCCACTCTAAGTCCCTTTCCTCCCTCAAGCCCTTTGCTTCATACACTTGGGAAAACTGCTAATCCAAAGTTCCCCTTGGACCAGATGGTCTGGTAACTGTAGCCCAGCCCTAAACCCACTGTCTGTGCAGCTGTTTGGCACACACAAAGACAGCTCATAAAGGTTCAGCCTTCTGGATGAAGAAGAATACTTTAATTTATCCATTACCCTTAACAACTCTCTGAGAATAGCTGTGTGCTGCATAGAAAGGATTAAGATGCTCTCGAGAGCCTCATCCTGGGGTCTTATGCATCAGTAACCACAAGCCAATAGCACCTTTTGCCATAACTTCACGTAGAGTAGCTTGCGCAGGCTTAAGAACAGTAAAAAGATACATATTGGATAACATGGAAAACGATTCTCCACAAAGACCCATCTACTGTTGCTTATTCAGCCTGGACGTCCCTACTGGGATGCATGGGAATGTTGGGACAGATGGAAGGCAGCATATTCTTTTGCAAAACAAAGTAATCTAAGCTGTTGTGTTTATTCCCAAAGTTCATTTTTAGCCTGATGAGCCCTTTCGCATTCCTCTTTTCAGACAGTCTTGTTACTAAACAGCAGATAGGAAACAAGAGGAACTGATACTTCCATCTTTTTCCCCCCTCCCAGGAGTGTACCTGACTGAACTGCCAGCTCCACCTCTGTTTCCTGCATGATACAATGCCTCAAATATGCTGTGAGGCAGGAATGTGAAAAATATCTAAAAGGCATTGAAAAAAAAGGTACTGTTTGAGAGACAACTGCTGATAGCAGGAAATGGAGCCATTTCCTCGTTCAAGCGAGGCATTGATGACTAAGTTCCCAAGAACCAAAATTCCTGCATCAATAAATTTGAAAAGTAGGGATTAGATGGTACAATAGGGCCAGGGGATAATTGTGTTATAGATTTGTTCACTTCTACAGTGATGGTTCACATCCGTGGCAAATCGGCAGCGTCTTTTAAGTTGTTGCCGGACAGCTGTTTGGTGTCCTGGGAGAAATGGGTTCAATCCACTCAGTGGGCAGGAATCCCAGCGCTTTGCAACATGCAAGAACTCTGAATCTGCAAAAGAAAAATATTTTTAAAAAATTGGGAGAGGGGTAAAACCTGTATATGAAACTTTACCGCTATCAGCCCAACTCTCTCTCTCTTAGAGCTGATGTTATGACTTGTCCTCACCTTCCTGCCAAACAGAAATGGCTCTAGGGGAGGTAAGGTTACAACAGCTTTCTACCACTACAACCTTCTCTTTGGGAGCCACTCCACTATTAGAGATCTGAACTTATGCATGCATCAGGAGTGCCGAGGCTACCTTTGCACAGTTTGCATGCTACCTGCATAATTTAGCTACTTAATATGGCAGGCTTCAGCACATCTTGTAGAATAACTAAGACTTAAGTAACTATGCTCTTCATAATATGTAGTCATTAAAAGAATTTATCTTGCTCTCTTAGCCATATTAGCTCTGCAGAACCAAGTAGTTATAAAAACTAATAAGAAAACAGTACTAAAACATGGTTGTTAGGAATCCATGCTCTGAATACAGATGAGAGCAGCTCTATTGAGTAAGACAATGGTATTTCTCATAAGCATTTTTCAGAGAACTATGTTATGGAGTATATGTGAACATCAGGGAAGAGAAATGAGGTGGTACTGGTTCCATATGCAGTGCAGGTGAAACAAGGGGCAAAGCTCCTGGCATGAGATGGAAAAAGGGGCAATTGGCACAAGTTACTATTTGTTCTAGGATGCCAAACAGTCAGTGGCTTCATTCCACAGGGCCTGGTGCCCTCAGCTCCACAGGCTGCCCCATATGTGAGGAGGCCACCTAAGATTTTTCTCCAGTTCTAGGAAAACCTCATCTCTGTTGTTAGGTGAGATAAGTTACAGCACATGTCCGATTTCAGCATCCACACTTCCAAAAACACTTTAAAAAACTAGAAAAGGTGTGGAAAAAAGCCATTGGGATGATCTGAATCCTGGAAAACTTGCCTCTTCAAGAAACTAATAGTTTGTGTCTGAAGTGATGATTAAGATGATATACTAATACCAGGGATGGTACATTTCTGACAATCAAGGCTGTTGAACCTAACAAAACGGCATGGCAATGGAAACAATGGACACAATGCAAATAGACTGTGGAGATTCAAAGGGATTTAGCTGCAGATTTCTAACATCAGGGATAACTAACCAGGGGAAATGGTGGACTCACCATCCCTTGGGAACTTTAAAACATCATTGATCCTTCTTTTTTTTGGCTGCAAGTTATGTTCAAAGACATTATTTGATGTAGGAATCATTCTGAAATATTCTGGACCATGTTCTGTAACACGTCAGACCTAGACCAGTGGTTCTGCTGACTCCCACTGGTTCTGCTGTGGGATCCTTTGAAGGATGCCTCAGGAAGTATAAGGAGATAAAGGCAGGCTCAGGCTCTCCCTGCCTGGCCATTCCCTACCCCTGCTTCCTGACCCCTCTGCAAGGAGGTAAGCATGGTAATAAATACATCACTTTTTAAAATGGGTTGCCACTTAATTCACAAGCTATGGAGGGGCAGCTTGAGTTTAACAAAGAGTGCCTTGAGTCTAAAAAGGTTGAGAACCACTGGGCTAGATGGTCAAGAATGCCCCCTCCTGGCCTAAAAATCTATGAATCTGGTTTTATATACGTATAAGTTTTTATAGCTTGTCCTTAAAAGTTGAGACAGTTGTGATGAGACAATCTGTGCCTTGAGGCTGAAGACGATGATGATTTTATTTACCCAGTGAGAATCATTTAGCTAAAATGTCTTGACCATCTTTCCACAGCACAGGAGTTTTGCCTGTCACATCCTTCTTTGAAGAAGCTGGCATTTAAAAAGATAAGAAAAAAGGGTGGAGAGGTTCAGTCATGTAAAAGTGAATAGTGATGCTTTATGTTTGATAATAATCTGGGGCCTGATTTGTTATAAAAATAAGCATGTCCATTTCCTTCACTATGGGCTCCTGTGTAGGGCTGCAGGAGCTGCTGGTCCTGAAATGTCTGTGGCCTCCTTGTCCTTGCTTGGCCCCATGCAGTGTGAACGCCCAGACATTTTTCATACTGAATTGAAGCCCTGATGTAGGTGACGTGAGTGAGGGAGGTCTGAAGTGCTGCCAACGTGCTGCATTCCTGACCCTCATCATTTTCTGTGACTGCAGGACACTGATTTGTGAGTATAAAAATGATGCTGTACAGTACCGTGCCAGATTTGCAACAGCGACTCACCAAAAGTGCCGGATGACTGAAGCTAACTATGAGCAAAAATGAAAGATCAGAATGCAAAGCTACAGCCCCTCTTTCTTGTGGGCCCTTTGTTCTGATGTACATTAAACATGCTATGTCTAGAGACATTTAAGGTTTCATTTTGATGTATTAAAGTTCCCAAGAATTTCTGCAGTGCTCCCCTAACTTTTCCATCAGTTAAGACGACATTTTGCTTAAGACCTGAAATTGGATCTTGCTGGTGAGCAACAAAAGTTTTATGTTGTTTTCAGTAGCCAGACTTTGATTTCTTAAAACCAGGGATTTCCCCTTAATGATTAACGTCTTGGCATGTCAGTCCACCACTGTTCCCCTGAGCTGATACTAGATATTTGCACAGCAGTGATACAATTAAAGAGATGATCAAAGAACTGTTTCTTTCACCTCCTAAAACATGTTTTGGGCATACTAATGTGAAACACTAGAAAAATTGTAATGAGTCTATTGCAAACACAGTTGCCTCAGATCTGCTGACTGGAGCATGCTATTTTGGGGCAACATTGACAGAATCAAATATTTGTTCTGTTAAATAGTGGTGTGCATATAGCTTAATGGATTTTCATCTGAAAATTACCTCTTTGGAATTAGGGAGGAATTGCAAGTCAAAATGCCAAAGCCTCAGCCTCGCCTGCTTCCACACCGCAACATAATCTCTGTTTGTTTATTGCTATCGTGGTGACCACTAGTTATGTGTGTTTGGAGAACTGATAACTTGCAGGATATTTACCTTGTTATGTTTGGAGTAACGGTATTCAAAATCCAGAAGTGAGTTAGGAAATAGCAGCTATTTTTTATCAAAATAAAAACTCAGCAGGAAAGTTCTGATTCTGCTGAAATCTCCTCCCACACAGCTCCCTCCATAAGTTACTCAATGATTGACAAACCAGTCAAGCACATGAAGAGTGTTGCATCAAGCTGCTTCATTGGTACTTTGGCAGACAAGGTGCTTAGGGTAAATCTGATATCTTTTATTAGAACAACTCAGATAATTGGAAAAATTCTTCTTTGCAAGCTTTTGGGTACAAATACCCTGGAAGCATCATTGGTGCTTTGGAATTTGATTTCCTTCTCTGTCTCCTCCCCACTCCTCTCTCTTCTTTGCCCAGGGCATTGAGCATCCTACATTGTGTGTTACTAGGAGCTGCAGGAGTTCAGCACCATTTCTGTCTAACCGTTGATGTCATCAGTCAGCTATAGAAATAAAATGTGTATTAAAGTACACGTGTAGATGCGCCCAAGAGTTCTAACTTAATGCTCATATTTGAAGCATTGGAGCTGGAGTTAAAAGAAGTTTTTAGATTCATTCTAAGAATGAAAATTGTCGATGAAAATGCAAAGGGTTGTGTTTTATTATTGAAAGAACCTCCATCATGGACCATTGATTCTTTTGAGAGCTGTTGTGGCAGGGTCAATGAAAATGATGTTGCTCTTTGTTGCTGAAGCTTCAATGCCCCCCCTGCCTTCCATTTCTCCCCCTGCCCCTTTCTCTCCAATCCTCTAAATCTCTCACTTGAGGAGGGTTAGTTTCCTTTTTCTTTTTTGCTCTAGAAATCTCCTTTCTTTCACACTATCCCTAATCAATCATCCTTGCCAACCGCCTTCTGGAAGCAGAAAACACATCCTTGAAAATGCATGGAATCTGCAGGGCTCTTTGCTTGTTAAGACATTTGCCAATTGAGCATTTACAGGAGTCAAAAATCTGCTCTCTGCAGCCCGGAGAAACCGAACAAGCTACTTGATTGAATGGGGACCTTTGTGACCAAGCCCAACTGTTTGTTGCTGAGCAGGGGGCTGTGGGTTTGGTCTGATGCCTAAATCCACAAGACCCAGACAAAGAGACACATGGCCAGTGTGATGCCGGGTTTATTTATACATAAATGGCTCCATACTGCAGCTGCAAGAACTGTACAAAGCAGTGATTCAGATTTCTTATTATGGCACCCCGTGTCAAGTTACCTACTCAGCACTGCCTTCTGCATCTTGCTAATAACCATAAGTGATTGCTAACAATAGTAGGAGCTGCAGACTTCAGTGTGATTTAAGGAGTTGTCTGAGGGGGTGAATCTAAGCTTTGAGCTGGCAGAGTGAAAAAGATCCATCATTATGCTACTCTATTCAGGAACGCTGCTCTAGGCTCATTTTTGAGCACAGGCGCAGACTTGTGTGACTTCAGTATTCTTCATCTAGTTAATTTATTGTCTATGCTCTTTGTTGCAGTGGGTTTGCATCATTTTAAAGCTAATAAAAGGATTCAGTGATGTCTAAAATATAATGGAAAAATCATTACTTCATCTGCAAAGTAATATGACCTTGCTGTTAGAGGACTGAGACTTAGGGATTCCTGGGTTCTAGTCACAGCTCTATCACTGGCTCACTCTGTAACCTTGTCCAAGTCCTTTAATACCCAAGTCTCACTTTCTCCAGCTGAATTTGGGATGAACTGATTTCTGTCAGAGGGCTGATAAATAATGAATATTTAAAGCTCTTTTGACAATCTGTTAGAGAAGGCACACTTAATCTACAGAGTATCATCTAACCTTTTTACTGAACAGTGGTTTTCTGGGAAATACAGGGATAGCTTTACCATGATAAAATTAATTTTTTTCAAATGGCAAGGATCCATATGTTTATAGCAATTTTCATTACTAATACAAAATATTTTCAGGGTTCCTTTTTTTGAAAAAAAGGCAGTAGGGTCCCTTTCTGAATGTTTTTGACGGTTACAATAACTTTGTTAAATTTTTGTGACATTTCTCAAGATCTCCAATGAAATACTTTCAGTTATTATTGTAAAAACAAGTCCAGTAATGGGCATTGTTGAAAAACTTTTTTTGTGCTGACAGTTTTAGTGTGCCTAACCTATACCAATTGCCTTCATTGCGCTCTTCCACCACCCTGCCTTCATCACAGACACCAATAAACCAAGGAGATCCCATTTATGAAAGTTCAGTGACATTCAGTTCTGTCACAGGAAACCTGGTCCTTGCTTTTGCATTGTCAGAGCCAGCCACATGAATGACTCAAAGCCCAGGCGCCAGGGGTGCGTTCCCTTTACCAGATAGATAGGGCTGAACTTGATGAGGAATTGCTGGTTTTGACTTGACAATAGGAACTGTTGAAATGTTGAATGTTTTTCCTCTCTGGGAATGAAATCCCTCCCTTGGCCAGCACAGGGAGGAGGGGACAGGACACCCTTGAATTGGACATCTGCTTAGAGGTGAAGTTCACCTTTTAAGGTTACTGGTGTTTTGCTTTGTGTGATGTTAATGATGAGCGGCATAGGCAGCTCAGTGAGTGCCTGGGATGGGGGTTATGCCGATCACTGCAGACAAGGGGTGGTAGGAAGGGAAAGCATACCATCCGAGGCTACCACCGCCATTGCCCCCCACTACTGCAGTAGCACCATGTGCTGCACTCCCTAGCAAACTCTGGTCCCTTTTCACTCCTTCCCTGCCCCCTCCCTTGCCCCACTTCACCCTCCCATACGTACATGTTGGGTGCAGGGCTAAGGCAAAGGCTTGGCAAAGGCTCCCATTCTGCTTGCTCAGCTTGCCCCCCTGCACCCCAGATATACTGCCTGGCATGGTGCCCCTGCTGTAGTAAAGATTCTCTCTGGTGAGTTCTTCTGGTGCCCCCTCCTTGTCTGTGCTCCTCTCACCCTGCTCTGGTTAAGCTAGTGAGAGACAGCGAGTCCAGAAGTATCTTTATGCTATGCTTGGAAGGTCTTATAGTCCATAATGAAAATCTCTGAATTACTGGCAAATGCATCCAAGCAGGATGGTGGGGCTTGCCATTGGTTTGGTATGGTGTGAATGATCCAGAACTCTGTAAAGGCTGCCTGACCTACTACAAGGCTATTTTTGGAAAGGGTGCTGTTACTTCTGTCTCAAACAATATTTCTCCATATGGAAATTTTAGGTTGGGAGGCTGGCAGGGAATCAGGGAACCTGGTTTATTTTGCAAGAGCAAGTCATGAGCAACTGAGCTAATGTGCGGGAGAAATTGGTGACATCTGTGGTATTCCTTGTAATGGCTAAATAATTCATAGTTCCATTTGGCTGGTCAGTCATCAAGTGCACTTTCCAGGGCTTTGTCTAGTACAGACATAAGACATTATTCTGACTCCAGACTAACATAAATGACTCTTTATGGCACTGTATCTTGCTACAGTAAGAAAAATCAATAATGTTGCTGCTTTCACATGGATTAACCCATAACTCAGCAGCTTCCTGCAGGTCACATAAGCCCAATCAAGTGTGCAAAGTTTGCAGTCTGTTACAAAATTATCTGTTAAAGGCAGCAGTGATCAACAGGGACATTTTTCCCCTTTGGGGACCCTAAAAGTAGATGTGTTTCCTCAAAATCCAAACAGAATTATGGAGAAAAGTGAATAAAGCAAAGAATATTAGTGGGCACTGATGAAACCACATGCACAGGGGTTACCAAAGGTTTGCCCCCAAGGAACATTTCAAAGGGGTAGTCCTGGGTGCCAGCTACACTGGGGAAACCCCTTACACTAAAAAATAGAAACTTAAGCTGTTATAGAAATCTTCATCTCAAGGCATAGCGTAGCTTTCAATGTACATGTGCACATTTCCTTTATCACACTGGCATTACCAGATGTCTACATCTAGATAACATGATGGATCACAGGCCACAGTATTTGAACATGTTGTCAGAACTTTTAGAAATGATTGCTCAAGTTCTACTTGCTCTATTCCCCCAAGTAATCATCCCATTGAAGGCAACGGGACCACTAACGAGTTGCCAATTCATCAACATAACTGCTGATGACAAAATAAAAATAAAAACAATTGTGGTATAGCTAAATATGCTAACTTTGACCCTGAATAAAGTGGCGTTAAAAATAAAGTGGTTTTCCTATCCTAACATGGCAACAGAACCACACAGCTACAACAGCTATTATGGCTGTGTTGTAACAGCTTATATCAGTGTCCTTTAATAGCAAGAACAATCAACACCACCTTTAATAGCAAGAGAATTGCCACACCTGTCTGCACCCTTAGGTAAAGTGATGTGACTACTTGGAGTGGACTCCACAGAAGTAAATGGGAGCTTTCCTGTTCACTTCATTGCTGCCATAATTTCCCCTTTGTGGTTTAAAATGGCTTGTATCAGATGTTGCTTAACCTCATAAGAATTGACTTAAATCTACACAAACCAGGTTGAAAATTGTTCCAGGGTGTCCATGTCCATCTTTGCCTTATGGTTATCTAAATAGCCTCTTACACTGATTTTGACCTCTTAAACCTTCATGTGTAGGCAAGACTTCACTTCTTACCTAATTTCATTTGACTGAAGTATGAACATATATCAAAATCTATTCTGTGGTATTAGGAAATTATTCATTCCATTATATCATCATATCATGGTAGAGGCATACAGCTAATGCTCTTTGAGTTAAGCTGCATAACAGTAGTATTTGGGCCACAACAAAAAAACCCTGAACAAACAGAAATATATTTAGGCTTATTACATCGCTCTGGCAATCCTATATTCCATCCTGTTCATCACAAGAAACATGCCACTTAATATGTACAGACCTTAATCACAATTTTGTTTGAGCAGTCTCCTCAAATCGAGATAGAATAAAACATCAATAAAGTCAGACTCCTTGAGTTTAAGGATACAATGGTCATCCTAAAATTCAGGGGCAGGTGGAGGGGAGCAAAAGTCACTTATTTATAGATTAATAACATCAGCTTACATGTCACTGAAGGCCATTTAAGCCTTCAAAGCAGACCATAAGTAAAATGTTAGTGGTCCATAGGCCCCATGCTGATTCTCAGCATAAGCATGATTTTTCATCCTATTGAATTAACTTTTGGTAAAAAAGAAAATGAGAGGCTTGGCATCACAGATGTCCCCTGGGTCCTGGAGAAATGTTTGGATTTAGAGATAACAGGCCACAACCAAAATGTTTCATCCCAACATATTTGAATTCCTGAGATTTTCTTGAAATGCCAGTCTGTGTTTTGGTTTTGCTAATGGGACTTCATCTTTATAAGGTGGCCAGACATTTAAATATCCCAACTTCCAGATCTAGCCTGGAGGCTTTTTCCTTCAGTTGGGACCCTTCTATAGATAGAAAAGTTTGCACGATCTCAGATTCATAAAATACGGTACTGAACAAAATGGAGGTAACATGTATGTGTCTAAATCTTAAAATATTTACTCTTCACACAAATGTATTTTTTTACCTTCTGCTCTTCTTTTTCTTTGCAACCCTCTCAAAGTCACCAGAGACTGGGGGGTTATCAATGTGCATGGCCAAATTTTGCACAACAAGCAGCTTCTAAATTAAGTTTTGCTCACAAGTGTATCCAGAGTGGAATGGCAGGAGGCGTTTAAAGACACTTGGTTGTCGTGACATTAAGGAAATGTGCTAAATTCTGGAACATCAGTATCCAGCACTCAGGCGGAAGACAAAAATCCAGGACATGGAAGCAATAAGAGAGACACAAGAAAAATCAGGAGGAACAAAATATATGTGTTTTTTAATATACATAATATAGCATAAAATAAAATAGGGACTAAGCGTTATAAACTCTGACATAATATACATCATAATTTTCATTTCCAAAGCTCAGCTTGATATGATAGCTCATGGCACACAGAAGGAATTGAAGAGAAAATCTGGAAAAGTTTGTACGTCTTAGTCCTCTCTGAAGAGAATTCCAGTAATTTTCCAACTTCTGAGGGTCGAAATAGAAAACATGATTTTTGCAGCCACTAAGCAAGTAAAGCCTTTTTGTTTGAAACCTCAGTCACATTTCAGTCCTGTTGCATAAGCGATGCCATGGCACAAGTTACTTTGTGTCTAGAGAGATATCACCTCATTCATGCGTGCACTGATCTTCCAGTGCACTGTATGTAGTCAAACACAGCTTGCTATACAATTAAAAAGAGAAGACAAAGAAATTATATATATATATATATATATATATATATATATATAATTAATAGCATATACCAATTGTGGAAGCTTCTACATACTGGATCCAAAACATGCTGAGAAATAGTTTTAAGTGACCCATCAAAAGTGGGTATATTCCAAGCACCCTTTAATTTAGGATGTGTATTCCAGTCTCTGCACATCTCTGCAACAGAGAAAACTGGTCGTTCTTTGCCGATCAGTCAGAGGAAGGAGCAATTTTTCATTGGTAGGACCAGTTCCAGCTGGGTCTACCATGCCTGACTGTATAATGGTTCACAGGTCTCGTCTCAGCAGAATGGTTGAAGTTCCCAGGCCACAAATGTGTTTTCCTCCTCTTAATCGCATTCCTGATTATCAGGATGATGTTTCGTGCTAAAGATTTGGTAGATGAACATACCCAAACACTGGGAATTTTATACCTCTGTAACACTGAAGAATACAGCAGGCTCCCTGACTCGTTATTGGACTTAGAACAAAAAACAAATCTGGATAACAATTTCTAGAGAAAAGGATAGAATACAATGTAAAATATTTTTTTCCTGCCATTGTTTTAGGATCTAGCTAGCACAGTATTTTTACTACCTGAAAACCACATTTTAGATTTTCCTTTTTTTCCCCTTCTCTTTTCTCCTACTGCATATTCTTTTTCTATATTTTATTCCTCTAAAATACTTCAGCAGAGTCCTATAAACTGTTCAGTTTTTGTCATGTCTGTAAAATGTTCCTCCAGAAAGCTGTGTGGTATCCCCATAGAACTGGAATTCTTCATTCACTCTTTCCATGGATCATCTTCTCACATGGTTATGGGAACAGTTTTCTAGTAGTTCGTAAAACAGGAAGCAATTTTTTCTTCTGGCATAACAAGAGGCACTATTTCTTCAATTATTTTTAGGGCCTGTCAAAACAAAAGAAAAAAAGGGGAGACATTTAACCTGAGTCAGCTAAATCTATGTAGTTGTTTATCACTGCTCTCCCCTTCCTTCCTCCCTTGTCCTCTGTCGCTTCCCCTCTCCCTCTTTTTCCAATTTGTATTTTCCTTTTTTCAGTTTCTGGTAATCACCAGTGCAGATTACTTTAGTTATACATCTGCTTGAATTGGTGAATAGTATTTGTCAACTACAATGATCAATACATTTTATCTCCTTTTGGCTTTGCAAAGCATTATTGTCTAGTGCTGTGGTCTGCAAATTTTGTCAGTGATAGAATTAATTTCAAGAATATTAGAAGTGAACAGTGCACAGTTTTATGACCTATGGAGTATTCATGCAGTATCCAGGCACCTAAGAGTACATACATCGGTACAAACATGGCATGTGTCCATGGATCTTGTTACACCTTGCACTTTAAGTTGCTTAAATGCTGATCATCAGTGTTAGTGCCTAGCTTGAGTTTGGAGCAGTCACACCCTTAGTCTAGACACCTTCTCTGACTGTCTCCCACCTGCACAGCTGTGACTTGCCACCAGAGGCCCGGTGAGCAGGGGCAGGACTACAGAGCTAGTGAACTAGGACCTCTGTCTGTCCCTGCTCTAAGTGGGGGTGGAGGGGATGAGGGATGGGTTGGTGGGTCAGGAACATGAAGCTGGGAGGCAGAGAGTTAATGGGATGGGGATTGGTAATAAAATGGGAGGTAGAAAGGGGAAGAGTGGTGAAATGAAGGAAGTCAGGTACTGAAGGGTAAAATAAAAAGAATTTAAAAAAATTAAAAAGAAATAGGAAATTAATTAAAGAAGGTGTCATATTTCAATAAATTGGGATTGGGGTGTGGGGGGGTGCTGGTTGTGTTTCCCAAGTGGCTGGAAGTTGGGAGCAGTGAGGGAAGGCAGTTTTGGGGAAGCTGCTGCCCCTGGCCCAGGAAGGAATCCCCAGCACATGGGGACTGGATTGAACCCCTATCTTGTACCCCCTCATCCCTCCCACACCCTACTCCTGGACCCATCTGTGACCTGGCTAGCTGGCATGTGCTCTTCAGTCTGTTTGCATGAAGTTGCACCCCCGGGGTAGGAAAGTAACTCCCAGGGGCAGGAGGAAGAGTTAGCTTGGTGCCAGAACTGGCCCCTGGACAGTAGAGTTTAGGGGGTGGAGAGTTCATCCACCCAGAACAGAAGGGTGGGGAAGGGGGCACTGCATCCTGGGATGCTGGAGGACTGTAACTAGGGTGGCTCGTCTGCGTGGAGTGACCACACATTCATGGAACATGAACTGGATAACACAGATCAGAAATAAACCTGCCCTGTAGTGGTATAATTTTAAGCTGCCTGAAGTGTGCTTAAAACTAGTTTCAGGTGTTAATGTTTGGATGATCCAGGGGTTAAGAGCTCCAGGAACCACCTCAAATTCATGTATAACCAGCCCCTATGACTAACTTATCCCACAGTAGCAGGCGTTACACTGTTTATTACAGTAGCTGGCCACTAAGTAGAGGAGGCTGGCAAGAGCTTGACTTGACCCAAAAGTCAGGCTGGCTGGAAACAAGCTGTGGTTGCCACCCCTTGGGATGCTGTGAGATCATTTCAAGGATGCCATACTAATATTAGCATCATTAAGTGTGCAAGCACCTACCCATGATTCCCAAGATAAACCCTGAGATGTCAAATAGGAATCCCTAATGTCAAAGGTGGTCTGACCTGCGGTGCTCTTTCCGAGTTCTTTGCAACTGAAGAATTGCTCTGTTATGTTTCTGTTGTCAGGAAACGAGTGACAGCTAAGAGCTGGCATTTTTCAAGGGATACCTTAAATCTAGCAAAGGATTAGCTTGAATGGGCAGCAGCAGGGAAGGAACCGATGTCCCACAACCTCAACCACATTAGTAAATGAAAGGAGCTATTTGACGTTTGGGATAGAAGGCTGATCAAACTTCGGTAACGTTTGGGTATTCTTTCCCCCGCTTCACTTGCATTATGCACTAAATGTCATCATAATGGACATACCCAATATGTATCTGCCTTAGTTCAAAAATGGAAATGTTAAAAATCCTATGCCTGGCTGCCTGAATGTTTTCCAGACTCCCCTAGAGAGCAAATAAATTGTTTGACTCATTAGATTCACTCCCTATAAGGAACCAATCTGCATGAATCAACTGAAAGCAATGGAAAGACTCTATTAGATGTTGAATTCAGACCTTTATGGAGCCTGTCCATTATTGGTAGAAGCACAACTGGAGGTACAACAGCATCTAGCCACACAGCTTGGCTTGTAATATTTTACTTACGAGTACCTGCCCGACATTTTCCTCACAACAGCAATAATGATTCCAGCAATGATTGCAACTGCTACTATGATGCCAATTATGATTCCAACTAGTGCAGCTGTTCCCAGGCCATCTGAAAGAGAAAAGATGCAGTGTATTAGCATGTTTACCATTTTGCAAGAGTGGAGATTGATGGCATTGAAGGCCTAACACTTTATAATGCATCACAAATGTTTGCCACATCCCAGTCTTATCACAGACAATGAGGGTTAGGAGGGACCTTGGGAGGTCACATCTAATGCAACCCCCTGCTCAAAGCAGGAACAGCCCCAACTAGATCATCTCAGCCAGGGCTTTGTCAAGCCGGGTTTTAAAAACCTCCAACGATGGAGATTGCACCACCTCTCTGGGTAACCTGTAGCAGTGCTTCACCACCCTCCCGATTTGACCTGACCCAAAAGTCAGGCTGGTTGGAAACATGCAGTGATTCTCAACCCAGGGCCCAGGGCTCCCTGGGATGCTGTGAGATCCTTTGAATTTGAATCTTCTCTAAACTTTAAGAAAAGTTGGTTAGGATCAAGGGTTCCCTGTTGATGTTTATGGGACCTGATTGAAAACCCACTGAAGACAAAAAAAGTCCTGTCGTTTTAATTCTGATCTGAATTCTACCGGTCTTTGAAAAGCAGGTTGGAGATATACCTCATCTAGGATTTCAGTACACCTCTTTTCTTTATAACTAACTCTGCCTTAATACCTTCTTCCTCTGTTGTCTCTGGCTCTTCACCCAGTTCATCTGTGAAGACAGAAGCAGAATAATTTCTTGAATGCACTGGCTCTTGTGCTGTGATTCCTGATTTGTTGTCCTATCGTATGGTAGGTTACCAAAGCAACAGTACGGTTGTCTCAAAACAAATCCACTGCCAAGTGGTAGTGAACAGCGTTGCGTGAAAGAAATGGCAAATAGGCCGCACATCATACACTAGCCTAAAGACAAAATCAACTCTAATAGATTAATCCTAGTCTTGCTTAGACAGGTATAAATTAGGAGTAACCCCATTAAGATGAATAGTGCTCCACTGATATAAAACAACTGTAAATTAGATTGCCTTAATTTTCTATGCTATCCTCTTTATTATGACTGCTTAAAAGTTTCCAATTTAGTCTTTGATATAGCTGCTGTTTTATAGATTCATAGATGTTAAGGTCAGAAGGGACCTCAGTAAATCGAGTCCGACTCCCAAATATATATATATTTATATATATTTGAAAACATTTTCTTTATTTCAGACCCTTTCTGCCTCATTGGAGAGGATATTCCTCAAACCCAGGGTGGATGCATCCCAAATGACAGGCTGTGTTTTTGGAGTTGGGTCACATCAAATGTGAGGTAAGGGTTCTATCCTTGCCCTTGCTGCAGATTTAAACCAGTCTTTTGGTCATCTTCACGTTCGGGGTGCTCAACTTCAGACTCTGGAGTCTGATTTGCAGAGAACTGAACTGAACTGCACCTGAAGGGGAAAACTATGCTTTGATGATCTGTTATGCTGAATACCCTGAAAAGATCTGGCCCCGGACACTGCATACCAGACATACAAATGTAATTCAGTGATTCGCAGCCTGGTGCCTTGAGATCCTTTCAAGGGTGACATGCACTGTTAGCACTGTTAGGTGTACAAATGTGATTCACAAAATAACCCAAAAGATTTCAATTAGAAATCCATAGGGTGGTTTTTATAGACATTCTGACCTGTTGTGGTGTTCATTGCAACAGAAAAATTGCTCTATTACTTTTCTCTTGTCCAAAAATGAGTGAAAACTAAGAGCTGGCATTTTCCATGGGCTGCCCTGAGTCTAACATGGTTGAAAACCACTGCTTTATTTTCTCTATGCTGCTTAAAAAAGAAAGTAATGAAATACTCTCACCTTAGATGGGTGATAAGCTGATTAAATGTTAAGTTTTATGAATCACTCTTGCGAGATGGAATTTGTAATCACAGTAGGAATAGAAGAAGTCAAAACAATGGTATAGATTATGGAATGGTAGGAATGGTAAAAGTTAATAATGACAGAAAAAAGGAGGGTTGAGGTCATTCCATATTAAAGGCCTGTATTTGGTTAAAATAAAAATAGGATGATGTAGTTGCATTTAGTGAGGATGATGAAGTACTTTCCTGTTCCCTAATAACTAGAAATCCAAAATCAATTTTTTAAAATCATTTAGCCAGACAGGTAGACTCCAGAAGTTCTAAAAGAGTTGGCCAAGAAGATGGCCTCTTGAGGTTTTTAAAGAAATGTTGGAACTCAGGAAAAATCCACTAGAGTGAAAGAGTGTGTATATTGTCATATATTTCAAAAGGTCAAGCAGAATGGTCTAGGTAATTATGAAGCAGGTAACCTGATGGTAATTCCAAGCAAAATAAGGGAAAAGATGATACAGGATTAAATTGACATAGAATTAAATAACTAGCAATAAGGGAATATGATCTGATTTGGTTAGAATTATACATTTGGTTTAGTAATTTTGCAACGTAGTAAATTTTTGTAAGTTATTTAACTTAGTACCACATAACTTTCTGATTAAAAACATTAGCAGCCAACAGTATGCTTTTTTAATAGATTGAAAGGTGGATAACTAGTATCTTCACAGTTAGGGTGGCCAGGATCTGGAATTGACTTCCAAGGGAAGTGGTGCTGGCTTCTACCCTGGGGGTCTTTCAGAAGCGTCTTGATGCCTACCTGGTTGGGGTCATTTGAGCCCAGTTTTCTTCCTGCCCAGGCAGGGGGCCTGACCTGAAGATCTACAGGGTCCCTTCTGACCCGACTTCTATGATTCTATGATCTCTAAAAATATACAACAAATCGGGAATTGTTAAAAAACTGCACTATGATGCATATGCCCCAGAAGGAAAATTAAAGTTTCCATGGAGAACTTCATTCTGGCATTTTCTGCCTTCTGTGTGCTTGATTTTTTTGCAATCTTAATCTTCTTTGAACATGGTATATATGCATGTGGATGAGATAAATACTACCACATACTTTGCCATCATATGTAATGAATAACTACATCTGCCAAGTACAATTGAGATGACAAACAGCTAGGGTAAGTATATGGTGGCTCTGAATACTGACATTAGTGTAGTTCCTTTGGGTTTATTATTTTCTTCACTAATTTGTATGCTGAACGGTGTCAGTTAACGTGGAATGATTTGTTCAAGGCTCCAGCTCGGAGACATTAATCTTTATTATATTTGCTTTTGAGCCTGCTATAGGTTTATGCCTAACCAAACAGGAAGGCAGGTTTGTTTTGGAGGCTGCGAGCTCCTCTCATCCCAGCAGATTTGTCACAGCAATTGCACTCCACAGTGCCAGGAGCTTTAAATTCACATAGGACAGCCTGTCATTGTCTTGCAAGCTGATGGTTCAACAGTGGATGTGTAGTTATACAATGTCAGTGTTTTCAGGATTTTTTTTTTTTTTAAGACAGCTTTGTTTGCTTTTTAACAGAAAAAGTAAGAAAGTAGGAAGATATTTTTGTTCCTTCGCCAAAACCAGGCACTCATGATTTAGCTGACTCTTTTATAATGTTTGAAAATTTTGAAAAGAGGGAAATTATTTTTTGTTACATGCAAGTTGTGAGCATTTAATTATATTTCTGGGCCTTCATATTCAGGTTCTGATAAAAAAAAGAATTGTGGAAATCGGTAGCCTATTTATGCCTGCTCAGAGCCCGTTTGTCATAAGTCTTTAGGATGTTGATTCCAAGGACAATTCCTGTGACACCCAATGTAGATGAAGCATCATGAGGAAAGCTTATCGAAGTCTCAGGACCTATCCAGCCTTTCCAGCTTCGGCCAGGAAGGAAAGGTGATGAGGAGAGAAGGCAGAAGGAGAAAATGGCTCTAGTTTCCAGCAGCAAGGGAAAAGTAAATCCAATTTAACCTCTGTCAGCTTCTAAGAAATGGAAACCCTTTGTGCTCCACAGAGAGTGAAAGGAAGAAGAATGGGGAACCCAATTCTTCCTTAATAGGCAGCTGACGAAGAAAAAGCTAAAAGGCTACTTCATCGGCTAAGGAAGCAAGAGATGCAGCATTGCCCCACACTAACCCAGTGTCTAGGCATTGCACAGCAGTTTGTGGCTCTGAGGCTGCATTTGATGCAAAAATACCTCCCTGTGTGTTACATGCTTTTCCTACATTAGGGAAAAAGTCTTTTAGGCAACTGGTGAGATTTGCCTGAAAGATGACAACTGCTTTAAAGAGGAAGAATGACTCTCTGGTTAAGGCTGGGAACACGGAAGGTCTGGGTTCTAGTTGTGACTGTCAGAGGAAGTGTCCTGTGTGTCTTTTGACAAACCGCTTAGATCCTCAGTCTGTAAGTTCTTCCTCCTGTAAAATGGGATTTACAGTAACCCTCTTGCTAGGGGCGTGATGTAATCTTGGGAAGCACTTCAAGTTCCTTGACTAGCTGTTCTCTAGAGAGCATTACTTGGCAAAGTGTCCTAATATTGAGAAAGAGAGACTGGTTGCTGTTGTGAAAGATCTTCTGTTTTGAAGACTGAAAGACTTGCTATAAGACAAGTTTAGACCTACGCTAATGCCCATGACAGATGTGCTTTGTTTAGCAAAGTACATAGCTGTGAATATAATATCTCCCCCTGCCCCCATACTTGTCTGATATCTTTTCCCTCTACTGGCAATTGGAAAGAGTTTTTATGTATTTTTAAAAGTCAGAAACTGAATGTCACCTTGCAATGACAGTGTGTGCCAATAAGAATCTGGATGGGTCATGCAGGACAGTTGAATGCCAGATATGTGCCTGGGGGTGTTGGTTGTAGCCGTGTTGGTCTAAGGACATAGACAGATATGTGTCTGTGTCCCCACACCCCCTCTCCTCCCATTTTATTTCCTTCAGTTTGTGTGGCTCTCTACCATAGAAAGGTCCAACACTGGACTAGCAGATTGGAAACAAGAGATCTCATATGTAGGAAAACTTCTACTGAATCATTTTATAAAAATTTTCTTTCATCAGTATTATTGACCCCTTACTTGCTACCAACCAGAAACAGATGAAACCCATGTGCTGCTACTTTCTTTATGTCTTTCACGTATTCTTTGGCAAGCAAGTCTGCAACCCTATCAAATTCAGGTCTGATAACCACTGCTTCTATTATTAAATAATGAACCAAGTCAAGAGATGCCCAGACTCTCCATAGAAAGGGACTTGGAAAAGAAGGTGGAACATACATTTTTAACTACAAATGTGTTTGATCTTTTGACCATGGATATGAAACTGCTACAGAATTCAGAAGTGGGGAGAGGGAGGGAGACACCAGCAATAAAAACGAGATAACTTTAGTCAAACCTTGTCCTTTGTAAACTATACCAATAAAGAGATCCATTTCCAGCATCTAGACAGGTCCATCATCTGCAGCAGCAAGGACTGCTTGTGCGAGATAGGGGGAGATGGAGTATGGATTATCTAGGAAACTGGAGCCCAAATCCAGCTCATTCCAGAGGCTGGCACTGCAGGGCGTTGCAAATCTATGGGCTGCCCAGGATCCGCTCTTGACTTCTGAAACAAATCATGTCAAAGCAAAGCTCCAGGAGAGACCTGTTGGATTCGGGATTTCATGGAACCTATCTTGAATGGATCCAGCGCAGCCATGACAGGTTCATGCACCAAAGTGAATGCTTTAGTAAACCTTGTGGTCTGAATTTTGAGCTTGCAATGAAATTCAAAACCAGATAAGTTTCATGCAGTTTCCTTGCAAACATTTCTCACAGCTGCAGATGTAAAGTCTGCACAGTGCCTTGCTAAAATCAACTCTCTCCTGCTGCCCACAAATGTTGTGCCTCTGCCTAGCTTATATCTACTTGTTGGGCTCGCCTATGCTTGATTTTGGTATTTACAGATGGAGAATTGATAGCTGTGCTTTGCTTTTCTGTGTATGTCTTTTAACTAAACCAGGCTCAATGCTCCCAGAATCCCTTGTTGGTGATGGCTGTTTGCTGTGGGAAGGCAAACGCTGCTCAGTTATTTTAATACGAGGCTAAATTTTCAGGACTCGCACTTAAACCTTGTTCTATCTTGTTAATGGAGCATATCCAATTCAGGAAGGCACTGAGGGAAGGTACACGCAGAACCCACGATGCCATATTTAGGTTGCTCTTCTAACTATTTTAATGTAAGTTATATTCAACTCTATGTATTGTTAACAGACTGGGTTGCTGTAGCAGAGGCTGGGATTGCCGATTATTCCCTTGCAGTATACTGGTGCACATATTGAAGCATTTCTTCCACTGGATTTTCATCTGACGGTGTATGAAAATTTTGCTACAATTCAAAGATGATATATCTAATTTTTTGTTTGTTTCACATCACAATAAATCCTGGATAACTCCACAGCAGTCAAAAGAGACATGCCGGTATAAATCCAGAAGAAATGCAAAAAAAATTACGTTGCTTTGCAAGCTTTTGGGCTCACAATCATCTCGGAACCAAGAGTTTTAGAACTTTGCATTTCTTTTTGTCTCAGACCGACATGGCTACCAAATACATCCCTGGTATAACCCAGAGCATACTTAGGCTATTATACTCATGTCTTCTGTACCTCAGACTCTTTGTGTTTGAACAAAAGACTGAGTTTTTTGAGGATGGTTTATGTGGTGTGACTTCACATGTACAATCTAAGTACTGGCAGATGACTTAAGTCACTGCTGGTCTGAGCTGGATTTGAACTGGGAAGTGCTGGTGAGGTGACAACAAATCTATGAATTCCCCTTGTAGTGCATGCACATGGTTACTAATTTAGGATGTTAAATGACTCTTCAGGAATGCTTCACAAAAGCTGCAGGTTCCTTTTGATGTAATTCTGGTTTCGAGAGGACTTCAAATTCTGCAGGGGACTTTTTCAAGAGACTACTAAGTGAGAGTTGGGAGCATCCTAGTGAGAGAAACAACTTAGAGTCTATTCAAACAAATAGTGGCGAATAAAGATTTCTACCATCAGCATGTTCAAGAGTAACGTCAGGATCGGTTGAGTTTTCACTGTCTTCATTCGTGGCGATTGCACTTTCTGTGGTCATTAGGTCTTCTAATTGGAGAAAGTCTGTTATATTGTGCAGGCTTGTAGGCAACTGCAAGGCAGGAGTGTTGGAGAGAAAAGAAAGAAAGGAGAGGCAAAGTAAGACCCAGTTTCCATTTTTTTTATAATATACAAAAGTTGATATTCTCACCCTCATAAGTGCCGGTGGGCAGGTTCTCCAGCCTGCTCTCTATTGCTTTTACAGTACAGGAGTGATTGGCTATGCTGTATAAATAACCCAGAGAAGGGGAGTCTGGTGGGGGTATAGAAAGTGAGGTGTACCCTCCTAAGTACAAGGTTTGATGGGGATGCAGCAGGATCATACTGTACTTCAGGGTTAAGGACAGACATTACACATAAATCAGTATAAATGATTGGAAACCGATTTAAATCTGTAACACAACAGAAGTTCAGTGCACATAAATCACTTTGCTGTCTTGGTTTGTGGTTTATGACCAAAAATGACCAAAACCAGTTTAAGATATACCTGGATGGACGTAGTATCAGGCTTAACTTGATTTAGGTAAAATTGGTTTATTGAATGTCTGCTCCGGATCCCCTACAGATTCAAGCTGTCTGCTTCAACTGAGCAGGGAGGCGTGTGCTAATGCCCTCCCAGCTTCTGGCCTGGGCCACTGCAGGCATGTGGCTGCATTTCCAGAATCATAAGTGGATGTCTGTTCACTTTCTTCAATCTAGGCAATTTAGATTAATTTGTGAAGATTGAATCAATTCAGCCTCAGGCTTTTTGACTATCTGTACGTAGCCCAGGAGCTCCCAGCTGGGTGGCCGTTAGACTTCTCTAGTCCATAATGGGGCAGGTACCATAAGAGGCATATGCCTAGAGAGCTACAACCAGGTGTTTTTACCTCTAATTAAAGAGCAGCTAAGAATCAAGCTCAGTATTTTACAAAACAGGTGTATGAGAGAGAGTGGGAGGAACAGGCTAGTAATAAAAGGAGAGAACCCTCTAGTGAACTCTCTGGATTTCCACTGTGAATGCATGTGGAGTCATCATAAGCTACATCCGCATAGGGAGGCCTGGGTTTTAGGATGCTCCCGGGGAAGTTTTTAGTTAAGAGCACAGTATACTGCTTCATCAATTTGTAAAGTAAAAATTAAATTGCATTTTTGCTTAGTGTCACTGTGTGAACTTTTGTCATAAGGAAAAAGCAAATTTATAACTGCTTTCCACAGCAATCCCTAGCAGCAAAATTTCAAAACATCAGCATAGAGACAGGGAAAGCAGAATTTACCAATCTTCTAGAAGTTTGCAGATCAGTTTGTCTGGTGTGTTACATCAGTTTGACATTTGCTCATCTTCACTAAAGCCAGTGGAAACGCACCAAGACAGAACTACTGCGTGGCGGGGCAGAGGCAGGCTGAGAATATTTTGTGCAATTCAGCAACTGTCACAGATATTTCCAGCTTTTTGCAAAGCAAAACCCGTGACATTTGGTCAGCTTTTTTCCTTTTTTTTTGCAACTCAAGTCATGACTTACTGCTGTGTAATTTTAATGGTTAAAACCACATTGACAGGTCAAAAGACAACATAGGGAGTGCAGTATCATGCTAAACTGGAGAGCCTTGGTTTAGTGACACTCACCAGAGTTGGCACTTCATCATACCATGTGTCATTCCTATCTTTGAAATCCGTTGTTGTACTTTCTTCATCCTCTAGAACTGAGCTTGCTAAATGAAATACAGAAAATGAGTTGCAGTGTCAGTTGATCACCCTTGGCTAAATTGAACAGTCCATACATTAATACATCCGGCATGAGAGGATTTACCTCTGTTTCCATCTCCGTCTTGCTATATATGTATGTGCGCGTACACTTGCAACATGCGGTGAATAAAGCCTACTTAAATCCTGATAAACTCCTTTTCCCATCTCAACTAAATCTCTGATTATAGACTTACCTTTAAAAGAGCAGGTCTCAACTTTTTGAGATGCAAGGCACCCTACAGAAGATGCCAACTGTTAGTTTTCACAACAGAAAAGTAATAGAGCAGTTCTTCTGTTGCAAAGAACTCAAAGGCCACAACAGCTCCCAATGTATTTAACATGCTGGATTCCTACTTGAAATCTCCAGTTTATCTTGTGAATCTTGTTTGCACACCTAACCGTGCTAACACTGCACGGCACCCTCGAAAGGATCTCAAGGGACCCCAGCATACCATGGCACCTGGTTGAGAATCACTGACCTTGAACCTTTATGATTGCCAGCAGGTATAAGGGGACATTTGGGGGGAAATCCAAATAGAAAACAGGCAAATCAGTTTTTCAACATTTAAACTTTTTGTTTGTTTAAACAGCAGTTCAAAATGAAAGGGTTTTTATTCTAGTCTCACATGTGTTACCCAACTCCTTGGCACAGTTCTGTCGCACAGGTCCTATCACTTTCTCCCACAGACATGGCCAAGTCTGGCTGACTTTCCAGTCAAGAGGAAAACAGAGAGAGAGAACAAGACAGGACAGGAAAGGGCAACTACATGAAACTAGTTGGTAATTCTTAAGAAGGTCAGAAGAACACAGGTGCCATCTATTCAGATATCAAACTTTCTCATGAAACTGTGATCATCCTTCGATGCCGATATTATTTGCAGTTTCCTGGGAGCCTTTAATTCACCGTAACTAAAAAGGCTGCCACTTAAGCTGTTGCTTGGGATATGATGATGTTACCACTTCCAAATGCCACTGTGAAACTTAAGTCTATTAGTCCAAGAGCTAATAATAAGTATATGCCTGAGTTCAAAACCCAAGATAGAAATGCTTCCAAACAAACTTTTGGAGAACTTGAATTTAGATTTATACTTTATACCTGGTCTCAGGCTCTGCAGCAAGCTGAACCACTCTCCATCTCCAAACACCTTTTGAAACTTTTGTTATCTGTCATCTATCACATACTTTTTAGATTAGCTTCACATTTTATTTGTGCAGAAAGCTGATCAAAAAATGGCCCGGTCCTGTAAGGTATCTGTGAAGTATCGGTAGCACTTCCTGAAGGTCTAGGCTCAAAAGTTTTGAGTATCAGGATTTCAGGCTTTTCTGATGCAAAATGGTCTAGTTCAAAGAGGAACAAAAAAAGTTAGGCCTTGTTTTGAGTCACCAACTCAAACACTGACTTTGTAACTTTAGCTTTTTCCACCTGGTACTAATATATACCTAGTACCTTCTTCTGAGTGGGTGAAAAACAATGAAGTTTCACCTGTACAAAGATCTAAGAGTTGGGAGTGGGCACTGTGGGTACTAATTTCTCCTGACAATCAGGCCAGCTAGTGAGGTATCTAAAGTCCTCATCCAGGAAAACATTTTAAAAGGAATGAATATTTAAACATATGAGCAACCTGGGACTCATATGAACAGTCCAGTTGAAATACTACCATTTCAGTATGAATTTAGGTACTGAATTCTAAATGTCAGGTTTTAGAAAAAGCAGACTCAGGGTCTTCTTGTGGATAGTTTTAATCCAAAGACATGCTTTAGGAACACTGTGCATCCTCTGCATTAATCATACTTGTCCTTTGTGGAGGGATACATCACATGCAGTGAAATGGGTCCCTCTGCCATTCAGAGTTGTTGGAGGTCCCAATTTGTATTGCAGGACTTTTTTTGCCTCCTGTACGGTGGCTGAAGAGGGCAAGAGAGGAGATGTTGAAAGGAAAGGTAAAAGAGACTGGGTTTCTCCCCAAATGAACCCCAGCAACGGGTTCAAAAATGTAAAAATGACCTGGTTACTAACCATTTTATTCTGAGCAGTGGGTATCTCTGATCCTTTCATTCCCTCCTGCACTAGCTTCCAGTGTTCCAGTGTTTCTCTACTTATACGTGATGAATAGAATTGCTTCCATTCAACACACTCCATATCCCAGTGCGATTTCCAAAGTGACAAATGATATATTGGCAGCACAGTTCAGTTAATTGTTTGTAAGCAAAGAGGACAGCTATCCACAGTGTGAGAATAGAAATCAGGGCATGCTGTATTGTTTTAATATGTTTCTATAGGGGAAATAAAACATTAAGTGAGCAGTCTATAGTGTTTAAATATTCATTTTTTTTAATTGCACCAGTGACAACTGTGTGATCTAAGCTGCATCCTCATCTCTTGGGCATCTGAGATTAGAAATATACTACTTTAATTTCTCTACTGAAGAAATGAGTTTATCCATTAACTTCTTTGTTTTCTTTATGTGGTTGTGCATGAGCTGGAGCTGAGCAAAGGATGGATTGTCTGGGCCCAGTATTTGAACCAAAAAATCAGTGTAAAATCAGGTCAGGTTGAATCAAAACATAAAAACATTTTTTAGTACTTTCAGACATTTCTGTCTGAAGTTATTTTTTAAAAAATATATCCAGTTCTAGTGCAACTTTATAGCATGAGACTGAGATCCCAGATGCCTCTGTCAAAATCTTGAAACCAGAGAATCTAAAGTTAGATTTCTAAATCCACACTTAGGGACTTAAATAGAAACTTCTATTTAGGCATCTAAATATAGACTTTAGTTACTTAAATGTAGGCATGAAGCATCTACTTAGGTGCCTCAATATGGATTGGAGAGTCAAACTTTAGGAACCAAGTTGGTATAAATAAGTGCCCTGGACAAGTACAACATGGAAAGCAAGGAAGCAAACTTCCCTTTGAGAGAGTTAAAAGGGCCTTGATTTTTCAGAAAGTGTTGAGCATCCACCCTCTGCAAGTCGGGCCCTTAAATGTCTTCTCATTTTGCTTACCTCAAATTTCAGTCAAGGGAAATCTCCACTTATTTCTAACATTTTAGCCTGCAAGATGGACTCGAATCTTCATCTTCCTTGCCTGCTGGGTCTCTCAGTTCTGGTGGTTAGTAAGGGCATTAACTGCAATATACTTTCCCAAGTGCGGGAACCATCCCCTGGGAACTGGACCGCGGTCAATAAGGAATGTAACACAGAAGTGTCAACATTCACTCACTACCAAAGTAGGGTGGGCTTTGAACCCGCAGCTTGAAGACGAAAGCCTGTATTATATCCATCCCTAGACTTATCCTTCCCCTTCCTTTGTATTCTACGAAGAAGAATTATTTCACCTCTGGCCTGCTTGCTGTGAGCCAAGGCAGGACTGCTTGACTCTATTGGCGAGCACTGCCATAAATTGCATAAATTGTCGTAACACCTTTGCCAATCACACGGATTAGGGTCCTGTTACATCTGATGCTAAACACAGAGGAGGCCTCTCTTCCAGGGAGCTTGTAATCTAAAATTATTTGTGAGTAGGGAACTACCATTAAAATCTCTCTTCTACCTAATGATTTTTAAAAAAATGAAGGGCTTGATCATTTTGGCCAATCTACTTTTGGGAAGAGCTCTAAAAGAGCAAATAATGGTAGATCTGAAATGCTTCCCTAGAGAAGCTATAACCCACATATATGCATGCATGTGTGTTTAACACATTTTTTCCCTTCAGACCTAAAATGGCCAACCTCCTCCTTCCCCCTGAAAGTCTAGAAAAAGAAATATTTAAAATGAAGAAGAAAGGCAAACTTCCAGTGTGGAGTGGAAAGTGCCCCGAGATGTCCATAGAGCAACCCAATCTTGGGATCTATAAAAATAATGCCATTACATTACCATTACCATGTTTGGATGATGATGTTGTAGTTAAGCATGTCCATTTGCACAAGCTCAGCAATATGCATCGGAAGAATCAGGTAAGGTTATAATCCCAGGCCCAACTGAAAAAATATCCCTTATGCAGTAGTCGGTGAATGAGCGCAGATGGAGAAAACCGATTACCACAGGGAAACCCCAAGCGGAAAGTGAAAGAAGCTTATTACATACATAACAAGCAACCCATTCATGGAGCTAATTACACTGTTGACATTGCAATGGCTCTAAGCTCTGAAGAATGACCTGTTCTCCAGGCACCCAAAGGAAACAATGTAAGAAAACAAAGATGTAGATCCCTAGGGAACCTCACATACAGAGATGTGACACAGAGGGACTCTGACATAATTGGATTGTGTGCACTGAAGATTGGCAAAGTTTGCCACTGATAACCAGCAAGGAGTCCATATCTGCCCATGTATTTGCCTTATTTATCTAGTGCAGAGAGAGGCTTAAAGAGTTAGATGTGTTTAGATGATCATAAAGAAGGTTGAGGGGTGCCTTGAGGTACCTGCAGGAATAGGAAATACAACATAGTAATGAGCTCTTCAGTTGGGCAGATTTAAACAATGAGGGTGGTGACCAACCTAGTGAAATGCATTTCCTTTGTGTGCACCAAGAACATATTCTTTGATTCAGCACACAGCAAGGCTGGACTCCTTGAAGTTAATGGAAACTTTGTTATGAACCTCAAAGGAGCTAGGATGTCACCCCAATAACTAGAAGATGGTTTTCCTTGTGCAATGGGACAGTCCAAAACTTATGAACAGCTCTACTGTTACAAAAGCAATATGAAAGTTCTTTTGTTTTGTGCTGTGTTTTTTTTTAAACCTATTTGAACAACTCTGGAGGGGGAACACATCATGGTACAACAATACTGTTCTGTATGGAGAGAAATTCACTGGGAACAGGCATCCAATACAGGGCCTGTGGCCCACTTTGAAATAGGGCTTAAATCAGGCTTAAGTTGTATACGTGCACTGGACTTTTAATGGTCCAATGTTCAGAGGTAAACGTCACCTAACATGATGGCAGATAAGTTTTTGGGGGTAAATTCGATATCTTTTCTTAGACCAGCTAAAATAGTAGGAAAAATTCTTCAAGCTTTTGGGTGCAAACAACCTTCATCAGGCTGAGGAAAGAAGAAGAATTTTTCCAAATATATTAGTTGGTCTAATAAAAGATATCAGATTTACCCAAGGAACCTTGTCTGCCTATGTCCTGAGACCAACATGACTCCAACTTATATACCTAACAGGATGGTAGATTTTAGGGGGAACAGCAAGAGAAAGCATCAGCTTTCTATTACTGTATCTGAGCAGTTTGTAAAATCTGAATACCCCCTACTGTCTGGTGTCTTCCTCTCTCCTGCTACCTTTTCTCTTGCCATTGTTTTTGCAGATGTAGGCTGGTGCAGATGTCAATTAATCACTGCATTTTGCATTGCCAAATTCTAACTGGGAGCATTCTAGTTGAAAGTCCCCAGCTGTGATAGGATTGCAACTTCTCACGCCAGGGCAAGACACAATGTCTTTGAAAGCTCCATGCTGCTACAGAAGTTTTTCAATGCATATGCATACAATGGCCCACCCTTAAAACGATGAGCTCACTATATCAGCTGAATGGAAAAGCCTCTTAGGGTGAGTTTCAAAGTACTCCTGTTGTGAAGGTCAATAGACTGAGTAAGAGTTGGATGATGCTTGAAGATTAGCATGTCTCTCAGGTACCTCCAAGCATAATAAAGAGCTTTTGATGATGGAAGAGATCAAACCAACTTCAGACTTTTCTTGTAGCCTGAGTGACTTAAACTCCCATGTGCATTGCCAGCAAAGGCCCAGCTGCCATCTAACTTAGCGAGAAGATTTTGAGCTACCCACTACATGAGGGTATGTTTTATTCCCTGTCACTAATGAAGATGTTTTTTGCCCAACTACTCAGTTGGTCTCATAAAAGATAGCACATCTACCCAAAGAACCTTGCATGCCAACACTAAAAGAATTCACCTTAAGAAAAATTAGAAGACTCATCCATAGTTCCCCCTCACCTCTGTCCAAGCGTAGAATAAAAGAAAGGAAAAGAGCCATATGATTGATTAGCAATTTTATATTGATTAGCAATATTTAAAGGACAGAAAGCTGCTTTCATACACCTAATGAGGTCATTGCTGTCAATCAGAAAGCATTGCATCTTTTACAATTCAAGTTACTTTATTTTCATTCATTAATTGAAATTGGCAGTCAGACCCCACTGGTGAGCTCTCAAAATTTAAATGCATATGAGCCTTTGTCAGGATTACATTAGTGTCATTTGAGACCCCTGAGCATGTCTCAAGTGACAATACTAATCAACCCACATAAATTGGGTATTTTTTTCAAAATCTACAAGCCAGATTCAAACCTAGCAGAAATGGGAACAAAGCTCTTGGCATCAATCCACGTTGCAATCACTGATAGGGAGTCTGTCTATAGATCTATATCTGTATTGCCAAAGAGGACTGAGGTGCATGTGTTTACATGACTGATTCCTCTTTTCAGATAAGATATCCACTGCCAGCTTTTCTAGGAGTATTTGTCTATTTATAACAAAATTGATATCTATCCACTAGGAGAAGTCATGGGTTAGGTAGCTACAGAGAGCTAGAGGGGTATCTTGCTGGTTTTGCCACACGTGCATTGTATTGGTCATCAGGTGTTGCCAGAGAGTCAGACATAGGTTACAAGCTGATCATAGCTGTAAATGTGTTAATGACATTTCATTTCTCCGTGTTTTGTCTTTCCCATTACAGTAGAGGATTGAGGCAACTTGATATATTGACTTAGCCCTATTGCTGCATATCTTTTTCTAATGCCTCTGGTTTCTGAATAGGGTGGCCATCATGGAGGACAGTCAGAAAGGAAAGGGCTATGGTATGTGCTCTCTCTTTCTTCATTCCTGGTGACTCTTTCAAAAGTGTGATCTTTGAAAGATGATTTGAAAGAGCCACCCAGATACCACATGAAGAGCTGCTGTAGTACAGAAAGAAACCCCCCACAAATTGCACAACACTGGGACATACCATCCCTCCCTGGAACCTATATGGAAAATCCTCAAACAGTTGTAACCCATACTAGAAGAAGGCCCAATTTTTAAAGAGATCTTCCCTAAACCACCCATTTTAGCCTTTTAAACAAGCACTGAACCTTGCCAACCTCATCACCAGAAGCAAACTTCCTATGCCCCAAAGCGCACTGAACAGATCCATGAGAAGAAACATAAAACCTGCCAACACATCTCCACCACTCCCACAATAACTGCACCCCACAACAGAACCATCCCCATTTCTGGATCATATACCTTCACCTCCAGAAATGTAATGCATCTTATCTAGTGCACTGAATGCCCCAGTGAAAAATATGTAGGAGAGACCAAACAACAACTGCATACCAGAATGGACGCAGACCAAAAATCTGTCAAAGACAGAAATACCCAATTACCTGTGGGGGCACATCTCTCACAAGAAAACCACTGTCTCCCCAGTTTCTTAGTTCTAATCCTCAAAGGGAATTTACAAAACACCTTTCACGGATGAGTCTATGAACTTCACTTTGTCAACCTCCTGGATGGAAAAAATCATGGACTAAATATAGACATTGGATTTATGGCACATTATAACTTGCTTAACATCTTATACCCCAGATAACCTCTCTACTATTTACCAACTAATTTGTATCACCAAATCATCATTTCCCTTCCCTCCCCAACCTGTTTCTCACCCACTGTCTGCAGCACATTTGCAGACAGTCTTGCATACTGGCTTCTGGCTTTGATCCCATCCAGGAAGAGCACCTCTTCCTGAAAAAGGGTGTTTGTACCCAAAAGCTTGCAAAAGAGAAATTTTCCAACTATTTTAGTTGGTCTAATAAAAGATATTGGATTTACTGAAAGAACCTTGTCATTCACTGACACGTGTTCATCATGCCATGCCTCTCAAGGGACAGTATGTTGCATCATGCATTGCATAGATTATTTTCTTCGAGAAAGCCAAGGGAAGTCCTTTGAGTTCCCAGACCTCAACATGGTACCCAGGGTTTGGAGAAACCCTACTCCAACTTCTTCCTACCCTTAGTATAATTACCGCCTATTGAATAGAAGCTAGTACATGATTTGATTAGGAATCAAGGAGGGCAAGGAAGGGGGCTTTGAATAGCTTCAACATCTTTGGACAAACAATATTTTTAACGGAAAACTGTGCGAACTTTGCCAGTTTCTTTCCATTTGTATTTTGGGTCTGGTGGTACATGATAACCACAGAGTTTAGGTCTGGATGCAAGCTGGACACATCGTTACCTCATGCATGCTGAGGCTTCACCCCACATGCAGCATTTTTTTCCCCAGTACTTTTAGGATTTGCAAAATCCATGGAGATGTCACAACTAGTAGGTTGTCCTGCTGCTGAGTCATTGGTTGCTTGTTCTAAACCAGTCTGGCTTTTGCTCCTGGAAGGGAAGACCTTTTCTGTTGAATGAAAAAAAATATTTGCTGAATTCAGAACTTTGCAGTTGCCATCCAAATAAAACAGCAGAGAAACCTGTCCATGACTGTAAGATGTGCTGGAGTATATTCACCACTTCATATTCCAGCACGTGGGGAGGGCACTTTTAACCAAGAGCATGGGGCCAATTTGTGCTTTCGGTTTTACCCATTAAACTAAAGGCAGACTTTTTGGCTTAGCAGTCCTATTCAGTGCTTGGAATATTTACTGTAAAGGAAGCAGACTGACTTTTATGGCACTACTTGTATTAAAATGTGGGTTTTTTTCTGACTACATTACATTTTATTAACATGTGCATGCTCACTTTTAGCCTAGTGTGTCATTGTGTGTGTGAACAAATGCCCAAATTAAATAGAGGTAAGTGGAAGCAGGGGCTTACCATGGAAAACCTGATGTCAATGGTTTGTGTGTCCATGGCTAGTGACAACTTAAGTGCAGCTCCTTACCCCTTAATGAAAAAGCCAAACCGGAACAACTTAGCCCCATCTCCTACTATAGAGTACTTGTGGACAACAGCATCCTCCGTTGTTCCACAGTTGATTGCCCTGTTCATTAACTTGTTTTAACTGATAGCTTTCTAAACTCCGAGGTATGGAAATCAATCATGCTATTAAAAGAAAAGGAATTACCTCTGTAGTTAGAGCTGCTGAAAACCTTCTGTACTAGAAACTCTAGGGTGGATTTTGTTCTACACTTCGCTTAATGCCATAATTAAAATCAAGCCAGGCCTCCTGTGAAAGTATGAAAGTATTGTCATTCTAGGGCCATATTCCCCGCTAGTTCTGTCCTCTTTGACACTGTTAGGACAACAGATAACTTGGTGCTTAGGATTTGTTTTCAGCCGGGTCCTTCTCATTTAAAAGGATCTTTACTGAAAGGCAAAGTCTGACACACAGGGCAGTTTGAGAGAAGCCATTACCAATGCAGTCATTTAGGCTAAGGAAAATGTGTGCGCCTAATTGAGATTGTGGTGGAACTTTTACATAGTCCAACGAGAGAGCTCAGCAAATATCCAAGCCGCTCTCATGAGCTAACAGTGCACTTTGTTTCAATCGGAGCCAAAGTAATAGTTCCCTTTCATTTCATGTTATAACTTAATATCATGTGGTAACTTCCCTTTGCAGACACTGCACTTTGGGAATGCTACCACAGATTTAGATCATGTCAAAAACATGGGACCTCCACCAATTCTACTTCAAAACCATGAGTTTCAGAAAAATAACATTTAAGGCTCATTTGGAGTCTGAGCCTCATGGGGGAGGGAGAAAGGGGTGTTGACCTTTGAAGCTTTCCTTTATAAGAAGGACTAGAAGATTTGTCTTTTTAAAGAAGTGACATTTTTTTCCTCGCACACATGACTCCTGCAGTTGAGGCTTTCAGAAAAGTACCAAATATTGGGAGACTTACAATGAAACCCAGAGAGTTAGCAACATCAAACCATTAGGGACTTGTGAATTGTTTTCATACTGCCATTGTTTCCTCCCCCTATGACAGTTCCTAGTAGCAGCCCAGGCTTAAAAACAGTGCCATGACCCATCAATGTGCACTGGTGTGTGTGCGTGTTATATGATTTTCTTAAAGCTGCCCCGATGTTATTTTTCTTCAGGAAGATGGATGCTGTGAAGTGCTTGCTGTTTTTCCTGGGTACAGGCACTGACTTTATGAACTTTTGTATTCAGCACTGATGGGAGGTGAACGAGAGAATAGGAAAGCATCATCATCTACCCCTTGAAAACACAAGTCCTTGATGTACATACTAGATCCGGGTGTACTCTGCTTTGTGTTGCAAATAGCTTTGTGTTGCAGAGAGCCCTGTAGATCAGCTGCACTCCATGGGGCTCGCTTTGCTTGATGACAACATTTTTCTGAACTGTCAGAAACGTTTCTTTTGGCTGATGCATCGGGTCACCCCACCCTGGTGCAGATGGTTTCTATTGCTGTGGCTGGGCTAGCCAGAGGAACAAGGCCACCCCCGCTCTACCTCCACATCTCATCTTAAAGTGCCGGATACTAGTAGAGAAACAGCTGCTTCTAAATGAACCCTACATCTACATGTTCCGGTATGGCACTTCATTTTTGCCCACATCCAGAAGGCTCTCAAAATAATAAATAGTATTTTTAAGTGGTGCAGATGCAAAGGAAAATTTCCAGGGTTCCTGAGAATCTTTGGCCAAAAGAAAAGTCTATGGCTGATTTTTGTTTTCCTTTCATGAGATCGCTCCCCCTTCTTCCTGTCACCATCTCATCCTGACTCTATACCTGGGTATGCCACACTGGGCATATCTACACGTCGCCCTACAGTGACGTTGTTGCTGCGCCATGCTTCACTGTACACGTGGCATAACTACCCGTACTGCACTGTACATGCAGTGCATGGTTATTTTTAGCTGCCATTTTCTGTAGCGGTGCGCTAAAATGGGGGGTGTGCTGGTACAGCGACATAGCTGCCGGTGACATGCAGATGCACGTGATCACTACATCGCAGCAGCGTGTCACTATGCGATGCAGGGCGACTTGTAGACATGTTCACTGAATACCAAACTGGGCAACAAATTGCCAAGAGAGCTTTGCTATAATGGGAGATTGGTGTGAAAGGACTGGGATATGTGTGTGCATGAAAAAATCATCGGAGATCTTGAGATGTTACCCGTCCGCAGCACAAGCCTAGGAAGCAATAGATGCTAGGATCAGGCATGTCCAGAGTCTATCCTGCAGTCCCTGACCACTGCTAGACAAAAAGCAAACACATGAACAAGAAATTGCACAACTGAAACATAAAACATGTTGGACTTTGGAGGAAATAGTAATCATGTCTGTGGGGGGCGGGGTGTGGCTTCTTTAAACAACAACACAAGAAGGAAACATGCTGAATGCTGGTAGAGGAGCCCAGCTGCATAATTGCTTTGCATTAAGCTTTTTCTCTTACTTGGGTTTTGATGGTCTGTAACTGTATCTTTTTGTGGGGGGGGAGTTTCTCTCTTGATATAGAGTTATGGTGCCAGCTGTTTTTCTTTGCTGCTAAATTGTCCGAGTCAGATCGTCAGCAGGTGTGAATCTGTGAGACAGGTATTGACTATGGATTTATAGTTCCAGTGTTCCCTGGTCAGCCCCAGTTAATGAAAGGACTACTTGTAATCTTTTAAACAGGAAGGATTTCTTCACGTACATGGCTATAGACTTAGTTCTAACTCTCAAGGACTGAAAAGTGAGTGGACAACAAGACAAATGACATCTGTTCTGCAGTCTCTTAGAGCTAACCAGGGTAGCAGTAATGCCGTCAATATATTGCTAGCCGCAAAATAAGTCAGAACTCTGTGTGTATGTGTGTGTGTGGTTCTTTATCTAGCTTTAGATGCTCAAAAGAATCTAGTGTCTAAGGTGGATGGAGGATGCACCTTAAGCATGATGCCTCTAGTCAACAGTGGTGTATGCAGCAAGCACTTCACCTATTGCTTGCGATGCAGCCATTTTTGGGATGGGAGGTGGCAAGTTTTAAACTATTGTATAGCAATGGGGGCTCAGGACAGAATGGGGGGCAAATCCTATACATTCCCTTGCATTATATTGGGCGGGGGGGAGCACATAGCAGAACCAGGCGCAGTTCCCCAAAGGATTAGGGCTTGGGGAGGCAGTACATGATTTATGCACAGCACAACTATGCAACAGCATAACAGCAGCAGGGAGTCTCTAGTGGTTTCTATGGAGCAGGTCCAAAATGATACTGCCCTTTGCAGGACGGTTTCTTCTGTCACTACCAGCCCAGCTGCCCAGCACTGGTGCATCCACCTGTGATAGGTTCTGGTCCAAAGCAAAGCCCTCTGTTCAGCTAAAACCAGGGCAAGATTTTTCTGCAGACAGCAGCTGATATTCCCACTTGAGAGTGAAACCAGGATGCTGGAGTGACATCCTTCCCAGATCTTAATAATGTTTTAAAGACATATCTGAGTTTGCCTGCTTTATTAACTCAAAATCTCACTGACCCAAAGCAAGGCTTCCTTTTTTGCTTTGGGAACACACGTTGGCATCTGATCTGTGTGTTCATTTGCTTGCTTACAACAAGGATTATGGGATTTAATTTTTTTTCAAAAGGGTTCAGTGTCTGCTTAATTCTCTTGCCATTTGATACCAATGGCAAAACTCCCCAGTTCAGTGGTGGTCGTGTTAGATCAACACGGAGTGCTCCTGAAAAAGCCCACCCCTAGAATCTGTTTTGGTTTCTGATTCTGAGAAATGTGATGCTTATCTAAGTGAAACACATAGCGTGCCAGCACTCGGTCCTCTAATTAAGGCTGATACGGGTCCAAAGTGATGCATATATCTTCTGCAGTTTCTATTTCCCAGATGCTTTTCATCTACCCTTGACCAGATCTCTCTGGGAGGCAGGCAGTTTCAGATCTAGCATCCCTAAAACATAGATCCCAGAGTCAAGCCTCTAAGGTTTGGTTCTCAAGTACAAATAGAACAAAAATGTGCCCTTTCTTTTCCTGTTTTCATGTGTGTGACCACTAGGTTTGGCCAGAGTAGGTTGGCCACTTCCCTGTTGAACGCCCTGATTGGCAGCAACTTGAGCTTGTGTCTCTCACTGATTTGAGCATCCAAGCCTCTGTGCTCTGGTTATCCTGGGGCTTCATTCTCTCTGATCAGAAACTCTAACATGGGACTGAATCCACATCTACACAATGAACTTGCCATGCCAGAAAGCAGTGCTCTCAACACATCCTGCATTTCCCTGCACGGGCAGTTTCCTGATCCACAAGAGAAGCAGCTGCATCTGCATGGTCTCATGGTCAGATTAATTAGTACAGGATGAACTAATTGCTCCTGACAATCTTAGTACAGGCAGTAATAATTAGCCTGTCTGCAGCCCTGTACAAATTTTAGCTGCAGTTCTTTCAATTTAGGAGGCAGCTCATGTGAACCCGTGCTGCTTGCCTGGGGCTTGGTGGGATGTGTGTACAATGTAGACACATGGAAGGACTCTGAATTATTATTTTTGTCTAAACTGACACATTGCTGCAAAATCTCTTTGCTTCAACAAATCAACTTTTCCTGGAAATAAAACATTTCATCAAAATTCCAGCTCATTTTGGCTTACCACAGAAACATTTATGTCTAGAGCTCAGTGTGTGTTTTTATACAGGCTTCTCCCTCACTTGTTGCTCGAAATGGATTTCTTAGATTTCAAACTCTGCCTGAGACAGGAGCTGCCTTCATATTGGTTTGTACAGTGCCAAAATAACATGGATTCATGGAGCATATGACTGCAAAAGGCCTCTTAAGCCACTGAATCCAATTTAGTGCATTAGTGGGCAACCAATTACTCCACCAATTACTTCACTTCAGACCCTTCCCCATACGTAATAACTGAAACACCTACAACACTGGTGAATGTACAGGAGATGAGAGCAATGCTGATGTCATACCACTGCAGTGATAAAGAAGTTATTGGTTAATATACACTCAGAAAGTCTTGTGAAAAGGAAGTGAACCCTCCCCCCCGACATACGTGCATGCAAAGTCCATAACAACCTAATACAGAGAAAAAATTCCTTTCTGACCCCAAAATTGGCAACTGGCAATTGTCTGTGCAGAATAGCAGGACCATCTAGCCAAGAGCAGAGACGGTGGCTAGTAGGGTGATCTCTGATCATCTGCAACAGTATGTGCATGTGGGCACAAGCTTGAAGCTGTGGGATTTGTTGCCTGTGGGAAGCATTCCTTTGAAACTGTGTGCTTCTCATTACTTGGTTAATTCTGCAGACTGGTAAGCCAAGGCAGTAGCGTGCACTGGCATCAGAGTGTCTGGGCCAGAGCGTGCCATTTCAGTTCAGATACTCTGGGTTTTATAAGCTTGGGCGTGGAGGAGTGTGCAAAACGTTATGCTTTGCAGGAAGCAGGATCTCGGAAGGACAAATGTGCATCTGCTAATGCTTTTACAAAAAGTGCTTTAGGCTAGAAACTCATTAGGGGATAAGAAGAATTAACAGCTTGAGTGAAAAATATGACAGAATACTTGGCTATTTGCATGGATGGTTAAACCAAATTTGGATAGGAAAGATGAGGCCAGATATGAACTGAAAGATTTGTTTTCACTTGGATTGTACTGCCTTGTGGGTTTTTATTGGATTTTGAGCAGTATTTTATATCACTAGAAATGGGGAGGAAATTATTAGGTAAAATCCCAGTCTCGAGTCTTCACTGGTCAAGGAAATTGTATTAGCACTGAGAGAGTTATCTATAGTACCAATCACTAATGGGCACTTGTTATACACTGGAGCCATGAAAATGCTCATCTGAGACTTGTTTACACACTATACAGAGGCTCTACAATAATTGATGGTGCATTTACTGAGACTTGTGTGTCTGCAAAACCTAGAAGCAATAGATAAGCGAGACTATTAAGAATTCACTAATAAAATAGTCTTGTAAGCCAGCTTCTACATCAGTCACCAGAGTTCAGCCCTATCTTAGCCAGCCATAAAAGCCTTATAAACAAGATCTGTGTTTAAACCGTCTCTGGCTTACACTGTTTGAACTGCAGTGTTGAAAGACACTCAGTGACTCTTGCTATGGAGATGTGCACAATACCCACTCAGTTCCTAAAATGCTTGCTTTATTGTTTGGAGAAAGGAGGCGTACCAAAATAAATAAATAAATAAAAATCCTTTTTATCTTTTGCATTTCTGCATCTAGTTAACTGGGTTAGACATCTACATGCAGCAATTGCATGTTTGTCTCATGTTTCATTATTGGAAACTGCACTGGGTTAAAAATTGGATAGTGACTCTGCTGATTCACTGGTCCTTTACACTGGTGAAAGGCAGGTATGGAGTCAGTATAAAGTGGGAAAAATAGGATTTGTGATTTACTCTGCACTGCTGTTAAGGACTCTGAAGAAGGTGTTGGCTGGATGACAGGGATAGAAACCATGGATGCTTATCTTAGTGAGCACAAAATGGAAAAAGAGAAATGTTTTTCGAAAGTGGCCATTGACTTCAGGTTTCTGTGAAGTCTGACATCCAAACTTGAGACCCTCCAGGTGTGTTTTTCCAAGGCGCTGCAAACACACAATTCCAGCTAAAGTCCTGTGGGCCGGATCCTCAGATGCTATAAATAGCCACGGTCTGCTTCCTCCAGCAGAACTATACTGACTTATGCCAGCCAAGCTTCTGATCTTGTACCTCAGGCTGGGATCTCTATTTCCTAATAATGCAAAATAATCTGCTTTTGAAAATTTGGGGCATGATTTACACCTTATTTTTTAAACAGTGTTGTTTGAAATGCCAAACTATATTGGCAACACCCTGCTCTATCACACCGATCCTGTGCCACGGACTTGGATTCATTGCCTGTTGCACAGATTCTGAATCTAATGAATAATATGTTACTTGGAGAGTGGTCACCTCCATTTCAGTGCGACCAGTTCTAGAGCACGGCATTATTCAGTAGTAATGGACCAAATTGACCCTGTATATTTTAGCAGGGTAAAAAAACATATCCACCAGCCCTCAATATGCAGAGTGTATCATGCTGCTTACATATAACGTTCAAAAAGGAGGTGTTTACAAAACTAACTCTTCGTCCTCCCACCCACAGCAGACACAGAACATCTTATAACGTCTTGTTACATTTCCTCGAAATCTGCCATTTCAAAGTGCTTGAGAGAAGCTATCGTAACACTTGCGTATCATGGACATACAGTCAACTGTGAGTCTAGTGAAGTTAGCGTTAGAATGGAAGTCCCCAAATTGCGGGAGCGCGCTGAAATATCCATTCTGCAGTCTGGAATAAAGGCAAATGCTCCTTGGGAAAAACTGATCTTGGGGGATAGGAGGGAAGAGCTGGTGTCAGAGTGCTGCTGTCTCATAATTGCAGCTAAATTATTGCTCTCAGTATCTATTGCACATATTGCACTGTGAAACTGGAGACGATGTAATGCCTCCATCGAGTGCTCATACACCGCCACTCCTCTTGCAGTCCTGTGTTGCCTGCCACAGGCACATCAACTGGTTGTTGGGTTTTTTTTCCAAACACCCAGGAAACTCCATCAGCCTGCAAACATTAGCAGGTCTCACTCCTGATACAATCCAGCTAGACACTCAATAGTGGTTTTAGGCATTCAAAAGAAAACTTTATAAACAACACAGTACAATCATATACCTAGCAATAAGGACAAAATGTATGTGAATTACAGCAAATCATTGGGAAATGATTTTATCAGAAGATTCTTCTTACCTTCTTCAGCAAATGCCTGAAAGGGTACAGTCCCTAGCAAGAAGACGAAGAGCAGAGTTTTAAGAAACATCTTGGCTAATTCTGTTGAGAGAATAGCTTTCCAGTCTTGGGATCAGACTGTTCCAGTCGTGGATTATTTTAGAGATAAGAGGAGTTGAGATCACACAGAGAAACCACCTGTGGACAACCTTTTGGAGTTGCAGAAATTCCCTTGGGCTGCAGTAGTTAGAGGGGCAGGCTTTCCCAGAGAGATAACGAATACAGCTAAAGAAAAATAACTGAGAGAGGAGTCAGCATTTTTTCTTTAACCAAGGGGTGGGAGGGTGCCTAAGGTGGTCTCAAAAAGAAGAGGCCAAGCCCGCCCTCTTCTCTCTGTTTGGTCAGCACTAAAATTATGATCTCAGCCCAGGTTTAAAGTTACAGGATCTGCAGTGGATTTTTAGAAGATGCCAGAGACAGTTATATTTAGTGAAAGGAGAGGGAGGCATTTAGACAGAGTGAGCTGTGCAGGGAGCTTGCTTCTTTCTAAAGTACCCTTCAAAAATATTTATGGATCCGGGGTAGGGCATAATTTCCAACAGTGAGCTGCTGTGTTCTTCATTTCGGAGTAAGCGTGTGTGTGAATGTGTGTAGGAAATACGTACACGCAGGGCTTACTTCTGCTGGTCAGCATGGAGCGTGATTTTGTTGGTGTGTATGTGCTGGTCTCTAAGTTTACATGCCCTCAAGTGACATCCTAAGCATACGTCTAGCATTTGTGTGTGAATCCAAGCATTGGCAAGCGCTGATGTGCTGAATTAGCTCTAGGGAGGATGTCTTTCTGTAACTAAGTGCCAATCTTTGCCAGCAGCACTGTTCTCATTTTTAATTGACAGTTTTCTTGCATGTGAAGGCGGCGGTAGCGGATCACATAAGGTAAATTAGTGCTCTATGCCAATACCTTCAAGGTAGAGTGTGGAAAAATAGGTGATGTGGTTTGGATCTCAGAAATCTCACACTGGTTGGACCACAACTGAAATAAGATCAGGACAGACAGCAGGAGTGAAGTATGGATTATGCCAAAGTCCGGAAATAAGTACATTCACCCTGCCTCTGCCACCTGAGAATTGGGACAAGTATGATGTTTTTACGGTGTTTATTGGTCTCCATCTGCTACTTAGGAACAGTGATGAGTCTTCATTAACCACTGGCTGGAGGAGAGGGCTAGGACTCAGAGAGACCTTGACAAATTGGAGGATTGGACCAAAAGAAATCTCATGAGATTCAATAAGAACAAGTGCAAAGTCTTGTACTTAGGATGGAGCAATCCCATGCACCGGTGCAGGCTGGCAACCGACTGGCTGGGCAGCACCTCTGTAGAAAAGGACCTGGGAGTGACAGTGGACAGTAAGGTGGATCTGAGTCAGCAGTGTGCCCTTGTTGCTAAGAAGGCTAATGGCATACTGGGCTGTATTGGTAAGAGCGTTGCCACCAGTTTGAAGGAAGCGATTACTCCCCTTGTTTCATAGATTTACAGATGCTAGGATCAGAAGGGGCTTCAGTAAGTCATCCAGTCAGACCGCCTGCCCTGGGCAGGGAAGAGCGCTGGGATCAGATGACCCCAGTTAGGTGCTTCTCCAGTCGTGAAGACCTCCAGGGTAGGGGAGAGCACCAGGTGAGGTGAGTTCAGCACTGGGGGGCGGGGGGGACACATCTGGAGTCCTGTGTTCAGTTCTGGGGAAAGGATGTGGACAAATTGGAGAGAGTCCAGTGGAGGGCAACAAAAATGGTTGGGGGGTTGGAAGACATGACTTATGAGAAGCTGAGGGAACTGGGCTGATTAAGTCTGGAGAAGAGAAGACCAAGGGGGAGATTTAATAGCAGCCTTCAACTCCCTGCAGAGAATATGGAGCTAGACTGTTCTCAGTGGTAGCAGGTGACAGAACAAGGAGCAATAGGCTCAAGTTGCAGCAAGGACAGTTAGGTGAGATATTAGAAAAACTTTCTTAGTAGGAGGGTAGTAAAGCACTGGAACAATTTTCCCACAGAGATTGTGAAATCTTCATCCTTGGAGGTTTTTAAATCTGGCTAGACAAAGCCTTGGGATGATCTAGTTGGGGATGGTCCTGCTTTGAGCAGGGGGGTTGGACTAGATGACCTCCTGAGGTCCCTTCCAATCCAAATTTTCTATGATAATGATAAGATGTACTTGCTAAGAGTGCATATGCGCACATGCAGGGGCATCGGGGCTCCCAAAGGGTAGTGCAGTTCTTCAAAGATGATTTGGTCCCTTGTTCCCCCTTTGCAGAGTCTCTCTCACCCCCTCCCCTGCCCCGAGGACCAAGACCCTTCAGACCCAAGTCTTTAGTGACCAGTGCCTCCATCTAGAGGCCCCATGGCCACCGGCATCTTGTAAAGGATTAACAACCCCACGGCTGCTAGCATTTTACTTACTTATTAGAGTAAAGAAGAGAGCACCTCAAAATAATTGTATTTGATTGCCTGAAAAGGAAACAGATAAACTAAAAGGAAGGAAGCAGGATAGGCAACATACTGCAGGCTGATAATAAAATAAGGCCCTACCCCCTCCTGCAGTAACAGCCTAAAAAGGAAGATCCCATCCATCCCTTTTGCAAAGTCCCCTGAGAGGCCTGGCCAGGGCAGTGGTGACAGATCTTCAGATGCAAACCTGGTGCTTCTCGAACACACGGCAGCGTCCGAGGAGAACTGAGCCCTGGCTGACTTCTGCCGCTTTGTACAGCGCAGGGAAATTTGGGAGCTCTACTGCTTTTCAACCCCCATGGTTGCTGCAGTTTCCTGGGGCTTAGATGCTATCTTGGGAGCCAGGTGTCAGACTTCAAGCTAATATCAAAGTCATCATCAAAATGCCTGCCTCTCTTGCCATTGCTAGCGTGATCATAGTATCATAGTACCTAGGATCAGAAGGGGCCTAGAGCAGGCCATCTAGTCTGACCCCCTGCCAATGGCAGGAACGAGTGCCAGGGTCACAGGACCCCAGCCAAGTACCTAT